>JAXIVJ010000153.1:184744-373199 GCA_036785665.1 Chirona hameri | reverse complement strand
ACAGCCCCTTGTAAGTATTGACAGAAAAAGTCGCTGTACCGTATCCCGTACCTATCCCGTTACCTTACCCCCCTACCCGTGTATCCCGTTACCCGTATCACGTTACCGTATTCCACGTAACCGTAATCCGTTACGTATCGACCCTACGTTTCCCCGTTCCTGTAATACTGTTACCGTATTCACGATCCCCGTATCCCGTTCCCGTATTCGTTCCCGTATCCAGTTCTCGTATACCCGTTCCCTGTATCCCGTTCCCGTATTTCATCCTTATTTCACGTATCCCGTTCCCTTATACGTATCCCATTTCCGTATCCCGTTCCTGTATACACCTTCCTGTATCCCGTTCCTGTATCCCGTTCCCTGTATCCCGTTCCCGAGTCCCGTTGCCGTTTCCCGATGCCCGTATCCCATTCCCGTATCCCGTTCATGTATCCCGTTCCATGTTCCCGTATCCCGTTCCCGTTTCCCGTATCCCGTTCCCGTAGTCCCATTCCCCGTATTCCCCGTTCCCGTATCCCGTCCCCTATCCCGTTCCCGTACCCCGTTCCCTTCACGTTCCCAACCCCGATTCCCGTATCCCGTTCCCGTATCCCGTTCCCGTATCCCGTCCCGTCGTTCCCGTATCCCGTTCCCGTAACATGTAATCCGTTTCTGTATCCCCGTGCCCGTATCCCGTATACTGTTCCCCGTATCCTGTTCTCGAGCATCCAGTTCCCATACCCCGTTCCCGTAATCCACGTTCCCGTATCCCGTATCCCGTTCCCGTATCCCGTTCCCGTATCCCGTTCCCGTATGCCCGTTCCCGTGGTATCCCGTTTCCCGTATCCCGTTCCCGTATCACCGTTCCCGTATTCCCGTTCCAGTATCACCGTTCCTGTATCCCGTTCCTGTATCCCGTATCCCGTTCACGTATCCCGTATCCCGTTCCCGTATCCCGTTGGAGTATCCCGGTATACTCGATTTCCCGTTTTCCGTATCTCGTATACCTTCACGTATCCGATCCATATCCTTTATCCCCGCTACACCGTAACCAGTTTCCGCAAACCCTCCTTCCGGTTCCCGTTCCGTATCCAGTTTTCCCCCCCTATCCCCCTTTCCTCGTTCCCTAGGTAGTCCCGACATCTTATATCCCGTTCCCGTATCCCGTTACGTATTCTGATCCGCTATCCGGTATACTGTTCGCGTATTCCGGGATTACTTTAATCAGATCCCGTATCCAGTTACCGTATCCCGTTCCCGTATTCCCGCATCCAGATATTTCATTCCCGTATCTCGTACAACCGTTCCGATATCCTCCTTACCATGATCTAAGTTCCCAGTATCTTCATTCCCGTGTCCACTGTTCCCGTATCTAGGTCCCAGCATCCCTTTTCTCTCGTACCCAGTTTCCGTATCTTGTTGCCAGTATTTCGTTCCATATCTTATTCACCGTATCTCGTTGCCGCATCGCAGTCCCTCTGCAAAAACATTCTAGAGGTTTAAATGCTGAAATCTGTCAACCGGCTATCCACAAAATTTCTCGCGTCAGTAGGTGCGACGTCAGCTAGTTCCCATGCGCTCATGGATGAATTTGACTGAAAGCAGTAGTCAGCCTTGGGCCAAAATTAAACGAATCGCAGTGTTGTAGGTAGTATTTCATAATATACACGCATTATAAATGACTCACGTATAATATCCTGTACCTACCACTGAGCGATCCGGGGCGCTACGTTATTGCGCGGCAGCTAGCGCCGGGGCAGACTACGCAAGCAACGAGCCCGACGTGACGATTAATTGAGGGAGGGAGCGCCCGACATGCGCATAGGCTTCGGTAATCGTTTACGTTTGGACTTTCTGCATAAGTTACCTATGGGGAGCGATTAGCAAATATTTTGGGTGGGATATAAGGTCAGCATAGAACGGCGCTACCCGTCTGTTGTAAATTTTCCGGTCAGAGTTTGTCCTTATTTTGGGTGTGTTACGGCGTGTGAGAAGCATATAAATGGTCCAAAAATATTGCAATTTCAACTTGAACGCCAAAATATTAGTCTCACACAGCTTTGAGTAACAATATAATTTGAAGAGGGTCAACTGCGCCTGCAAATTGGTGCCCGATCAGCGTCTTCTACGTTGACCAGTTTCCAGCACCAATTTAAAACCTGTATTAGGCCATTTTATCATTAAAGTGGTCACAACTTTGCACGTGGCACGCGCATTTTTCTCAATCAACATTTTATTACGCCAGGCTCAATCGATTATTCTATCACATAGGGTTTGAGGGGGGGGGTTGCTCGCGTACCCGCTGCGGACACTTGGTTGCACGATGCAAGGTGACACGGGGGAAACCGCGAGTGAACTTGCACCGTTTTTCCGAGATTTCCTTTCCCTGATGTCGCGTTCCCCATGTTAAACGAATGTATCGCACGCGCGCACAGCGCAGCCACACCGCACCTTTTGTCTTATTAAGCTGAAAATTTAATACGACCTGTTGAATCACGGAACCCAAAAATCCTGAAAAAATAACTCTCATAATCCATCAGACGACTGCACAGGGAACCGATTTAGGTGCGTCCACTCCGGCGGCGGCGGCAGGCTGGCGGCGGCGGCGGCGGGTCACTCAGTTAGGATTTATAATATAGAGACGTAGATGGCCTTTATTGCGCGATGCGCAATTTATATAGCCAGCTAATTTATATATGCTAGCCGTTTCCCGTATCTCGATTCCGTATTCCGTATTCAGTATTCGGTATTTCTTATTCCTTATTCCGTATTCCGTATTCCGTAGTCCGTATTTCGTATTCCGTATCCCGTTCCCGTTCTTGTATCCCGTTCCCGTCTCCCGTTCCCGTATCCTGTTCCCGTATCCTGTTCCCGTATCCCGTTCCCGTATCCCGTTACCGTATCCCGTTACCATATCCCGTTACCGTATCCCGTTCCCGTATCTCGTTCCCGTATCCCGTTCCCGTATCCTGTTCCCGTATCCGGTTCCCGTTTCCGGTTCCCGTATCCGGTTCCCGTATCCGGTTCCCGTATCCGGTTCCCGTATCCGGTTCCCGTATCCGGTTCCCGTATCCGGTTCCCGTATCCGGTTCCCGTATCCCGTTCCTGTATCCCGTTCCCGTACCCCGTTCCCCGTTCCCGTATCCCGTTCCCGTATCCCGTTCCCGTATCCCGTTCCCGTATCCCGTTCCCGTATCCCGTTCCCGTATCCCGTTCCCGTATCCCGTTCCCGTATCCCGTTCCCGTATCCCATTCCCGTATCCCGTTCCCGTATCCCGTTCCATTATCCCGTTCCAGTATCCCGTTCTCATTCCCGTATCCCGTTCCCGTATCCCGTTCCCGTATCCCGTTCCCGTATCCCGTTCCCGTATCCCGTTCCCGTATCCCGTTCCCGTATCCCGTTCTCGTATCCCGTTCCCGTATCCCGTTCCCGTATCCCGTTCCCGTATCCCGTTCCCGTATCCCGTTCCCGTATCCCGTTCGCGTATTCCGTTCCCGTATCCCGTTCCCGTATCCCGTTCCCGTATCCCGTTCCCGTATCCTATTCCCGTATACCGTTCCCGTATCCCGTTCCCGTATCCCGTTGCCGTATCCCGTTCTCGTATCCCGTTCCCGTATCCCGTTTCCGTATCCCGTTCCCGTATCCCGTTCCCGTATCCCGTTCCCGTATCCCGTTCCCGTATCATGCAACTGTATCCCGTTCTCGTATCCCGTTCCCGTATCCCGTTCCCGTATCCCGTTCCCGTATCCCGTTCCCGTATCCCGTTCCCGTATCCCGTTCCCGTATCCCGTTCCCGCATCCCGTTCCCGTATCCCGTTCCCGTATCCCGTTCCCGTGTCCCGTATCCCATTCCCGTATGCCGTATCCCGTATCCCGTTCCCGTATCCCGTATCCCGTTCCCGTATCCCTTTCCCGTTTCCCGTTCCCGTATCCCGTTCCCGTATCCCGTTCCCGTTCCCGTATACCGTTCCCGTATCCCGTTTCCGCATCCCGTTCCCGTATTCCGTTCCCGTATCCTGTTCCCGTATCCCGTTCCCGTATCCCGTTCCCGTATCCCGTTCCCGTATCCCGTTCCCGTTCCCGTATCCCTTTCCCGTATCCAGTTCCCGTATCCCGTTCCCGTATCCCGTTCCCGTATCCCGTTCCCATATCCCGTTCCCGTATCCCAATCCCGTATCCCGTTCCCGTATCCCGTTCCATATCCTGTTCCCGTATCCTGTTCCCGTATCCTGTTCCCGTATCGCGTTCCCGTATACCGTTCCGTATCCCATTCCCGTATCCCGTATCCCGTTCCCGTATCCCGTTCCCGTATCCCGTTTCCGTATCCCTTTACCCTATCCCGTTCCCGCATCCCGTTCCCGTATCCCGTTCCCCTATCTCGTTCTCGTATCCAGTTCCCGTATTCCGTTCCCGTATTCCGTTCCCGTATTCCGTTCCCATATTCCGTTCCCGTATTCCGTTCCCGTATTCCGTTCCCGTATTCTGTTCCCGTATCCCTTTCCCGTATCCCGTTCCCGTATCCCATAGCATGTTCCCGTATCCCATTCCCGTATCCCATTCCCGTATCCCATTCCCGTATCCCATTCCTGTATCCCATTCCCGTATCCCATTCCCGTATCCCATTCTCGTATCCCATTCCCCTATCCCATTCCCGTATCCCATTCCCGTATCCCATTCCCGTATCCCATTCCCGTATCCCATTCCCGTATCCCATTCCCGTATCCCATTCCCGTATCCCATTCCCGTATCCCATTCCCGTATCCCATTCTCGTATCCCATTCCCGTATCCCATTCCCGTATCCCATTCCCGTATCCCATTCCCGTATCCCATTCCCGTACCCGTTGCCGTATCCCATTCCTGTATCCCGTTGCTGTATCCCGTTCCAGTATCCCGTATCGCGCTCCCACTCCAGTCCCCGTTCTCGTATCCCGTTTCCGTATCTTGTTTCCGTATCCCATTCCCGTATCACGTTCCCGTATCCCGTTCCCGTATCCCGTTCCCGTATCCCGTTCCCGTATCCCGTTCCCGTATACCGTTCCCGTATCCCGTTCCCGTATCCCGTTCCCGTATCCCGTATCCCGTTCCCGTATCCTTTTCCCATATCCAGTTCCCATATCCCGTTCCCGTATCTCGTATCCCGTTCCCGTATCCCGTATCCCGTTCCCTTATCCCGTTCCCGTATCCTGTTAACGTATCCCGATCCCGTATCCCGTTCTCTTATCCCGCTCCCGTATCCCGATCCCGTATCCCGCTCCCGTATATCGCTCCCGTATCCCGTTTCCGTATCCCGTTTCCGTATCCCGTTTCCGTATCCCGTTTCCGTATCCCGTTTCCGTATCCCGTTTCCGTATCCCGTTTCCTATCCCGTTTCCGTATCCCGTTTCCGTATCCCGCTTCCGTATCCCGTTCCCGTATAACGTTCCCGTATCTCGCTCCCGTATCCCGCTCCCGTATCCCGCTCCCGTATCTTATTCCCGTGTCTAGTACACCGTTCCGATATCTCCTTACCATATCTAGTTACCGCATCTCATTCCCGGGTGCTGTTCCCGTATCTCGTTCCAGCATCCCTTTCTCGTACCCAGTTTCCGTATCTTTTTGCCGTATTTCGTTCCCATATCTTCTTACCGTATCTCGTTCCCGTGTCGCAGTCTCTGCCAAAACATTTTAGCGAATTACATGCCTGAAATATGGCAACCGACTTCAACAAAATCTCCCCGGGAGGGAGGTGCGACGTCTGCTAGTCATGCGCTCATTGATGAATTTGACTGCGGCAGTGGCAGTCTTGGGCAAACTTTAACGATGCTATTTTATTCGACGCAATTATTTCGCAACGTTAGCGTCGGTAATCGTTTACGTTTGACTTCAGCATGAGTTACCTATGAGCGATTTAGTTATTATTTTGGGTGGATATAGGTCAGCAAGAACGGTGCTATCCGTCTTTGTAAATTTGCCGCTCACGTTTGTCCTCGTTTTGGGTGTTACGGCGGTGTGAAGGATTAAATTGTCCAAAAATATTGCATTTCAACTTCAACTCCAAAATAATAGTCACACAGCGTTGAGTAACACATATAATTTGAAGACGGTCGCTGCGCCTGCAAAATGGTGCCCGGTTCAGCCTTCTACGTCGAACGGTTTCCGAGCACCAATTTAAATCCTGAATATGCCAATTTTATCATGAAAGTGGCCACAACTTTGCACGTGGCACGCGCATCGCTATGGACGACAGCCTATACGCAAGGCCAATCGATTATCTATCACATAGTGTTGCTCGCATATCGCTGCGACGCTCGGTTGCCGAGCAAGCGGCCGGGGAACCGGGCGAAACTTGCCCGTTTTTCGCGATTTCACAATGTCGCGTTTCCCATGTTACACGAATGGCGCACGCGCGCACGTGCCGACGGCACACCGTCGGTCGGATCAACACCAAAACTTGATACGACCTGTTGAATCACAGGACCCAAAAGTGCTGAAAAAATCACCTTCATAACTCATCAGACGGCTGCACAGGAACCGATTTAGGGCGTCACTCCGGCGGCGGCGGCGGCGGCGGCGGCGGCGGGTCATCTTTTAGGATTTATAATATAGAGACTAGATGGCCTTTATTGCGCGATGCGCAATTTATATAGCCAGCTTATGTATATATGCTAGCCGTTTCTAGTGTCCCGTATTCCGTATTCCGTATTCATTATTCCGTATTCCGTATTCCGTATCTCGTATTCCGTATTCCGTATCTCGTATTCCGTATTCCGTATACCAAATTCCGTATTACGTATCCCGTTCCCGTTCCCGTATCCCGTTCCCGTATCTCGTTCCCGTATCCCGTTCCCGTATCCCGTATCCCGTTCCCGTATCCCGTTCCCGTATCTTGTTCCCGTATCCCGTTCCCGTATCCCGTTCCCGTATCCCGTTCCCGTATCCCGTTCCCGCATCCCGTTCCCGTATCCCGTTCCCGTATCCCGTTCCCGTATCCCGTTCCCGTATCCCGTTCCCGTATCCCGTTCCCGTATCCCGTTCCCGTATCCCGTTCCCGTATCCCGTTCCCGTATTCCGTTCTTGTATCCCGTTCCCGTATCCCGTTCCCGTATCCCGTTGTCGTAACCCGTTCCCGTATCCCGTTCCCGTATCCCGTGCCTGTATCCCGTTCCCTGTTCCCGTATCCAGTTCCCGTATCCCGTTCCGCTATCCCGTTCCGGTATCCCATTCATGTATCCCGTATACCGTTACCGAATCCCTTAATCAGCTCCCGTATCCAGATTCAGTATCCCGCTGCCGTATCCTGTTCCCTGTTCCCGTATCCCGTTCCCGTATCCCGTTCCCGTATCCCGTATCCCGTATCCCGTATCCTGTATCCCATTCCCGTATGCCGTTTCCGTATCCCGTATCCCGTTCCCGTATCACGTTCCCGTATCCCGTTCCCGTATCCCGTTTCCGTATCCCGTTCCCGTATCCCGTTCCCGTATCCCGTTCCCTTATCCTGTAACTGTATCCCGTTCCCGTATCCCGTTCCCGTTTCCCGTTCCCGTATCCCGTTCCTGTATCCCGTTCCTGTATCCCGTTCCCGTATCCCGTTCCCGTATCCCGTTCCCGTATCCCGTTCCCGTATCCCGTATTGTGTATCCCATTCCCGTATGCCGTTTCCGTATCCCGTATCCCGTATCCCGTTCCCGTATCCCGTTCCCGTATCCCGTTCCCGTATCCCGTTCCCGTATCCCGTTCTCGTTCCCGTTCCCGTATCCCGTTCCCGTATCCCGTTCCCGTATCCCGTTCCCGTATCCAGTTATCGTGCCACGTATCCCGTTCCCGTATCCCTTTCCCGTATCCCATTCCCGTATCCCGTACCCCGTATCCCGTACCCCGTTCCCGTATCCCGTTCCCGTATCCCGTTCCCGTATCCCGTTCCCGTATCCCGTTCCCGTATCCCGTTCCCGTATCCCGTTCCCGTATCCCGTTCCCGTATCCCGTTCCCGTATCCCGTTCCCGTATCCCGTTCCCGTATCCCGTTCCCGTATCCCATTCCCGTATCCCGTTCCCGTCTCCCGTATGCCGTTCCTGTATCCCGTTCCCGTATCCTGTTCCCGTATCCCGTTCCCGTATCCCGTTCCCGTATCCCGTTCCCGTATCCCGTTCCCGTATCCCGTTCCCGTATCCAGTTCCCGTATCCCGTTCCCGTATCCCGTTTCCGTATGTATCCCGTTACCCTATCCCGTTTCCGTATTCCGTTCTCGTATCCCGTTCTCGTATCCCGTTCCCGTATTCTGTTCCCGTATTCCGTTCCCGTATTCCGTTCCCGTATTCCGTTCCCGTATTCCGTTTCCGTATCCCGTTCCCGTATCCCATATCATGTTCCCGTATCCCATTCTCGTATCCCATTCCCGTATCCCATTCCCCTATCCAATTCCCGTATCCCATTCCCGTATCACATTCCCGTATCCCATTACCGTATCCCATTCACGTATCCCATTGCCGTATCCCATTGCCGTATCCCGTTCCAGTATCCCGTATCGCCTTCCCACTCCAGTCCCCGTTCCCGTATCCCGTTTCCTTATCTTGTTTCCGTATCCCATTCCCGTATCACGTTCCCGTATCACGTTCCTGTATGACGCTCCCGTATCGCGTTCCTGTATCCCGTTCCCGTATCTCGTTCCCGTATCCCGTTCCCGTATCCCGTTCCCGTATTCCGTTCCCGTATCCCATATCCTGTTCCCGTATCCCATTCCCGTATCCTATTCCCGTATCCTATTCCCGTATCCCATTCCCGTATCCCGTTGCCGTATCCCGTTCCAATATCCCGTATCGCGCTCCCACTCCAGTCCTCGTTTCCGTATCCCGTTGCCGTATCTTGTTTCTGTATTCCATTCCCGTATCACGTTCCCCCATCACGTTCCTGTATCACGTTCCCGTATCCCGTTCCCGTATCCCGCTCCCATATCCCGCTCCCGTATCTTATTCCCGTATCTAGTACACCGTTCCGATATCTCCTTACCATATCTAGTTGCCGCATCTTATTCCCGTATCCTGTTCCCGTATCTCGTTCCAGCATCCCTTTCTCGAACCCAGTTTCCGTATCTTGTTGCCGTATTTCGTTCCCATATCTTCTTACCGTATCTCGTTCCCGTGTCGCAGTCTCTGCCAAAACATTTTAGCGGTTTACATGCCTGAAATATGTCAACCGGCTTCAACAAAATCTCCCCGGGAGGGAGGTGCGACGTCTACTAGTCATGCGCTCATTGATGAATTTGACTGCGGCAGTGTCAGTGTTGGGAAAACTTAACCGATGATATTTTATTCGACGCAATTATTTCGCAACGTTAGCGTCGGTAATCGTTTACGTTTGACTTCAGCATAAGTTACCTATGAGCGATTTACATAATATTTTGGGTGGATATAGGTCAGCAAGAACGGCGCTATCCGTCGGTGTAAATTTTGGCGGACAAGTTTGTCCTCGTTTTGGGGGTTACGGCGGTGTGAAGGATTACATTGTCCAAAAATATTGCATTTCAAATCCCACTCCAAAATATTAGTCACAAAGCTTTGAGTAACACATATAATTTGAAGACGGTCGCTGCGCCTGCAAAATGGTGCCCGGTTCAGCCTTCTACGTCGAACGGTTTCCGAGCACCAATTTAAATCTTGAATATGCCAATTTTGTCATGAAAGTGGTCACAACTTTTCACGTGGTACGCGCATCGCTCTGGACGACATCATATACGCAAGGCCAATCGATTATCTATCACATAGTGTTGCTTGCATATCGCTGCGATTCTCGGTTGCCGAGCAAGTGGCCGGGGAACCGCTCGGAACTTGCCCATTTTTCGCGATTTCACAATGTCGCGTTTCCCATGTTAAACGAATGGCGCACGCGCGCACGTGCCGACGCCGCACCATCTGTCGGATCAACACCAAAACTTGATACGACCTGTTGAATCACGGGACCCAAAAGTCCTGAAAAAAAATCACCTTCATAACTCATCAGACGGCTGCACAGGAACCGATTTAGGGCGTCACTCCGGCGGCGGCGGCGGGTCATCTTTTAGGATTTATAATATAGAGACTAGATGGCCTTTATTGCGCGATGCGCAATTTATATAGCCAGCTA
Source organism: Chirona hameri (assembly GCA_036785665.1). Lineage (NCBI taxonomy): Eukaryota > Metazoa > Arthropoda > Thecostraca > Balanomorpha > Balanidae > Chirona > Chirona hameri. The sequence continues at coordinate 363,122 of JAXIVJ010000153.1, read as the reverse complement.
ATTTATATATGCTAGCCGCTTCCAGTGTCTCGTATTCCGTATTCAGTATTCGGTATTCCTTATTCCTTATTCCGTATTTCGTATTCCGTATTCCGTAGTCCGTATGTCGTATTCCGTATCCCGTTCCCGTTCTTGTATCCCGTTCCCGTCTCCCGTTCCCGTATCCTGTTCCCGTATCCCGTTCCCGTATCCCGTTCCCGTATCCCGTTACCGTATCCCGTTACCGTATCCCGTTACCGTATCCCGTTACCGTATCCCGTTCCCGTATCTAGTTCCCGTATCCCGTTTCCGTATCCTGTTCCCGTATCCCGTATACCGTTGCCGTATCCCGTTGCCGTATCCCGTTTCCGCATCCCGTTCCCGTATCCCGTTCCCGTATCCCGTTCCCGTATCCCGTTCCCGTATCCTGTTCCCGTATCCCGTTCCCGTATCCCTTCCCGTATATCGTTCCCTATCCTGTATCCCGTTCCCGTATCCCATTCCCGTATCCGGTATCCCGTATCCCGTTCCCGTTTCCGTATCCCGTTCCCGTATCCCGTTCCCATATCCCGTTCCCATATCCCGTTCCCGTATCCCGTTCCCGTATGACGTTCCCGTATCCCGTTCCCGTATCCCCTTCCCGTATCCCGTTCCCGTATGCCGTTCCCCTATCCCGTTCCCGTATCCCGTTCCCGTATCCCGTTCCCGTATCCCGTTCCCGTATCCCGTTCCGGTATCCCGTTCCCGTATCCTGTTCCAATATCCAGTTCCCATATCCCGTTCCCGTATCTCGTATCCCGTTCCCGTATCTCGTTCCCGTATCCTGTTAACGTATCCCGATCCCGTATCCCGTTCTCTTATCCCGCTCTCGTAACACGTTCCCGTAACCCGTTCCCGTAACCCGTTCCCGTAACCCGTTCCCGTAACCCGTTCCCGTAACCCGTTCCCGTAACCCGTTCCCGTAACCCGTTCCCGTAGCCCATTCCCGTAACCCGTTCCCGTAACCCGTTCCCGTAACCCGTTCCCGTAACCCGTTCCCGTACCCCTTCCCGTAACCCGGTCACGTATCCCGTTCCCGTATCCCGTTCCCGTATCCCGTTCACTTATGCCGCTCCGGTATCCCGCTCCCGTATCTCATTCCCGTTTTTTTGTACACCGTTCCGATATCTCCTTACCATATCTAGTTAACGTATCTCATTCCCGTATCCTGTTCCCGTATCTCGTTCCAGCATCCCTTTCTCGTACCCAGTTTCCGTATCTTGTTGCCGTATTTCGTTCCCATATCTTCTTACCGTATCTCTTTTCCGTGTCGCAGTCTCTGCCGAAACATTTTAGCGGTTTACATGCCTGAAATATGTCAACTGGCTTCAACAAAATCTCCCCGGGAGGGAGGTGCGACGTCAGCTAATCATGCGCTCATTGATGAATTTGACTGCGGCAGTGTCAGTCTTGGGCAAACTTAAACGATACTATTTTATTCGACGAAATTATTTCGCAACGTTAGCGTTGGCAATCGTTTACGTTTGACTTCAGCATAAGTTACCTATGAGCGTTTTACAGAATATTTTGGTTGGATATAGGTCAGCAAGAACGGTGCTATCCGTCAGTGTAAATTTGCCGGTCAAGTTTGTCCTCGTTTTGGGTGTTACGGCGGTGTGAAGGATTAAATTGTCCAAAAATATTGCATTTCAACTTCAACTCCAAAATATTAGTCGCACAGCTTTGAGTAACACATATAATTTGAAGACGGTCGCTGCGCCTGCAAAATGGTGCCCGGATCAGCCTTTTACGTCGAACGGTTTCCGAGCACCAATTTAAATCCTGAATATGCCAATTTTATCATGAAAGTGGTCACAACTTTGCACGTGGCACGCACATCGCTCTGGACGACATCCTATACGCAAGGCCAATCGATTATCTATCACATAGTCTTGCTCGAATATCGCTGCGATTCTCGGTTGCCGAGCAAGCGGCCGGGGAACCGGGCGAAACTTGCCCATTTTTCACGATTTCACAATGTCGCGTTTCCCATGTTAAACGAAAGGCGCACGCGCGCACGTGCCGACGCCGCACCGTCGGTCGGATCGACACTAAAACTTGATACGACCTGTTGAATCACGGGACCCAAAAGTGCTGAAAAAATCACCCTCATAACTCATCAGACGGCTGCACAGGAACCGATTTAGGGCGTCACTCCGGTGGCGGCGGCGGCGGCGGCGGGTCATCTTTTAGGATTTATAATATAGAGACTGGAGGGCCTGTATTGCGCGATGCGCAATTTATATAGCCTTCAATTTATATAGGCAGCTAATATCCCGTTCCCGAATCCCGGATCCCGTTCCTGTACTCGATTTCGGTATACTGTATCCCGCATCCCGCATCCCCCATCCTGCATCCTGCATCCTGCATCCCGCATCCCGCATCCTGTATCCCGTATCACGTGTCCCGTATCCCGTATTCTGGATTACGTCTCCCGTATCCCGTACCCTGTTCCCGTATTCCTTGCCTGTTGCTGTTCCCGTGTCTCATTCCCGTATCCCGTATCACGTTCCCGCATCCTTTTCCGGTATCCTTTTCCCGTATCCCGTTTCCGTGTCCCGTATCCCGTTCCCGTATCCCGTTCCCGTATCCCGTTCCCGTATCCCGTTCCCCGTGCCCGTATCCCGTTACCATATCCCGTTCCCGTATCCCGTTCCCGTATCCCGTTCCCGTATCCCGTTCCCGTATCCCGTTCCCGTATCCCGTTCCCGTATCCCGTTCCCGTTTCCCGTTCCCGTATCCCGTTCCCGTATCCCGTTACCGTATCCCGTATCCCGTATCCCGTTCCCGTATCCTGTTCCCGTATCCCGTTCACGTATCCCGTTCACGTATCCCGTTCCCGTATCCCGTTCCCGTATCACGTTGCCGTATCACGTTGGCGTATCCCGTTGCCGTATCCCGTTGCCCTATCCCGTTGCCGTATCCCGTTGTCGTATCCCTTTGCCGTATCCCATTGCCGTATCCCGTTGCCGTATCCCGTTGCCGTATCCCGTTGCCGTATCCCGTTCCCGTATCCCGTTCCTGTATTCCGTACCAGTATCCCGTACCAGTATCTCGTACCATTATCCCGTACCAGTATCCCGTTCCCGTTCTCGTATCCCGTTTCCGTATCGCGTTCCCTTATCCTGTTCCCGTATCCTGTTCCCGTATCTTGTTCCCGTATCCTGTTCCTGTATCCTGTTCCCGTATCCTGTTCCCGAATCTTGTTCCCGTATCCTGTTCCCGTATCCTGTTCCCGTATCCTGTTCCCGTATCCTGTTCCCGTATCCTGTTCCCGTATCCTGTTCCCGTTCCCCTATCCCGTTCCCAAATCGCGTTCCCGTATCCCCTTCCCGGATCCCGTTCCCATAACCCGTTCCCGTATCTCGTTTCCGTATCCCGTTCGCGTATCCCGTTTCCGTATCCCGTTCCCGTGTCCCGTTCCCGTATCCCGTTCCCGTATCCCGTTCCGGTATCCCGTTCCGGTATCCCGTTCCTGTATCCCGTTCCGGTATCCCGTTCCGGTATCCCGTTCCGGTATCCCGTTCCGGTATCCCGTTCCGGTATCCCGTTCCGGTATCCCGTTTCCGTATCCTGTTTACGTATCCCGTGCCCGTATACCGTGTCTCGTTCTTGTAACCCGTTTCCGTATCCCGTTCCCATATCCCGTTCCCGTATCCCGTTCCCTTATCCTGTATCCCGTTTTCATATCCCGTTCCCGTATCCCGTTCCCGTATCCCGTTCCCGTATCCCGTTCCTGTATCCCGTTCCCGTATCCCGTTCCCGTATCCCGTTCCCGTATCCCGTTTCCGTATCCCGTTTCAGTATCCAGTTTCCGTATCCCGTTTCCGTATCCCGTTTCCGTATCCCGTTTCCGTATCCCGTTTCCATATCCCGTTTCCGTATCCCGTTTCCGTATCCCGTTTCCGTATCCCGTTTCCGTATCCCGTTTCCGTATCCCGTTTCCGTATACTGTTCCCAAATACCGTACCCGTATCCCGTTCCCCGTTCCCGTATCCCGTATCCCGTTCCCGGATCCCTTTCCGTATCCCGTTCCCGTATCTCGTATCCCGTTTCCGGATCCCGTTTCCGTATCCCGTTTCCGTATCCCGTTTCCGTATTCCGTTTCCGTATCCCGTTTCCGTATCCTGTTACCCTATCCAGTCACCGTATCTCGTTCTCGTATCCCGTTCCCGTATCCCGTTCACGTATAACGTGCCCTATCCCGTTCCCGTATCCCGTTCCCGTATCCCATTACCGTATCCAGTATCCCGTTCCCGTATCCCGTTCCCGTATCCCGTTCCCGTATCCCGTTCCCGTATCCCGTTTCCGTATCCCGTTTCAGTATCCAGTTTCCGTATCCCGTTTCCGTATCCCGTTTCCGTATCCCGTTTCCGTATCCCGTTTCCGTATCCCGTTTCCGTATCCCGTTTCCGTATCCCGTTTCCGTATCCCGTTTCCGTATCCCGTTTCCGTATCCCGTTTCCATATCCCGTTTCCGTATACTGTTCCCGTATACCGTACCCGTATCCCGTTCCCCGTTCCCGTCTCCCGTATCCCGTTCCCGGATCCCTTTCCGTATCCCGCTCCCGTATCTCGTATCCCGTTCCCGTATCCTGTTTCCGTATCCCGTTTCCGGATCCCGTCTCCGTATCCCGTTTCCGTATCCCGTTTCCGTATTCCGTTTCCGTATCCCGTTTCCGTATCCTGTTACCCTATCCAGTTCCCGTATCTCGTTCTCGTATCCCGTTCCCGTATCCCGTTCACGTATAACGTGCCCTATCCCGTTCCCGTATCCCGTTCCCGTACCCCATTACCGCATCCAGTATCCCATTCCCGTATCCCGTTCCCGTATCCCGTTCCCGTATCCCGTTCCCGTATCCCGTTCCCGTATCCCGTTCCCTTATCCCGTTCCCGTATCCCGTTCCCGTATCCCGTTCCCGTATCCCGTTCCCGTATCCCGTTCCCGTTCCCGTATCCCGTTCCCGTATCCCGTTCCCGTATCCCGTTCCCGTATCTCGTTCCCGTATCCCGTTCCAGTATCCGGTATCCCGCATCCGGTATCCCGTATCCGGTATCCCGTATCCGGTATCCCGTATCCGGTATCCCGTATCCGGTATCCCGTATCCGGTATCCCGTATCCGGTATCCCGTATCCCGTATCCCGTATCATGTTATCGTATACCGTATCCCGTATACCGTATACCGTGTCCCGCTCCCTCTCCAGTTCCCGTTCCCGTTCCCGTTCCCGTTCACGTTCCCGTATCCCGTTTCCGTATCTCGTTTCCGCATCCCGTTCCAGTATCACGTTCCAGTATCACGTTCCCGTATCACGTTCCCGTATCACGTTACCGTATCACGTTACCGTATCCCGTTCCCGTATCCCGTTCCCGTTCCCGTTCCCGTATCCCGTATCCCGTTCCCGTATCCCGTATCTCGTTTCCCGTTTCCGTATCTCGTATCCCGTTCACGTATCCGATCCCGTATCCTTTATCCCGCTCCCGTATCCAGTTTCCGAATCCGCTTCCTGTTTCCCGTTCCCGTATCCCGTTCCGTATCCAGTTCCCGTATATTGTATCCCGTGCTCGTATCCCGTTCCCGTATGCCGTTCCCGTATCCCGTTCCCTTATCCCGTTCCCGTATCCCGTATCCCGTTTCCGTATCCCGTTCCCGTATCCCGTTCCCGTATCCCGTTCCCGTATCCCGTTCCCGTATCCCGTTCCCGTATCCCGTTCCCGTATCCTGTTCCCGTATCCCGTTCCCGTATCTCTTCCCGTATCTCGTTCCATATCCCGTATCCCGTTCCCGTATCCCATTCCCGTATCCCATTCCCGTATCCGGTATCCCGTATCCCGTTCCCGTTTCCGTATCCCGTTTCCGTATCACGTTCCCATTTCCCGTTCCCATATCCCGTTCCCATATCCCGTTCCCATATCCCGTTCCCGTATGACGTTCCCGTATCCCGTTCCCGTATCCCCTTCCCGTATCCCGTTCCCGTATGCCGCTCCCGTATCCCGTTCCCGTATCCCGTTCCCGTATCCCGTTCCCGTATCCCGTATCCCGTTCCCGTATCCCGTTCCCGTATCCCGTTCCCGTATCCCGTTCCCGTATCCCGTTCCCGTATCCCGTTCCCGTATCCCGTTCCCGTATCCCGTTCCCGTATCCCGTTCCCGTATCCTGTTCCCATATCCAGTTCCCATATCCCGTTCCCGTATCTCGTATCCTTTTCCCGTATCCCGTTCCCGTATCCTGTTAACGTATCCCGATCCCGTATCCCGTTCTCTTATCCCGCTCCCGTAACCCGTTCCCGTAACCCGTTCCCGTAATCCGTTCCCGTAACCCGTTCCCGTAACCCGTTCCCGTAACCCGTTCCCGTAACCCGTTCCCGTAACCCGTTCCCGTAACACGTTCCCGTAACCCATTCCCGTAACCCGTTCCCGTATCCCGTTCCCGTATCCCGTTCACGTATCACGTTCACGTATCACGTTCACGTATCACGTTCACGTATCACGTTCACGTATCACGTTCACGTATCACGTTCACGTATCACGTTCACGTATCTCGTTCACGTATCCCGTTCCCGTATCCCGTTCACTTATGCCGCTCCCGTATCCCGCTCCCGTATCTCATTCCCGTTTCTTGTACACCGTTCCGATATCTCCTTACCATATCTAGTTAACGTATCTCATTCCCGTATCCTGTTCCCGTATCTCGTTCCAGCATCCCTTTCTCGTACCCAGTTTCCGTATCTTGTTGCCGTATTTCGTTCCCATATCTTCTTACCGTATCTCTTTCCCGTGTCGCAGTCTCTGCCAAAACATTTTAGCGGTTTACATGCCTGAAATATGTCAACCGGCTTCAACAAAATCTCCCCGGGAGGGAGGTGCGACGTCAGCTAGTCATGCGCTCATTGATGAATTTGACTGCGGCAGTGGCAGTCTTGGGCAAACTTAAACGATACTATTTTATTCGACGAAATTATTTCGCAACGTTAGCGTCGGTAATCGTTTACGTTTGACGTCAGCATGAGTTACCTATGAGCGATTTACAGAATATTTTGGGTGGATATAGGTCAGCAAGAACGGCGCTCTCCGTCTGTGTAAATTTGCCGGTCAAGTTTGTCCTCGTTTTGGGTGTTACGGCGGTGTGAAAGATTAAACTGTCCAAAAATATTGCATTTCAACTTCAACTCCAAAATATTAGTCGCACAGCTTTGAGTAACACATATAATTTGAAGACGGTCCCTGCGCCTGCAAAATGGTGCCCGGATCAGCCTTCTACGTCGAACGGTTTCCGAGCACCAATTTAAATCCTGAATATGCCAATTTTATCATGAAAGTGGTCACAACTTTGCACGTGGCACGCACATCGCTCTGGACGACATGCTATACGCAAGGCCAATCGATTATCTATCACATAGTGTTGCTCGCATATCGCTGCGACTCTCGGTTGCCTAGCAAGCGGCCGGGGAACCGGGCGAAACTTGCCCATTTTTCACGATTTCACAATGTCGAGTTTCCCATGTTAAACGAATGGCGCACGCGCGCACGTGCCGACGCCGCACCGTCGGTCGGATCGACACCAAAACTTGATACGACCTGTTGAATCACGGGACCCAAAAGTGCTGAAAAATCACCCTCATAACTCATCAGACGGCTGCACAGGAAACGATTTAGGGCGTCACTCCGGCGGCGGCGGCGGCGGCGGCGGCGGGTCATCTTTTAGGATTTATAATATAGAGATAGAGATAGAGATAGAGATAGAGATAGAGATAGAGATAGAGATAGAGATAAGACCACACTTTGGCTATTGCGACATAATCTACGACGGTAACCTGACTGCCTCTGACTCAATACGACTCCAGACCATACAGAACCGCTGTGCACGACTAATGACTGGAACCTTGTTTCGCACACCCACCAACGCTCTACTTAACGATCTAGGATGGGAACGACTAGCAACGAGACGACTCATTCACAGACTTCTCTTTTTCCATCGACTATATTTAACTACCCGCCTCTTCCTTCATACCTGACTAACCTCTTGCCTAATACAAGACAGGACGCTACAGGACTTCAGTTACGTAACGAACACCTTCTCTCACTTCCCCCTATCCGGTTAACTTCCTTTCGGAAATCGTACATCCCTGCTACGATTAGACAGTGGAACCTTCTTCCTGAAACACTCCATAACACTCCTTCTCGACGTGACTTCTCTCGTCAAGTCTGGCATCGATTCGGAGCACCCGAGCCACCAGCACTTAACTCCGTAGGTACAAAAACACTAAACACACAACACACAAGACTACGTGTCGGCTTATCAACACTACACGCTCACCTCTTTCAACTCCAACTCACACCAAGTCCGTTGTGTTCTTGTGGACACACGTAAGAAGACACTATCCATTACATACTCTGGTACCCCCTATACACGAATCACAGAACGAACCTCTTTAACGCAGCGCGACGCATTGTGCGCGACTTTGATGCTTTGTCACCCAAAAACAAATTAGAGCTCCTGCTCTTTGGCAAAAATATTTCACAAACACAGGGTATATACATCGCACATCACTTACAGACATTCATAGCACTTTCACAAAGACTCAATACCCACAAATAACACAACAATCACACATTACCAGCACTTTCACTGCACGCTGACCTGCTGTTGCCGCCTGTGCCTGGCCACCTGATTTTCGAATGGCCGCTCGGCCGGCTGGTAGCGGGGCCTACGTGATCTGTTCCTTAGTTTTTGTAAAATCTCTGTTTCATTTGTTTCATCTGGAGAGGCGCTATGCTTTAAGCTTTAGCTTTTGCGCCAATCCATTATTGTCCTGTTTGATTTGATGTCTTTTTATTAACAAAATAAACGAACTGAACTGAACTGAACGTACACACGTACAGATTCACACCACCTCTGACTTGTGGGAAAGTGGCGGCTGAGGGGTCCCTAACCACAAACCAAATTTGCCCACAATCTGCCCAGCCGTTGCGGAGTTTTTGCGAGAAAACACTTTTCAACACCCATCACCTGGCACTCGCCACGCGCAGTGGTATTCACCCACAGACTCGGCACTGATCTCAAACAGGGTAGGTTGGATGGGGTTCTTTTCAGCCAAGAAGCCTGCTTGTCAATCGTCGCCACGGGTCGGGTCGGGACGGGCCGCTCATCTTCAGATTTTTGCCATATACCATGGAAGGACGAGCGAGCGCTTCGCGCTCGCCCGTAACTACTACTGTCCTGTAAGGTGACCTCCTGCATATATGTGCTCTGTTTCATTCTTGTGTTATTGCAACAAAGTACAGCTGCAAGTATCATCAACTAATTGTCCTTGTAACAGTGTACTGTTGATAATGCTTATTATGTGCGTCAAAGGATCCCTATTCTGACCGATGGTGTGGTTATGAAATTATATAGCCAGAAATGTTTAAACATTGTTGTTTTTCACTTGGATAGTATTGTAGTGCCAATGATCGAAAGTGCTTTATCTAAAATCAAGATTCAAACAAGAAATAAGATGTCGATGCACATTTATTGAAAGCACACGGACGAACGCTGAACCATACGTACACAACATGCATCACCATAAATACAAGGACTCATAAGCGTAGTCGGTGTGTGGGCACTAGGATGGGAACCAATAAATACAGTCTGATCAATCACTGGTACCTGGGCTGGTACTGCTGGTACTGAGGCTGGGCGGGGGCGGCCTGGTAGCTGGGGGCGGGGGCGGCCTGGTAGCTGGCCTGGGTCGCCGACACCTCCGGGGTCGGGTACTCGGTGGGCACGGGCGTCGGCAGATGGTCAGCCTGCGGCTGGAAGCCGTTGGCGTCGGCCACGTAGGTGACGGTGTAGAGGACACCGTCGTCACCGGTGTAGCTGTACTGGCCCTCGACCGCGTAGCTCGCCTCATCACCGTAGCCGGCCACGGGCTTGCCAGACTCGGAGGCGGCGATGCCGTTCTCAGTCTCGAAGCTATGGAGATGAAATAATCACGTTTAGTGCTTGTGCGAGGAACATACTTGATATAATTAATAAACTAAAAAATATGACCTTTTCCTCGAAAATGTGAAAATCCAATGTTATCAAAATGTTATTAATATGTTTTAACAACATAATAATAACATTTTGTTAACATTGGATTTTCATATTTTCGAGAAAAAGGTCATGTTTTTTAGTTTCTTAATTGAGATGATATAATCACGATATTCATCAACACAATATTGCTATATATGGCGTGCAACGTCAACTTAAACAGTGCAAGTACAGATAATGAAAGAAGAGTTACATCATACTGTGAAATAATTCGTAGTTATGAATTTGTGCGATAGTCTACGACTAAGTGCTGAATAGGACATCCTGCAAATGTCTTAATATTGAGTATTTAATCAACAAGAACAGTAAAACCATAGAGTCCATTGTGTAATGTTGTGCCTATGCGGATAATGAACTTGTTGGCTGTCGGGAAAATGACATGCTTAACAATGCTAAAGCACACAGCATCATCTTACCTGGCATCGTAGGACTGGTCGTCGCGGAGGTCAAACTGCTGTGACAGGATCTGGGGAACCTTCTGTCCGTACTGCTGGGGAGCAGGGGCAGAGTAGGACGGCGGGGCCGGGGCAGAGTAGGACGGTTGCTGGTACTGCGGTGCAGCAGCAGCAACGGCCAGAACGGCAGCAACAATCAGCTGAAAACAAAATAATCCGCATTATAACAATACAGACCAGGAAAACACTTATTTGGCGATCACCGAGCGGGTGCGCTCTGGTAAAGCTAAAATAGTTTGAAATATGAAATAAATTCACGTGCACTCAAGCCTTAAGATTAGGCATGCGATATATGGGGCATTGTTGGCTCCTAACGTACGATACATGTGGTCCAGTTTGATGAAGGATTATGTCGCGATTTTCCTCTAACTCATTAGGCGCGATTTTCCTCAAAAATCGGTGATTTGACCTGCCCCACTTTTGCGCGTGTCACGCGCTGTGTTACCACCCTTATCAGAACGCATCATACCAAAAACACAATGGCTTTGATGGACCTATCCAATGGTGAAGACCCGATTTCAATCGTGGCAGTGGTTGCAAAGTTATTAGCTTCCGAAAAGCGTCTGTCCGGCCATGTCGGGCAGGGCCGGATCAAATGTAAATTTGTCTAGTAAGTTGACGAGGAACTTCACCGGCGCTTCACGCCCGCTCGGTAATAATTAACAAATTACTGCTTACGAGCTTTGGCGAAAGACATCTAATCATTGCATATCCAAAATATTACAAGTATCAATGCTTGCCCTTCTGCAACACACTAAATCTGTCCTGTTGGGCTGAAAAAGTGAATATGTTATGTCCCGTGTGAAATCGTTGCTAGTTCCGGTTGTTGTTGCTAGAACTGGCCATTACAAACTGTGCCCTACACTAACAAACGTTACACAAACTGTTTACCACCCATATGTAATTATGAGAACAGTATTTATAACTTGATCTTCAACTATGATCTCAATATCCAATGTTTTATTGTCATGCCCTTAATTCAGCGAAATTCAGGATAGGTACTAATAACTAGAGTACAACACCTAATATGCTCCAGACGCTAAAGACTAAATTGCACGAATACTCACCAGCTTCATTTTGGAGGATGTGGGTGTGTGTTCTGTGAGCTGCAGTAGTCGAATGATGTCCTCTGCACCGGTCAGTCGGGCTTTATATAGTGGTCCGACTGGTCAGTCGGCATTTGGCGAGCCTCGCCCAGCTGACCTTCTTGGCACGCTTCACTTTTACACGGACAAGGTCAATTGAGCATGTTTCTAGGCAAAGTACGGCGTGTTACTCGTTCATTCTTTGGTCCGATTTTTGTCGATATTTGATATTTCAACAATTACATTTTGATAAGTGTTAACACGCGCTCTGAGGGGGGGGGGGGAATCCGCCCCATCCCTCCGGTTTTTCAAAGATAGCCCAAAAAAGCGGGGCGCAGCGACGCCGTTTTTTGCACACTTGTTCAGCAATAAACGTCCCACATTATGTAAATTTGTTGGCCTCAGATCATCTCAGGTCAGGTCACCAGACCAGGTCACGTGATGATCTCAAGTCCAAAACGTTTGCAGTAGTACCACAGCCACAGTTTTACGCCGATCGGTGTCAATCTTGCAGGACTTCATATGGTCATAGATACCAACAATTTGTCTATCTCGGATTTATAATATCGGTGACCTAAGGTCAGGTCAATTTCGTGACCGCCAACACTGTTTTGTCAATAATTATCAACATAATGAAGATAGAGAAGATCAAATGGTACCAATGTGTTTGCCTCGTCTTGACACGTCTCCCAATATGAAACATGACTAACTTGTTTCACCACTTGACCTTGACCTGCGGTCAAAATTGTCAGTTGAATTAACCCGGTCACCATGGATATGATTCAAAGGGCCTTTCCGAGACAAATACGATGGCGTAAACACTATTACTTTATCTTTATTAGGGAACAAGTTTTTATTGCGAAAAACTTTTGCAAAAATAATCACCTTTTCGACATTCGATGACCTCTGAAGCCTAAACTATTGATTTGAACTCAATTCTGAGGTGATATATGTGAAATGCATTTTCAAGGGCTTGCGATTGCTGTTTTCTGTTTTCTGCTTACTATCATAGTTCCCGAGATATTTAGGAGTGTTCGAAGCGAAGTCTTAGAAGTTGAAAACCTGACCCTTGATGACCTATGGTGACCTCAATATTAACCTGATAAAAGAAATGATTGAAATACTTTCGAAAGACCTTGTCTCGAGAAAACTAACGTCGTTTTCGCTTGGCGCTACGTTGCGTGGTTTTCGAGATCATAGGGGGGGGGTAAAATCCGCCCCCCCCCCCCCCCCCTCCAGGGCGTGTAATTATCAAAGGTCCTCCAGGGTGCGTGTTAAGATATACAATCTTTATGTTTATAAATTAATACTGAGTTGTGTGGCTTCGCGACTCCATTTTCCTATACTTAGGTATATGTAGGTATGCGACATGCAGGTGTAGGTACTACGAAGTGATTGGTGTATGTGACATACCAATACCAATAAATGATTCATGCACAAGTAAGCCAGATGAGTATTTTGGCCAGATTTTTGAGAATTTGGCAACTCAAACAACCTTTTTACCCGTTATGGATCCATGCATTGACTGCAACCAGTAAAGAGTCCATATTGGGTCGGGAGCATAGCGGGAGGTTCTAAAGTATTCGTTCTCAATGCAAAAGTGCACTTACGAACCTTGCTTTTAAGACATAAAAGACTGGGCGTTTTGCTTTCCAACTGTATTGGGTGCAACTCATGTTGCACTGTTGGCATGTCTACGCGATGTCTTTACATTCCTTATTTCCCTGAAGACGTACTATCGAAATTAATATTTATTAATTGTACATGGAAGCTCAGTTTGGTTTTACCAACAGCATACCTTCGATGATTTCATCTAATTTTGCGGAATAGAAAGCCAAGAGCAATGCCAGTGGACCAGACTCGTAAATTAATTAGTCACCAAGGACTGCAGTAGCTCACACAACAGAAGCACCACGGAATGGAGACTGCAGTAAACGGAGAACAAAAATACACTCACGATTCCATACGGTGGAATGGTGACACCGTGGGTGTCACGATGCCCAGTTTAGGAATCAAAACACGCCCTTGGTGTAAACCAATTTTCATTTGCAGTGTATTTTGATTAGATAACTCCTTCATGCAGGGTACGTTGACTCCTTTCAGTGTCGTTTAATAGATTAGTTTGACAGCCAAATTTTGACTCCCATATTTGGAGTAACTTTCCAAAATGTCAAACCGAGTCAGGGTGAAATGACTGCCGTAAGAGTAACTTGATTCCAACCTGCGGAGTCATTAGGCCACAGCCGCTTCATTTGACTCTTCTTCCAGTGTTTATTGACTATGGTCAGTGTCGTTCTGGGGAGTCGATGTCATTTTGATTTTTATCTTGCCGATACATGTCGGTGTTCTGTAATTATATATTTGAGATAGGAAAATTATTTATTTCATTAAATGGCCTAGTTGTAGTGTTGGTCTATATTTAAGATAAGGATGGAATATATTTATATATAACTTGGTGTGTGGTTTGGTTCATGCAATGATGCAGTGGGTTGATAGGCGTCTTGCAATGGTAAAACTTGATAGATGTACTCCCAAAAATTATAATAAATGGTAGATTGCTGCCCGCGCTGGCATCCATTGAACTAGATTGCTGCAAGAGTTGGCCAATCAAGTTCGACTACCCGATTATCTCCCGTGGCAAAGGGGTCGTAGAAGACGCAGCTATTGCATGCATAATGTCTCGTTGCTGTAGTTTATGCCGACGTGGCCGCGTTGTAATGCCTAATTTGAATTGTGTCAAAGTGCATTGATATGAGAAGACTATTGGCATCTAAAAGGGGTGTTATTTTAGTACGCTCAAAAGATGGTGGACTGCAATAGCGCGCACAAAACTAACACCAAGTACTGGATACGGCAGTAACGCACACGTCACTAAAACCATGGGCTGGAGACATCAGCAGTGCACACGACACTAACACTAAATGCTGGATACTGCAGTAGCGCACACAACGCTAAAACCACGGGCTGCAGACTGCAGTAACGCACACGTCACTAACCCCACGGGCTGGAGACTGCAGTAGCGCACACGACACTAACACCACGGGCTGGAGACTGCAGTAGCGCACACGACACTAACACCATGGCCTGGATACTGCAGTAACGCACACGATACTAACGCCACAGGCTGGAGACTGCAGTAGTGCACACGACACTAACACTATGGGCTGGAGACTACAGTAGTGCACACGACACTAACACCATGGGCTGGAGACTGCAGTAGCGCACACGACATTAACACTATGGACTGGAGGCAGCAGCAGTGCACACGACACTAACACCACGGGCTGGAGACTGTGGTAGTGCACACGACACTAACACCACGGGCTGGAGACTGCAGTAGCGCACACGACACTAACACCGCGGGCTGGAGACTGCAGTATCGCACACGACACTAACACCGCGGGCTGGAGACTGCAGTAGCGCACACGACACTAACACTATGGACTGGAGACTGCTGTAGCGCACACAACACTAACACTATGGGCTGGAGACTGCAGTAGCGCACACGACACTAACACCGCGGGCTGGAGACTGCAGTAGCGCACACGACACTAACACTATGGGCTGGAGACTGCAGTAGCGCACACGACACTAACACCGCGGGCTGGAGACTGCAGTATCGCACACGTCACTAAAACTATGGGCTGGAGACTGCAATAGCGCACACAACACTAACACAATGGGTTGGCGACTGCAGTAGCGCACACGACACTAACACCATGGGCTGGAGACTACAGTAGTGCACACGACACTAACACCATGGGCTGGAGACTACAGTAGTGGGCACGACACTAACACCACGGGCTGGAGACTGCAGTAGTGCACACGACACTAACACCACGGCCTGGAGACTGCAGTAGTGCACACGACTCTAACACCACGGCCAGGAGACTGCAGTAGTGCACACGACACTAACACCACGGCCAGTAGACTGCAGTAGTGCACACGACACTAACACCATGGGCTGGAGACTGCAGTAGCGCACACGACGCTAACACCACGGACTGGAGACTGCAGTAGCGCACACGACACTAACACCACGGACTGGAGACTGCAGTAGCGCACACGACACTAACACCATGGGTTGGAGACTGCAGTAGCGCACACGACACTAACACCATGGGCTGGAGACTGCTGTAGCGCACACGACACTAACACCACGGGCTGGAGACTGCAGTAGCGCACACGACACTAACACCACGGGCTGGAGACTATAGTAGTGGGCACGACACTAACACCACGGGCTGGAGACTGCAGTAGTGCACACGACACTAACACCACGGGCTGGAGACTGCAGTAGCTCACACGACACTAACACCTTGGGCTGGAGACTGCAGTAGGGCACACGTCACTAACACTATGGGCTGGAAACTGCAGTAGCGCACACAACACTAACACCACGGGCTGGAGACTGCAGTAGCGCACACGACACTAACACCATGGGCTGGAGACTGCAGTAGCGCACACGTCACTAACACTATGGGCTGGAGACTATAGTAGTGGGCACGACACTAACACCATGGGCTGGAGACTGCAGTAGCGCACACGACACTAACACCACGGGCTGGAGACTGCAGTAGCGCACACGACACTAACACCATGGGCTGGAGACTGCAGTAGCGCACACGACACTAACACCACGGGCTGGAGACTGCAGTAGCGCACACGACACTAACACTATGGGCTGGAGACTGCAGTAGCTCACACAACACTAACACCATGGGTTGGCGACTGCAGTAGCGCACACGACACTAACACCATGGGCTGGAGACTGTAGTAGCGCACACGACACTAACACCACGGGCTGGAGACTACAGTAGTGGTCACCAGAAGGAGAACAAAACAAAACATAAAGACAACATGCAGGGCAATATCAGCAGACATTGTACTGGTGCGCATTATAGTAATGCAAGCACTGCAATATGACACAATGGAATTTGATTAATCCGCGCTTGACCGGGGTCTCAGCCGAGCGCCATTGCCCGGGGAGGGGCTCAAATATTGCCCCCCCCCCCCTCGTTATCTCCGGAACTAATGGTCGCAGCGAGACGCACTAGGTGACATTCCAAAGCTCTTAATGAAGGGAGTCTAAAGCATATTCGAAATTTTCGAATTGAGGTGACCTATCAGGTCAAGGTCGGGTCAGATGTCAAAATCGAGTCATTTGAGTTTATGGACCATACTTTCCATCCAAATCCTTTTATTGCGACCATGAACACCCAAAGTGCTCCCAAAGGTAAAATACACATCCCGCATGAGCTAAACTGATATAGTTGGCAAAGGTCAGGGGCAAAGTCAGGTCACAAAAACTAACTATGCGCAGAAGATCTTCAAAAGTTATGCGACACATGTTTTATGGGCTATTTTACATGTATAATTCGAAAGCGATAGTTGTTGTATCATCTAACCTCATTTAAGTGAAGTTAGCGTCAAGCTCAGGTCAAGTTCAGGTCACATATGGTCAAAATTTGAAATGGATAAATCTAAATAAAAAGCATGTTTCTAGACTATTTATTATTCATTTCTCAGAAATACAGTGCTGGCTTTTATTTGTCTGTATCTGGTCAATTAAAGACAAAAAAACTCAATTTCAAAATATGACGTCATGAGTTACTCATACGTAGGGAGCCATAAGTCAGTCACAAATACAAATATTACTTTAAAATTTGGTTTGGGTATTGTCCATATGTAGTTCTCCAACATATATTCCGTTCTTTACATGATTAAAAATATTGATTTTGAGGGCATTTTTCCAAACAAAATCGCTTATTCTTATTTTGGGGGCCAAAAACCACAAATGTCAAACTTGAGACAATAGTTTGATAGAAAAGTACATTTCCTATCTTGTCATTTTCTTGGTTTTAGTTCATCTTAAAATGATGCCATTTTACAGGTGCTTAAAGTTTGGGTGGTTGTATCGCTAAATTCTCGTAAATTGACGTCACAAAACGGGGTATAATATCTTTTTGCAATCAACGAAACAGCTTGATTTTTTAGCCGACGTAGAATTGAGGTGGAAGAAAGTACTGAAAGTTTCAGGTTGATAGCTTGAAGGATTTTTAAGTTATCTGGAATCTTCGACAGGGGAGGGGGATATCCCCCCCCCCCCGGCCAATGGCGGGTTATTAATTACCAAGCGGGCGTGAGGCACCCATGAGATTTATCGTCAACTTGCCAGCCCAGTAAAACGTTTCATTGAGCGATGACCGTGCCGAAGGTTTCGCATGAGCTCAAGGTCTCATACATGAAGTAGTGACTCGCGCTTATGCATGTGCATAGTGAATTTAGTTCCGCTACGTGCAACATTACTAATAGTCATTTTTTCGGAATGCATGCAAATCTTCGTATCGATCTGTCTGGTAGCTATCGATATCTGCAACACGGTGGCGCACGTGCGCGCGTGCATGTTGACGAGCGCCCGAACACTTGTAAAGCAGGTAGTAGCCAGTTACTAGTTTACATGCAAATTTTACTCAATAGACCCAGTAGTTTCGGAGATACAAATATGGGTCTACCTTCACCTGGGCACGTGCCGCGAAACTTCCCATTCATGATTTATAATATTGCAAGTACCCATGTCCGACAAAAGCAGCAATCTGCTCAACCTCGATGACGATCGGCTCACGCTCGTCGTCGGCTCACGCTCGTCGTCGGCTCACGATCGTCATCGGCTCACGCTCGATGACGATCTGACCGAGCTGCAACATCAGAGGGACGCCGCGAGACGCAGCAGAGACGCCCAGGGCGGTGCGGAGAGCGAGCGGCGGTACACCTCGCTGAGGAGAGAGTTTAGACGTCGGCTGGCCGCCGCCCGCGCGGACTTCTTCTCTGCACCATCCAGCATGAAGGAGATGTGGTCCGAGCTTCGGAAGCACGCGCTGGGGCCAGGGAAGTCCACGGGCCCAGGTGACGTGCCGGACGCTGCGGCGGCCGACCGCTTCAACACCTACTTCGCCGAGGTGGGAACCCGGATCGCCGAGGAGCTGGCGGAGCGCCGAGACGGGCCGCCGCCGCTGCCCCGCCCGCCCACCGTGTGCGGCGCGGCGTTCACCGTCAGGCCGGCCACGCTGCCGGAGCTCAGCTGCGCCCTGAGGCGGATGAGCGGCTCCAGAGCGGTCGGCAGCGACGGCGTGTCTCTGCAGCTGCTCAGGCGCTGCTTCGCGGCGGTGGGCCCGCACCTGCTGCGCATCGTCAACGCCTCCATCATCACCGGGAAGGTGCCATCCCTGTGGAAGCACGCCAAAGTGGTACCGATTTTTAAATCTGGTGACAGATCACAGCCTGCGAGTTTTAGACCCATCAGTGTCCTCAGTGTGCCAGCTAAAATTACGGAGAAAGTAATTAGTATTCAGCTGACGGAATATTTGTCTATAAATCGCCTCATGTCACCCACTCAGTATGCGTATCGCCCCAACCGTTCCACTGAGAGCGCCGTCGTTGACCTGGTCAGCACGATAGCAACCCACAGAGACGCGGGGCGTGTAGCATGCCTGACGTCATGTGACTTGTCTAAAGCCTTCGATTGTGTGGACCGCAACCTGTTATTCATCAGGCTGGGCTGGTATGGTATTTCATCGCACTGGTTTCTTGACTATTTTTCGAACCGTACCCAGTCAGTAGGGAGCGGCGCAACCACTGATGTAAACCATGGCGTGATTCAGGGAAGCATACTCGGACCCATCATGTTCAACATCTTCACCAACGACCTGTCATGTCATCTGCCCAGTCGCGCATCTGTCATCTCATACGCTGACGACTCACAACTCATTCATGCCGCGCCACCTACGTCAGCCGACCTAACCGGGCTGCGTCTCGCCGTGGAGGCCGACCTCGCTGCTCTGTCCGCATGGTTCAGAAGCAGTGGTCTTAAAGTAAACCCCGCTAAAACCGAGCTGATACTTTTCGGAACTGCGTCATCACTCAAAAAAACCTCGGACTTCAAAGTTAGCTTTGATGGCGCAGAACTAAAACCTGCACCCAAAATCAAAATTCTTGGCGTAGTTTTGGATCCAGAGCTGAACATGCAGCAGCAGGTCGGCAACGTGACGGGGCGCTGCTACGGTAGTCTCATCACCATCAGCAAGCTCAGAGACACTCTCCCGCAGAATACACTAACACATCTCATTCAGGCACTCGTCTTCCCACACATCACATATTGTCTACCGGCCTGGGCACCACCTACACAGCAACAGCGTCACCGGATTGACAAAGTCATTAATTTCGCCACCCGCATTGTCACCAAAAAGCGCCGACATGAACACATCACTGCATCACGTAGGGCATTAGGGTGGATGCCATTTAACGCACTGATCGAGTACAGAGACTGCGTCCTCATGCACTCGATCATACACCAGCATGATGGGCCCGAGCGTCTCAAAGCACTTGTATCGTATCGTGCCGATGTGTCCGAACGTGTCACGCGCTCAACATCTGCCGGTCTGCTTGAAACATCTCGATGTAGACTTGAGTCGACAAAGATGACCGTGCCCGTGCGTTCTGTGCGGAAGTGGAACGAGCTCAACTGTGATGTTCGTGGCAATAGCCGTGTGCGGTCTTTTAAGAAGAGCGTGAAGGGTAGTCTTACTGTGTAGCTCGCTCCTCGTCAGATTTTAGGTTATTTTAGCATTTACAGTTTATCGCATGGCGTCTTTTAATGTGTTTATATGCTTGTATCACTCTCATGTCATCATCGTTTTTATCCACTCTTATGTGTATGCTTTTACATTTTGGCAGATGCGCATGTATGACGCTGTGGTCTAATAGCCAGTGTTACATTGGATGCCACTAAGAAACGCAATAAATAAATAAATAAATAAACCATCTGCCAAGTCTGAGCTGACAAGTACCTCTGGACACTGATCAACAGCCTGACACATTTACGCCTGATTCGACGTGGACACAGTTGTCGTTCAATTTTTAACACATCAGATGCCATTTTTACCGCAAAAAAACTGACGTCGGCGATTATTTTTCGGCCGAAAAACTGACTGTGAGTTTCACCAACGCTCGATAAAAAAATAATCGCCGACCTAAAAAATAAACTGACAGATTTATTGTGATTTACTGACGGTGAGTTTCACCAACAGCCAATGCGGCAAAAACGGTGGCCACAATTTCGCCGTTATTTGTATCGAAACGACTGAAAATAATAGACAGGGCCCAGGCGTCAGTTTTTGTTATTTACATTGCCGTTGGCCGGGTTGTCAAGGTCGTGGTTTTTGTGATCGTCGCGCCGCTGCACTGTCTTCGTGATTGCGTTTTAGAGGCTTATGTGATCAGTGTTGGTGATTTTGTACTGAGTCGAGTAAATCGTTGGTTTCATGGTCATTGGAAATGCATTGAACATCATTGGAAATTGGTTTCAACTCATCACTCACATCAAGTCATCAACATGGGACGAAGATGGGCAAGAGTTATAACTTTGGGTTTCTTCCACAAAACAAATCAAGTAAGTAGCTACAATTATCCTTTTCACTTTTCCTCATCATTGACAGGCCTTAGTGTTTTAGGTCACTATGAATCCAATGCTGACTTTTACTAAGAGTTAACTTACTGAATTTGCCTAAATCTGGAAATATTTTGTTTGGTAGAATTTAGCTTGTTGACAAGAGGCCTCATCAACACAATTTAACTAGGATATTTTTTGGAGGTAAGCTCCTCAGGACTCAGATCAACCACTAACAGAAACATCCTTTGTTTTGTCTTGTGCCTAACCCAAACCAAGTTTTTAGTGGAATTGAAACTTACCACAATACTTTCTTGCCAAAAATATGAATACCAGTAAAATTATCATTGACCCATTCTTCCCTTTCACAGAGTGGCAGTTCTCATCAGCATTATCAACTCCCTTTGGAACTTGTAGCTGGATCCTGGAGCAACTGAAGCCAAAGCTGCATACAATTGAATTAATGTTTGTCCATTTCTTGGGTCTTCAGCTCAGCTTGAAGATTGAAGCATATTCAAGAATGTGACTGATGTGATCCTAACATTGGAGCTGCATGACGGCCAGTGTGCTTAAACCAGAGTATGTATGTATGTATGTATTAAAGCATGAACTATCCACACGAATGAGGTTTTTACAGTTGTTTGTCATGTTGGCAGGTTACACAGGGTACAATACAAAACACATCAGCATGCACTTTCACACTTCCACACACGCATAAAACTCAGTGCACCTCGCATGTCACGTCAGGTATGGCGCCCTGGCTCCAGGCTACGCTTCAGCTCTCTCATGAACTTGCCAGCAGACATGCACTCGAAGTCGCGTGGCAGACCGTTCATATTGCGCGCAGCGCGGTAGGCAAAGCGCCTCTTTCCGGCCTCTGTCCTGACACGAGGAAGAGATAGGTGGTGGTCCTGTCGGGTCGTTCGAGAGTGTGCCGGTCTCTCACAGTTGTGAGAAAATAGACCGGCGAGACTCTCCGGCTCAGCGGTGCTGCGGACTTTGTGGAGAAGACAGAGGGTTTGATAAAGGAAGAGGTCGGGAGCATCGAGCCACCCCAGTGCTTCCCGCACCTCCGAAATGTGGTCAAACTTGCGTTTTCCGGAAACGACTCGCGCTGCAAAGTTGATGAGTTTTTGAATGCGATGCAGGTTTTTGGCAGAGCCGTTTCCGTACACGACCAAACAGTAACGAATGTGAGAGAACACTAGGGCGGTGACGATTTCGGGAAGTATTTGTGACGGGAGGTAGTGACGGATATGGAGTAATTGCATACATAGTGCTTAGGCACCTTATTCAGTGAACATGATCATTGATGCACCCGTCCCTGCTATTCTGCCTTATTGTTATGGCAGCAGAAGTGGTGAGGTGTGAAAATTTCAAAATATATTGTGTGCTAATATCCAATTTACATGCCTACAGCCTACTGCCTAGTCGGTATGATATATTTCAGAACAAGGATGTCAGTAATTATTCAACATAATTTGTAAATAGTCATTTCCAGAAAAAATATAGATTATGCAATATGCATACCAACAAAAACAGCAATGCTTGGTAATGTTTTAAAAGTATCAAGTCAGATGGCCAACAATCTGTGACATTCTATTATTGTTGCTAAATTGCTAAATTATTATTGTTGCTCTGTAACTATTTGCTGACGTTTAAAGGGAATGTTTCACCTTTGTATTGGTTTTGGACTGAGATGGCCATTATCTATGGCCGTTATTGAAATGTCGAAAATACTAAGGCTATTTTCCCCAAAACAGCTGTTTTAAGCAATTCAATTCATAGTTCCAAAATGGGGTCTAGGCCAGTGCCGCCGCTGATTGGCTGACACTTTTTCTGCCAATCCCACTGTGTCAGCCAATCAGCGCGGTCTATGGCTCAATAATCACGTCATCATCCCAAATTTGCACACTTAATTTGTATGATGTTAAGTGACTATACGAGACAAAAAATATCACCATCGTTTTCAGCAGCACTTATTCATATTTTCGACTACAACCAGCATATATTTGACAACTTTCAGAAAGGTGAAACATTCCCTTTAACCATGTTCATGACTTTGCATGTGATATATTTGATGATCATGCAAAAACAGTGCTATTCATCCTCAAGAGAAATACAATATAGATAATGTGTGATTGTTTGTTTCCTGAGATAAAAGCTGGTTCTGTGAAGCATAGTAATTATAAACAACATCAACATCAATCATCATCAATGTATTGTCTGTACGTTGACCTCGTTTATCACCATCTACCAATCAACTTGCAGAGAGGTCATGAGCTTTGGATCATCCGTAACTGATGTAGTATAGCAGAAGACATGCGTAAGGAATACATTGTATTGACTGCATCGAACTATAACCCTTATGGACTATAAAGTATAAACCCTAAAACCACAGATAAATTTGCATCACAATCAACATGGCCTTGCATCAAATCCTCCACACTATTTACACAGGCGTCCATAGGAAATGGGACCTCACTGAACAAGGCAAGCAAACTCTGTCCATCTTGTAGAAACAGGCCTGCGCACCACCATCACAGCTTGAAATAGAAAATGTTCCTGTCCTTCAGGCTTGTGCGGAAGCCAGAAATGGTACTGCTCCAACGCCATGCCGCGTCACCCTCCATCACGGTGGTGCTGTGGAGTGTGGAGACTGGAGGAGGCAGCATATCCTTAAAGACACAAATGATAACCTCTGTTAGCATTTGTCCAAATCAAATGTTGCAATCATTGAGCAGACTCAGCCAGTGTGTGAACTGAAGTTGGTACCTACACATGGCTATGCTTATAATATTATTTAACCCTAAAACTGTCTGCAATTGGGGTGAAATGATGAAGTACTGGTCTCAATTTTTACTGGTTTTAAGAATTACTGGTTCAGTAATTCACCTCACCAGTTTATGGTGTTCTTGAGGTTCCCCAGAAGAAGAGTAGTCAGCTGACAGTAATATTATGACAGACTGAGAAATGGGCTATCTTTGAATGTCTACAAGATGGTATGGGGGAAGGGACAGCCCCCCCAATTTTTTTT
This sequence comes from Chirona hameri, assembly GCA_036785665.1. Lineage (NCBI taxonomy): Eukaryota > Metazoa > Arthropoda > Thecostraca > Balanomorpha > Balanidae > Chirona > Chirona hameri. Next base: position 339,009 of record JAXIVJ010000153.1, on the reverse strand, counting down.
TACTAAGAATTAAAATCCTAACTAAACCCAGTTCAAGTTCAATGGAGATGTGTAAACAAACTATCAAAACAATACCGTGTTTCGCTAGCGCCGGCGTTGCCGACAGAGGTATTTTGACCAATCAGACACGGCTATTTCTGCTGCTGAAATTCGTCTGTCAGCAGATTAGCGTTATATCGTAATCGTATCGTTATTGGTGTGTGACGTCATCAATATCAGCTGTTTGCGTCTATAAAAAAATAACAGCCGGCGCCGTCAGTTTTTTTTTGTCGTTGGTGAAACCCGGGTCTGCAGTGTCCGCAGTTTTTTGGCGGCGATTTTTTTTTTCTGCGTGCGGTGATTATTTTTGGGTAAAACTGGCCTCAGATATGAATAGCAAATGAACTTTCTGCATCCGCTTTGTGATCTCTTTATTATTAAAACGAGCGATGAATACCAGGTGAACCTGTCGCCATGTTCGTGGCTTGGGCGGGTTTGGCGACCTTCCCTGCATCTTAACAGGGAATGGCGCAGTGATTTGGTCACTGTCACATAATATCGGCACATGTCCCGTCAGTTGCAGTCCTCGTTCACACTGATATGACTAAGTTGACAGCGGTTGATAGAGTTTGATAATGCCTTTCTTAAGCTGGGGCGCAAACAGGATCATAATTGTGCTCTACGTTCGTTTATCGTAGCATTTATCGGCTTCAAACTTCACTGCCAACCTATTGCGAAGTTAATTACAGGTTTCTTGTTTCTCGAACGTGTCGTAAGTTTACATCATACCGCCGAAGAGTTGAGGATAGAGAACAGGCCAGCTTGATAAGGTGTAATAATATAATTAGCTGTTCGGCCGGTCGGTCAGCGCATCACCTGGTTCTCACTCGGTCACCCGGCGCCAGTCCTACGCGATAGTACCTCGCGATAGTACCTACGCGGTACTATCGCGGTACATATATACACTGTATATACACATATATACATACATACAGGGTGTTTCATTTTGCACTTGTTGTTAGAAATAAATTAGCACACTAGCTTTCCTGGTTCCGTTTTTCATGCTGATTCCGAAAATGAAGTATGTTGTTGCCGCAAATGTGTACTGAGGGTGGCTCATTTGCCTTTTGTGTTGGCATTCTCGCCCTTGCGGCCATCCTAAGCGGTTTCTGGATAAAGTCATTATAACCTATAGGGGTGTTTGCGTCATCAACATGTTTAATGACACCTTGTGCTCGTAAATTATACCCAGGTCATGTCAGGTCACTAACTTGAGACGGCATTTTTAAGTCATGGTGCTCCTTTTTTCACATTTTCGCCTTCAGGAAGGCACGAATTTTACTAAACATGCATGGAAAGAGAACGAACATATCAACAATCGTTCGAATTCTCGAACAAAGGGTTCAACAAAAGGTTCTTGAATAAAAGGCGTAGTTGACTGATGTAGTATGCCATCTTTGACTAAATATTTTGTTTTAAATATAGCTCTATTATTCTGTTGTATTCCAATATATAGACTAGCTGTTGTTCTTCTTCGTTTTCTCAACGATGGATCCAAACAATGTTGGGCATGCGCGAAATAGCTGAGGGATTTATTGTGCGTTATGTTTATTATTCCCTAAAAAACGTTCTAGGGAAGCGAAAATGAAGCAGAAGCCATCCTAACTTCAAGTTCATATGAATCCGAGCTATTTGACGGGCCCGAGGTGCGACGTTTGATTGTCGATGGTGAGTAAGCCATACAGTATAGCTTGCACGAGTTTGTTTGGCCAGCTACATGTTTTGTAAACGCGTAAATGGTATATATATAAAAATTAAAGATAGTTTTGCCTGAAGCCAGTTCACAACTAATCCTTTGACCAACGTTATTCCGTCGACTATTGCTTTTTGTCCATTGATTATAATGCTACGATTAACGTATTCAGTATATTGTCATAGTAAATAATTATTGAAGAATAAAATAAAGTTGGTTTTAGGATTTGGCTATGGCTATGGCACCGAGAGAAAATGTCTTTAAAAACCATCCGTCGACGGACCGATGGCCGTCAGCACATCAAACTGAATCTAGTGTGAATCGGACTGTATCATTGATATAGTTAAATCGGACTAGCATTGATACGGCCCAATTGAACTGTAGATTGATACAGTCCAATCAGGCTGTATGATTGATACAGTCCGATTCACAGCGGATCGATTTTGATCTGCTGACGGCCATCGGTCCGTCGACGGATGTTTTTTAAAGACATTTTGTCTTCTCTCGTTATATCCTTAGCCAAATTCTAAGACAAAAATGTAATTTTATTCTTCAATAATTATTTATCATGGCAATATAATTAATACGTTAGTCGCAGCATTGTAATCAATTGTTAAATTAACCCAAAGCAATCGTCGACGGAATAACGGTGGTCAACGGATTCTTTGTGATCCTGGTTTTAGGCGAAACTATCTCAACCCTCGCCCGGGTAGGGGGTGGGGGGTGGATGCCACCCACACTCGGTTTTTCTGGAATAACTCGCGTAATTTTCAACCGATTGCGATTAAACTTTCAGTACCCTACTTTTGAAAAATGTCCACATACCCTGAAATTTGTAATTTCTAACCCGCATGACCCGTGACCTATGACCTGTTTCTCAAGGTCATGTCAGGCGCCACTGGCGTCCCGCAGTAGCAATGCTTGTAACGTGGGCAGTTTCCGAGTGTTTGTTGTTCAGGAGCATATGTACAGGTGTTTCCAGGTGACAGTTGTGGTTTTCACTGAGATTGTGACCTCGATTGACCTTTTCAGAGGTCAACTGAGGTCATTGACCTCTGGTGACCTAAGATGACTTTGTTGGGCTTCTGGCAGTTTCTAGGACATTTTGTGACGCTGATTTCGAATTTGGGATCCATTTTACATAATTATATGTTCCACTGGGGTCATGCACTTCCACAGATCAACCGAGGTCACTGACCTCAGATGACCTGACATGATCTTTTTTGTAATTTGGCAGTTTGTAGGACATTTTGTGACGCTGATTACGAATTTGGCATCCATTAAGCATTATGATATTCACGATTCTAGCTCGATAAAATTCAATTTATACGTATTTACAATTTTTATGATTTTTTGGTCATTGACATGACCTCAGAAGTCACCTAATAATCCAAGACCTTAAAATCGGATATCAACGGCTTTCTCTCGTCACAAGAAACACGCTCGTCTTTGAATCGAAGCTCTAGCACAATTAGGGGCGAAACGCTAAGGGGATGGGGGTCGTATCCTCCCTATCCGAACACGTAGTGATTTTGCCCTACCCGGGCGAGGGTTAACACACATTTATAGCATTTACGCGTTTACAAAAACATGCAGCTGGTCAAACAAACTCATGCAAGCTATACCGTAAACGGCTTACTCACCATCGACAGACAAACGTCGCACCTCGGGCCCGCCAAATAGCTCGGATTCATATGAACTAGGGTGGTATTAGGGTGGGTATTTATTCATATGAACTAGGTCATATGAACTAGGGTATGAGTTAGGGTGGCTTCTGCTTCATTTTCGCCTCCCTAGAATGTTTTTTTAGGGAATAATAAGCATAAAGCACGATAAATCTCTCAGTTATTTTGAAAATTACAAAATATTTTTGGATCTATCGTTGAGAAAACGAAGAAGAACAAAGGTTAGCCTATATATTGGTATACAATTAATAGAATAATAGTTATATTTTCAAACATTTTTGTGTCAAAGGTGGCAGTCAGCTACGCCTTTTGTTCCTGAACCATTTGTTCTAGAATTTGAACGATTGCTGATATGTTCGTTCCCTTTATATGCATTATTAGTAAAATTATTGCCTTCCTGAACGGGAAATTTGGTAAAAATGAGCACCATGACTTAAAAATGCTGTCACAGGTCAGTGACCTGACATGACCTGGGTATAGTTTACGAGAGCAATGTGTTATTAAACATGTTGATGACGCAAACACCCTTTTAGGTTAGAATGTGATCGCATTTCCTGAACTTATATCCAGAAACCGCTTAGGATGGCCGCAATGGCGAGAATGCCAACACACAATGCAAATGAGCCACCCTTAACACTAATTTGCGGCAAAAACGGACTTCATTTTCGGAATTAGCATGAAAAACGGAACCAGGAAAGCTGGGGTGCCAATTGATTCCTAAGAACAAGTGCAAAATGAAACCCTAATATACAGTCCTACATAAATGATGGTATTTAAACAACGCTAAAAAAGACGTCAGTCCAACGCCTAGCGACACCATAAATTTCAGAGACACAGGAACGTCAAAATGTGTGTGTGTGTGTGGGGGGGGGGTATTAAAACTTCAATCTTGTCTTGAGAGGATCCCAATTCCCATATGCCAAGTTTTCTGTGGATTTGAGCTCATCTCCTCTTCGTGTAACTTTCGCTCTATCAAGTTTTCCACATTGAACAAAATAAAAGATTTTAGCAAAAATTATGACCAAAACGAGGGTCCATGACTCCCATGGGCCCCTCTCACGATCCTAAGTCTATGATAAATTGTACATCACCATCCGTTTTCTGTCATTGGAAGGATTTATGATAGCTAATGTATGCTCTTATAATACGTCCTTTAGCCCGGGTGAAACCCGATGGATTTTTTTGCTGATTAGAGCTCGGACCAGCCTCCACTTTGATCATGGGTTTGAACGGCGCGATACACGAGCCTCAACAATTAGCATGCCATTTCCAATGTCGGTTTGAATTGACATACACTGGAAATGGGCGTCTATGCTGACTAAAGAAGCAGTTGGGCGCAACTTAGGCAAAGGCATGCAGGTCGTTGACAAATCCAGTGCAAAAATGTATGTCATAGATAATGCGACGTACCGTCTGATGTTGATACAGATTATACAATGCTTTGTCCGCTGAGGCGACCGGATCCGGAGGGCGGGGCCGCCGTCGACCTTCCCAGCGTGCGTCATCGGCGGGCAGTCTTTCCTCCCGGCCGCTCCATTGCGAAATAGAACAATACCGGCCGGACGGGACCCTCCCAGCCTGCGGTGGGGGACCCTCCCAGCCAGCGGTGGGGGACCCTCCCAGCCAGCGGCGGCAGTCAGTCAGCCCAGGGCGTGCCGCTCAGCAGGCCAGTCCGCGCCGAACTCGGACGGCGTCCCCGGACCGTGAAGACGTCATCTGACCCCGGCGGTGCCCTCGCTAGCGGCTGAGATGACGCTGACTGCGGATGACGCCACCGGCCGGGCGGGTTGCGGCGGTGGTCGTAACCGTTTGTCAGCGGCGGAGATGGCCACGCGATACGGTCTGGCGTTGATCGGATGCCGGTCCCGCCGCCGCCCGGGGCGTCACCAGCCGCCGGTCGGGGCGCCACCAGCCGCCGGCTGACACGGCCGGCCGGGTGCTGCGGAGGCAGGGACGCGGCTGGTCGGGTGCGGCGCCGGGCCGCCGTGGGTGGGCGGCTGTGACCCTGACCGGTGACCGGTGTCCGCACCGGACCATCATCAGTTATGTGGCTCCCCCGGTCCGCCGCGGTCATCTCCCGCCCATCTCTGGCGGCAGGAGCGGCCACGGCAGGGTTGCAAAACTGGGTGACCAGACGTCGCGGGTGAGATCTGGGTGTCGAGTATGCGGAGAGCGAAGGATGAACAAAGACTGCAATCGCATTCCATCTCATAGGACTAGGGCAATGCCGAAATACGGGAAAAGCCGGAATCGTCTATTACGCTCAGGCACGTGGGAGGAGTCTGCTTCTGTTGAGTGTTACAAAACCTTAGCCAGAAATGGTGTTCGGTTCCGGAAAGGATACTTCCTTATTGTTTGTAATTTCATCAGTTTTAGGTACATATCTTCCCAGTGTAGGTAAGTAAAAAAACTAGACTCATAGTATTTGGCCTTTTGGCACAATTTCTATATGTTAAAAATATAATTTACCTTTCAGAAATATTGTATGCAAGCGCATTTTAGTGGCATCCACCAGACACGATTTCGGTTACAAAATCTGAGCAAATTAAGTAAGGTCTGTAAACACAATTTCTAAAGAAGGTTTATAACAAACAAACAAAAAATCACCTTTGTAGGATACCTATTGATTATTGTTTTAATAGCGTTAGTTCAATTATTTTAAAACACAGTGCTTAGAACAATTTGTTAAAGCTGTTGTTAATTAAAATTGCGAAACTAGCGTTTTAAATAATTTTGTAGAGGGGAATTATGAAGCAAAAAATGGCAAATGCAAGCAATTTATATGCAAGGAAAAATGTTTTTGGAAACATTTAAACAGATGCAAATTGACTTTTGCTGAGCATCAGTTTAAGTGCAGCTGCCTGGATTGTCGAGTGCAGAACTCTGCCCGTCAATGTCGAGATACTCTTACTGACGATGCCTGGATTGTGGAGTGCAGAACTCTGCCCGTCAATGTCGAGACACTCCTACTGACGATGCCTGGATTGTGGAGTGCAGAACTCTGCCCGTCAATGTCGAGACACTCCTACTGACGATGCCTGGATTGTCGAGTGCAGAACTCTGCCCGTCAATGTCGAGACAATCCTACTGACGATGCCTGGATTGTCGAGTGCAGAACTCTGCCCGTCAATGTCGAGACACTCCTACTGACGATGCCTGGATTGTGGAGTGCAGAACTCTGCCCGTCAATGTCGAGACACTCCTACTGACGATGCCTGGATTGTGGAGTGCAGAGCTCTGCCCGTCAATGTCGAGACACTCCTACTGACGATGCCTGGATTGTGGAGTGCAGAACTCTGCCCGTCAATGTCGAGACACTCCTACTGACGATGCCTGGATTGTCGAGTGCAGAACTCTGCCCGTCAATGTCGAGACACTCCTACTGACGATGCCTGGATTGTGGAGTGCAGAACTCTGCCCGTCAATGTCGAGACACTCCTACTGACGATATTTACGGCTGCCGTTTCGCCATGCGCTATTCGCAGTAGTCTATGGTGCTGCTGGCGGCCCTGTAAGACGGCCTCCTCCCCCGACTGACCTCGCATCCCTCTGTCCTCCCACCGCCTGTCTGGCATCTGCCCGCTGCTGGTACCGCCGGCCCAGCCCGGCCGCCGGCGGCTGTAGGCCAGCCCAGAGACAGACAGCGCTGACAAGCTGGAAGGCAGTGGCCGCCGGAGCTAATCAGAGCAGCCACGGCCGTTAGCCGGCCGGCCGGCCAGTGGAGGCGCCCCACCACCCCGCCAGCGGCCCTGTGGAGGCTCCCCGCCACCGCCAATCGCCACCGGCGGCCCATGAGCGCCGTCCGTGGCCGCCCGCTGAGATGCCGAGACAGAGACGAGATGCATTACGTCCGACGCCGCCGGCGCTCAGGAGGGAGCTTCAAAGTGGGCCACTGTTGGCCCTGACCTGATGCCTCACAGCTCAACTACTGATATCGGACGGCCGGGAACGGGCCCTGGTAGCCCGGAACGGGAGACGCCTCTGAAGGCCAGCAGGGGGCTTCCGGCGTGATGATTTACAGATTTCCCTTTCGTCAGATTCCCCTCATCTTTATCGTCCTGCCAAGGCAGCGTCCCTGCTATGTCCGGTAAACTATGCCAGCCAGCAAGGAGCTGCGAACACTGGAGCATGCTCATGGAGAACACTATCTTTGAAAGACACGCTTGTCTGCCGGTGGCTTCACACTACGCGATTTTCCAGCGACGCGACGGAGAGCGACAGGACGCAATTCAACGCGACAGCCAGGCGACACAGCGCGACAGTCAGGCGACACAGCGCGACAGTCAGGCGACTCAGCGCGCGTCAGGCGACACCGCGCGACAGTCAGGTGACACAGAGCGAGTCAGGCGACACCGCGTGACAGTCAGGCGACACAGCGCGACAGTCGCGCGATGTGGCGTAGCATCGGCAACAGTTTGTCATAAATCGTCTGATTTGAACGGACTATCAATTGTTTATCGATAAAGTGAAACCAAATGTCTTCCGATAAATCCGACAACTAAGTTCCTATTGCAGGCCAGGACAGATCACCAAGGCATGGTAGCCACACACTCTCAGATTTCGCTGTACAATGGTATATGGGGTTATTCTGGGCGCTGATTTCGATTTTTGAATTTGTACTGTCGTCAGGTTACGGGGTCACAAGATACAGCCCATCGAAAATTCAGGTCAAGGTCAAACATCTATTATATCATTATATAGCATTAGATAGAGGAAGAAACAAAGAATATGATGGCATATAAAGTTACCCCCTAAAGTCAAAATTTGATAATTTAACAGATGACCTTGAAGTCAGGTCAAGGACAAACCATGTTTACCTGCTTCGATTGTTTTATAATTTACACAAAAGTTTGCTCATTCAATTGTTAACAGGCATGTATAATTTCGCGTGGCAACTGAAACTCCTTGCGGGTCAACAGGGGTCATATGTCATGACCTCATTTACCCAGCGAGTTTACGAATTTCTGTTTTCTCCAAATGTAAGCAATATGGGAATAATTTGAAACAACATGTCCTAATAAATACACTTAAGACATTATCTCGCGCCGTGCCGGTGCTGGGGGCGCCACCTTCACCGTGCCGGGGGGGGGGGGGGGGGCTATAGACGCCCCCTCGAACTCGGCTCCTATTGGACGTAGATAAAAACTGAATATAACGTTCGGAAGCTCGTCAAAAATGTAAACTATTTCGGTCATGTTTTGGCTCAGGTCAATATTGAGGTCATCAGGGGTCATCAAAGGTTAGATATTCCAGTTTTAGGACTTCGCTTCAAACACCCCCACATATCTGGGGAACCATGATAGCTAAAAACAAACGGAAAACGCAATCAAAAACTCTTAAAAAATAATATCGCTCTTGCTGTCTTCAAACTTTATCTCAGGTCAATAGTGTAAGCTCCAGAAGTCATCAAAGGTCAAAAAGGCAATTGTTTGGCGCAAAACAGGTTTTCGCAAATAGCTTTTTACCTTATACAGATAAGGCAATACTGTTGACGTCATCGTGTTTGTCAAGGCGATTCGAATCATATTATTGTTGACCAGGTCAGGTCAACTTAAAATTTGACCTCAGGTCTAGGTCGTGTGGTGACCCAAGTAGGTCATGTTGCATATTGGGAGACGACTCTCGACGAGATAAGCACATTGGTACCGACTTAACTTCTCTATCTGCATTATGTCGAGAGGTATTGACAGCAAGGTGTTGGTGACCTCGGATGACCTAGACTGACTGTAGGGATTAATGAACAAAATTGCACCTGTATATCAAGAATGACCTATGATAACATGATCCAGAAGGAATTGGACTGATATCATGCGTATCATCGGAATAGAAAGCATTTTAATATTTCCCATTGACTTATAATGGAGAGGTAACGAAATTGACCCGACCTTAGGTCACAGATATACAAAATCCGAGACCAATAATTTGTAGGTACCCATGACCTTATGAAATCCTTTAACCCTATGTGTAACAGGGGGGCGGATTCCGCCCCCCCCCCCTCATGTTTTTCGCAGATATCTCCAGAACGGCTGGGAGCAGGCCCATGAAACTTTGGGACTTTTCATAGAATTGAACTCCGGATTTGGAGTCAAAATTTTGAATTCTTAACTTGAACAGAGGCGGTTCCAGGGCACAGTTTTGGGTGGGTTCGGAGGCGACATTTGGCGAAAATACGGAAATGCGATCTTCACGGTTTCTTCCCAACTGCATCAAGTATGAAGGAGTTAAATCGGTTTACCGTGATTGCAAAAAGTGCAAATTAGATGATGTTAATGAAATATCATAAAAAATTACATGGCAGAGGCGGTTTCAGGGGCTTGAAAAAGGGGGGTTTCCAGGAAGTATTCAATGCTTGGCGGGAAGCCAATAGAACAATGTAAGGGGCATTTATAGCGATCAAGATGTAAAAGATAGCTTCTGCTTCCATTATTTACATAATTTATTACATATAGAGTTGCAGGGGCGTGTTCAGGAACATGAAAAGGGGGGTGACTGGCATGGTGATGACGATATGCCAGCGATAACGGCGCAATATACGTTTGGCTTATAATAATATATGCACATATGAGACCAGAAAATGGAATAAGGTCATTTTTTTGCAGAGGCGCGCTCAGGAATGGAAGAAAGGGGGTCATATTATTGCAAGGAAACTAAGAGGCATGGGCGTACAATGACATAACATACTGCAGTTTTCGGATGAAACACGCACCACAGGCTACTCTACGAACGATTATAAGATAATAGGTGAGTCCAGGTAGGGTAAAAAGGGGGGTAAGCAATATTAATTGAAGTTGTAAGTGAAATAGTCACTGTTGACTAGTTAGTATCATAATAGCGGATAATATACTTATCAAAAGGTCTTGCGCCGCCCTAGTTTGGATCCTGCATACGCCTATGATGAAGTACAACATGCAAAAAGGAACTATCTATGATCAGTAACATATTTATAGTGCTGGGTAGCAACTTGTCTGCGGTTAATATTTTTCCCAATTTTACCCCCCTTTTTCACTAACCTGGTACCGCCTATGGCAAAAAATATGATTTATAACTGTTTTTTATAATGTCTCAATCACATACCATTTCATTTATAAAAAAACGACATCAAAAAATGGTTTTATTACGCATTTACTTCACCCCCATATTGAGTGACCTGCACACGCCTATGTTTTTTGAATTTTCAAACGTCACCGTCATGTATCAATTTCCGATTCAATCTTTATCGATTCCTATTAGTTGTGTTAAAATCGGTCGATGAACATGAAAGCTATGTTGAATCAAAAATACCACTAAAATTTTTCGTTTTTGCCCCCCAGTTGCCCCCCTATCCAAAATTTAGATTTTTTATTATTTATAAATGTAGATCGTGTTGAGGGGAACCAAACACCGTTTCATTTTTTAAAATCGGACGGGTAGATCTCGAGATCTCCGGGGGGCGGAATCCCCCCCCCCCCCCTGTTACAAATAGGGGTAGCCAGGAGCCTGTTACAAATAGGGTTAAGTTTTAAACCAATCGGCCAGAAACTGTGGTTGTGGTACGACGGCAAACTGTTTTGGAGGTGGGGTCGCGTGACCTGGCCTGGTGACCTGACCTGAGATGACTCGAGGTGAATCATTTCGCACAATGTGAATAATTGATGCCCGAACAGCTGTGCCAAAAATGGTTGCGCGCAGCGCCGTCGTTTTCCCGCTATCTTCGAAAAACCTTAAGGTCTAAGCTCCCCCCCCCCCCAACAGCCCCCGCAAGGCGCGGGTTAATTTCACATTTGAATATAAATAAATATAAATAAATCGTACAATATAAATAGTAAATAATATGAATAAATAGTATCGTCCTCTGATAGACATCCGATGCGACGGCATTGCGCACCACGTACCAAAATTAACGATTTACCGAAATTCGTAAACTCTCAGGGGAGATGAGGTCATGCCTTAACCCTCGCCCTACGCGGGGATCCTAAAACGACCCCCTGAGGTTTTTCTTGCATATTTTTTTAGACATGCGACGCATCTTGCTGAAGTTTTTAGTAACTGAGTATACAACAATGATACGTCTGCTGTAAAAAAAAAAATCGAAATTGGTTGAGGAATTCGGGAAATACTGATGTTTTGATGTCATGTTGGTGGAAAAATGATAAATGTTTGAAAAATTATAGAAACAGAGTTTTACAGTAAATTGCAAACGCAATTGAGCAAAGCTAAAAAAAATCTTTAAAATGGCAATCTCGGATTTTCGAAATTTTGGGTTTTTGACCCCAAAATGAACAAAAAATGATTTTTGTTTGGAAAAACCACCACAAAATAAAAAAAATCGAAGATGTTAAAAAACGGAATATATGTGAGAGAACTGAGTATGGACAATACTCAAACCAAATTTCAAAGAAATATCTCTATTTTTGACTGAGTGATGGCTTCCTAAGTGTAAGCAATTTATGACGTCATTTTTTAATAACTTTCTGGGACTTTTTTTGACCAGATAAGAATAAATAATTACCTTGTCTTTCTGAGACAAAACTGGTCTAGGGCTTGCCTTCTTTTACATTTATAAATTTCCCATTTTGAGGTTTTCTGACAGAGCAAAATCGCTGTTCTGGACGTGGTCGATCGAGGTCATTCACTTGACCTGGAAGGTCACTCGTTGATCCGAAACCTAAAAATTGCATACTGTTAGATTCCAAACATGACAGGCAACATGTTGGTTCTTACCGCGTTGCTCTATATTGCTTGGTTTGGAAGTTAACAGGGGGTCTTTTTAGGGCCCCCGTAGGGCGAAAGTGAAAAAAGCTCCCGAAGGGCGAGGGTTAACATTATTAGGTCGGGAGGGGGGCTAAAACGACCCCCTAAGGTTTTCCCACTCCTGTCCCCAAACAAGTAAAGATACGGTCATACAACTTTTTGACTTTTCCTAAATATTCATTGGGCACATTTTGGCAAATTTTCAAAATTTTCAGCGTACCAGGGGCGGCTCCAGGTGTGTTGTTTTGGCATGTTTTGGTTTTCAGCGTGACTCGGCTTTCAAAGGGAATCAATTTCCATTCTCTAACCGTTGTAGATACGAGCCTACGACTTTCACACCTTTCCTTACTGCTTTTTGTAGACATGTTTAACCATTTTTTTCTTCAATTTCTTAGTTTGCACATGGGCGCCTTCAGGGACATATTTTGGGAGGAATATTGGGTCACTGGTGTTTCATCGAAATCTGAAAGATAATAATTTGTAACTCAGTGAACCTTCTTATCTGTTCTTTGCAGACCTTGCGTTATTTTTTTTAAATAATTTTGGGCTGCCCACAGGCGACTCCAGGAACGGGTTTTGGGGGCATGTGTACAACACATTGTGTTTAGTAACTCAAAACGTGATTTCCCGTAGAACTATCTCGTGTAATATCATCTGCATGGATCACAATTTTATTTTGTGGCATAGGCAGTTCCTGGGGTGGGACGTAAACGCATGTCCTAATGTTATAGGCGGCTCCAGGGATGAAATTAGGGGGAGTTGTGGAACCACGACGTGTAACTGCATAGCAAAAGATATCAACTTGAAACTTGGTGACCTGTTTTAGCAATGCCTTGCGCACGATTCATATTTTTTTTAATTGTGGGTTTCCCAAGGACTATTCCATGGACGGATTTTGGGGCATGTGTTTGACTCCGTTCACACGCATTGTGTTCAGTGCCCCTGAACGTTATTTTGCAGTGGGTAATTTCAAGCAATATCATCTGCATGGATCATTTTGGGGCATAGGCGGTCCCAGGGATGAAATTAGGGGGAATTGTGGACCCATGGCGTGACACTACATAGCAAAATATAGCAATAAGCAAATATAAAGATAACAAAAGCCAAGGCTCAATTCCCCTCCCCTTCCCCTCCTGAGCACGCCACTGGACAAATACAAAACTGTCATAATTTACTTTCTCGTGCATACACGCACAATTATAAGCATCTAAAACAGAAATCGAAGCGGCAAAAATATTATAGTGCCATCTTTATATACTCCCTTTGGAATTTCCTGAGGACGCCATTGGGTTAATTTCCCCAAACTTTAAAATGGAGTATATGTTAGAGCATACAATTAGGTGGCGAAATCCAACAACATGGAAACATTGCGTTCAAGCAACGTCCCAGGGCAAGTATCTAAAAATGCACATTTTCACCCATTGTTTTGCTACCTGTATCCGCCCATGATAATATTTTGCATATTTATGAATATGGGAATGTAGTTCATGCTCTAAGCAATCGAATGTCGCTTTCTCGGAGATAATTGGTCAAGCGGTTTCCGATATACGCAGGGGGACCGAATAGCCCCCTCCGACAGATTCGTATTTTGTTTAGCCCGATAGTAATAGGGTTAAGACCCCTGTTGACCCCAAGGAGTTTCAGTTGCCACGCGAAATTTTGCATGCATGTTACCAACTGAAGGAACAAACTTTTGTGTAAATTTTAACAAAATCGAAGCAGGCAAACATAGTTTGACCTTGACCTGATTTCAAGGTCATCAGGTCAAATTGTCAAATTTTGGCTTTAAGGGGTAACTTTGTATGCCATCATATTATTCGTTTCTTCCTCTCTCTAATGGTATATAGTTTTGCCCTGATATGTATATTTATCTTGGACATACAATTACAAACGTAGTTGAATGTTTGACCTTGACCTGAACTTTAACTGACCTATATCTTGTGACCCAGTAACCTGACGACCATACAAATTCAAGAAACGAAATCAGCACCAACAATAACTCCATACACCACTTTGAAGCGAAATCGGAGGGGGTGTGGTATACATTTTCACCCTTACCTTGGTGATTTGTCCTGGAATTGCCCTATACCTATTATTTACTTCCCTTGCTTTCATATGATTACTTTCGTTCTATAATTAATTAAGACCACCTTAATTGGTGAGCTAGCTCAGTGAATAGAGCCAAGAATACTAGACACATGAGGAGTCGATAGACCTGCGCACTTCTGGCTCGTTGACTGGGGGTTCAAATCTAGCTCGTGTTCGATTTTAAACGTTATAAGGAACTTTTCTAAAGCAAAACAAAATATCAATAAAGCATGAGTGTGACGCGGAAAGATTAGGCCCCGCTGAGCAGAGCGGCTGTCGCGCGGCAGCCACGTTCGACCAATCAGCGACGGCACGCGACAGCACGCGACAGCACGCGACAGCACGCGACAGAACGCGACAGGACGAGACAGCACGCGACAGCACGCGACAGCACGCGACAGCACGAAACAGCACGCGACAGCACGAGACAGCACGCGACAGCACGCGACAACACGCGACAGCACGCGACAGCACGCGACAGCACGCGACAGAACGCGACAGGACGCGACAGCACGCGACAGCACGAAACAGCACGCGACAGCACGAGACAGCACGCGACAGCACGCGACAGCACGCGACAACACGCGACAGCACGAGACAGCACGCGACAGTACGCGACAGCACGCGACAGCACGCGACAGCACGCGACAGCACGCGGCTGTTTTCAGTCGCGTCGCTTAAAAAATGCCGACATAAAGACTGGTCACATGAGCTCAACATCACATCACAGATCACATGAGCTGATCACACTCTCAGGCAGGTCAGATTTGATACAGATACGAATGAGCCGGCCATCATGCTACTGTGTCAGTGGTCATCACCCGGTCACTCCGCCCAAATGTCCACCTTTCTTGGTCGGTTGCCTCCTCTCCGTCCGACAGCAGTTTCACCAGTCCGGAGCCACTTCGTGACAACTGACCACGCCGTCGTCCTCCGAACACTTAGGTGTCGGGCTACGGCAACGTTCAGCTCAGTTCAGTTCAGTTCAGTTCAGTTTATTAGAACATTCCATAGGTATGGGTATTACTATTCCACGTCGGGTACATAAATGGGCAAAACCCATACGCAAATACATTGTAAAAAGAAACACCGTAAAACACTGCAAAACGACAAAGTAAAACGAATCAGAGGCACGGTAAAAAAACATGCTAAGACTTAATTAAGAGCATGGCATATCCTGTAACGCCGCCTTGAAGGCGTTGACTGTGGGCTTATTTCGGATAGATGGAGGGAGTACACTCCACGCCAAAGCCGCACGGTGGGAGAACACCCGCTGCGATGCACTCTGGTTGCATTTGGTCACATGCAGGTCACCTCTCTCAGAGGCGCGAGTCCGCCTTGTCGACACGTCGCTCCGTCGGGTGAACATTTCCCGGATCGCTACAGGAGAGTCATCGTGCATCAGTGCGCTAAACACTTTGACAAGGTCACGGCGCACTACCAGAGTCTCGATCCTTGGCCAGTTCAGTGACTTAAGAGTGGTGTGATGTGGTGATACTTTTTGAATCCAGTGACGAGCCTCGCTGCAAAGTTAATAACTTTTTGAATTTTGTGTAGCTGACCCTTGGCAGCCGCAGCCCACACGCTCAGGCAGTAAGTGATGTGTGGAAAGACGTAGGCCTGAATGATAATTTTGATGACATCACTGGAGAAGTAATGCCGAAACTTGTACAGGGTTACAAGAATTCGGTTACATTTCTGGACTACAGCCGTCACATGCGCCCCCCAAGTCAGCCCGGCGTCGATAATAACGCCCAGAACCTTGACCTTCTTCGAAGGTCGTACTGTCGAGTCGCCGATTTTGAAGTAGAAGTTTGAAGTTTGATTGAAGAAGATTTTGCCTGGACCCGACTAGCATGAAGTCTGTTTTTCCTTCGTTCATTTTCAGTGAATTAGCGTTAAACCAGGCGTGGAGTTCGTTTACGGTGGTTTCTAGTCTGTTTTTTAAATCATCTAGGCCGAACCCGTCTGGAGACGTGCAGTCCAGGTGCACTGTGTCATCAGCGTAGGTAGTCAGACTTCCGTGAGACAAGTAGCACGGCAGGTCGGCGGTAAACAATATAAAGAGAATCGGTCCAATAATCGAGCCCTGGGGCACTCCGCATGACACCGGCAAACTTTCTCCAAGATTTTTGACAAGACACCGAGAAGTGAAATAGGACGATTGTTCGATGGCACAGTAGGGTCGCCTGATTTTGGTATCGGGACGACACACGCCGTCTTCCATGTGTCAGGAAACACTTTGGTGGTCAACGAGAGGTTAATGAGGCGAAGCAAGTGTGGACCGACCACCGGAAAGCACTGACGGACGGCCTCCAGAAGAATCTCGTCCAGTCCCACCGCTCGCGACGCACTCATCTTCCCGACAGACCGGGACAGTTCCGGGAGAGTAACAGGTGTGAACTGGAAACCCGTCGAACAGACAGTAGGCGGCCTGAGGTCCCCAAGGCCAGCAATGACCGCCCCCGGCAAGCCGGCAGCGATGCGAGGTCCGACGTCCGCGAAGTAGCGGTTGAGTTCGTCCGCCCTCTCCGAGGGCACTGCGCCGCCAGCCGGCTCGGGGGAGGCCACGGCGAACCTCTTGAAAGTCGACCAGAAGCTCCCGCGGTCGCCCGAGGTCAGCTCGCCGCACAGGAACTGCCGCCTGGCCGCGATAAGCCGACTCTTGACGCTGTTCCGCAGCTCGGTGAAGTCCGCCTTCGCCTCCGGCGTGCGCAGGCACGTAGTCGCTTCCATCCCGGTAGGCTTGTATGATCCGCTCCCGGTCCTCTGCACAAACAGGACGGTGACGTCTCGACAACTTGATAGCGTAGAAATGTTGACCTGACTTGAGATCATCTTGTGTGCCAGGAACAGGCAATGAAAGGCAGGAATTGTCTGTATAGGTGACCCCACTGATCAACATAATGTCTTTACATAAAGACCCAAAGCAACAAGTAATTCATTTTTACTTTCGGGTTAATTCCCATGGATCTGTTTGAAATAAAAATAATATATTTTCCACCAATTCAATACATTTTGCATTGTCTAAATTCATTGAGAATTTCAAAACAAAATGCAATGTAACGCAACTTAATGTCCATGTCGATATTGGATGCCCCTGCCAATGTCCATTGACGCCGTTTGAATATGAACAGATGCTTTTCTTTTTTAATGAAATGTATCGGAACCATTAGGGTCGAAGTATTAAAAGGACTATCCTACCTTAACATTAGATTTGAGTTGAGATACCCATTTTGATGGCTTGGCATTGAAATTAAGCATGGTAGCAGTTAAAACAACCACAATGAATTAATCAAAAAAATATTTGAGTTTGATTTTGACATCTGTAAAAAAATAAGGCCCATGTGTATTTGAATAGGGCCGCTAAACCGACAGCGTCGTCTCTCTTTACCCAACTCGTAAAGATAGTCGACTTTTTTAAGAACTTGGAATATTTTCGTCTTTAATTGCTCGATCCCCGGGTGGTTCACAATCTAAGCCAATCTAGACACCGGGTGGTTCGCTTTTTCTGCGCAATAGATGTCGACAAATAATTGTGCCATACATTTGGCAGCACAAAGGATTTCCCCGTTTTTAAAAAAAAAACGTCACCGACCCAACTTTCCGCTTAAAACTAAAAGTTGAATATCTTCCCAGATAAGCATTGTTTTTGGAGATAAAAAAGTTCACGAACATGTTCAACTGACCTCGCCTGACATGAAGACATGCAATTAAGTGTGATTCGACAAAGTTCAAAAAGGTGGGACAGTCCCTTTAAAAGGGTGTCTAAATTCGAGTGTGCCTGACGATCAGACTTGTAAACGATTCATTTTTTTAATGAATCGATTCACCAGTGATTCCCATGAAACCTCAATGATTCGATTCTGATTCACGCTACCATTCAGCGTAAAGTGAGTCGATTCACCAGTGGTTCACGGCTCAGCGCAATGATTCAACTCTGATTCTGATTCTCATTCTGTTTCTGATTCTGATTCTGTTTCTGATTCTGATTCTGTTTCTGATTCTGATTCTGATTCTGATTCTGATTCACGTGCAATTATTGATTAAATATTGCAATATTTCTTATTGATGATGATTGGGGTTTAGGGGAGCTGCAACTGCCCATGGTTATATGGCACTGATATGAATAATAAAGATAATAATCATAATATTTTACCAAATTAATGACAGCTTTGCCTCTGCGCCATGAGCAAAGGCAATGCACTATGCATGTACAGCTTCAGGTAACGACTGCTCTTGTTAAAGCCTAAAGGCAAACAGGTGGCATAAATGTGTTGTAACCTAACTACCCAATCAGCAATAGCAACCAAATCTCATTGGGAATTAATTGAAAATGCAATTAAAGAAAATCCAAAACCAACCACTGGCAGTTCTGCGAAGTGCAATCAACCTTGTGCCAACAATTACCCAATGTGGTCTCTGCTTCCACCTTACGACCTACCTCGATATTAATAATGTATAGTTAGTTAGCGACACCACACATTTTTCAGGGTCACAGCAACATTCACAGCCAACAAGCCCAAAATAAATATAAACACAGCGGTATATACGGCCTTGAGCACGCAGCACACAAAAAAAAAACACAAATGTGGCGCGATTTCGAGTCATTATAGCCGCGAAAACAAAACCAATAAAAATATGATTTGTAACCAAATGTTTGTAAATCATTGACTTAGTTCCTAAATCCTAACCTACGAATATTTATAATTTAGGATGTATATATATAAACTATTTTGTTATTTGTGTAGGTCCAGAATATTTACCTATGGGCTATGTAATATGTTGTTAAACAAACATTCTTGATGTTTCGAATCTGTTTCGAATATGATGCATAAACGACAAATCAGGAATTATATAATATAAGTTAGAATATGGTTAAACAAGGCCCTAGGCTTAATCAAACATATCTCCCTACTTAGAACTGATAGTACTTTGACTTACTACATGTGTTTGTCTTTCCCAGACCCCAAGCAGCTTCACAGTGAAGTACCTAGGTATGAAACTTGCAAGTGAGTTTGCTATTTCCAATTCCAATAAGTTTTGCATAAGATTGGTGGAGATCTTCGTTGTTCTGTCTCACCTTACTATTCCATTGTTGATTGTGTTTAATGTTATGCTCTGTAGTCTTCTCCCAGGCAATTATGATCTCAGTAGATAAGCAGGTAATAGGTATGATTGCCTAAGTCAGGCATCATGAATGCTTTGTTGGCAGGGTTTCATGAACTATCATTTACCAACAGAGCCTTCCTAGGAGTACATAGTTTGTACCTACTTCCAACAATATGAAACTCTTATTTTTTCCCGTTGAATCAGTTTGAATCGATTCATTTGGTGATTCTTTGGTGATTCTTCACAGCGCAATGATTCGATTCTTGATTCACATTGATGTTTGCGTAAAAGGACTCAATTCACCTGTGTTTCTTCGTCAAACGATGTGATTCTTGAATCGTTAATCGATTCACCATGAATCATGTACAAGTCTGCTGACGATATGACTTGCCCTATGCCACGTTCAGTTGAACAGATGCCGATTCGCATTAAGAAAAAGTATCTTTACATAATGACCCAAAGCAACAAGTAATTCATTTTTACTTTCGGGTTAATTCCCATGCATCTGTTTGAAATAAAAATAATATATTTTCCACCAACTAAATACATTTTGCCTTGTCTAAATTAATTGAGAATTGACAAAACAAAATGCCACGGCGATATGGAATGCCCCTGCCGATGTCCATTGACGCCGTTCGAATATGAACAGATGCTATTCTTATTTAATGCAATGTGTCGAAGTGTTAACAGGGTGTCTAAATTTGATTGTGCCTGACGACATGACTTGCCCTATGCCCTAATTGTGGAATATATCCTCATACAGTCGTCATCCCAGTCACTGATTATTAACCACACTTTTTGAACAATAATCATCCACCTAACGTCGATCCCTTTATTCATTCAGTTGCTTCATTTCTCCATTTAAGCTAACATTTCACACAATCTCCTCATTGCTCTTGCCCTAAGCAGCATTGCTCTAAGCAGCATTTCATTGCTCTTGCCCTACCACTTCTCGTGGTATTTATCATATCCAGTGATCTGCATCATCCAATGTTTGTCACCGATGGCGGTCCCATGCGACAATAGTGACGCAGTAGATAATGAAGCTGCCGCAGGCGACCGGCAGGGTGATGGCGTGTGTGCAATGCTGCCATGACGTGCAGCTTATGATCGCTGTGCTGCCCACCCGAACTGCACAATGGGGTGGCGTGATGTGGGGTGTCGTGATGTGGGGTGTCGTGATGTGGGGTGTCGTGATGTGGGGTGTCGTGATGTGGGGTGGCGTGATGTGGGGTGGCGTGATGTGGGGTGGCGTGATGTGGGGTGTCGTGATGTGGGGTGTCGTGATGTGGGGTGTCGTGATGTGGGGTGGCGTGATGTGGGGTGTCGTGATGTGGGGTGGCGTGATGTGGGCGTATCTCACCACCGGAAACAATCCAACCATACCTACTGCCGCGCCAATCAGCCGCACCCGAGATGGACCGTCCCAGCCAACATCAGCCGCGCCAATCAGCCGCACCCGAGATGGACCGTCCCAGCCAACATCAGCCGCGCCAATCAGCTACACCCGAGATAGACCCCCCAGCCAACATCAGTCGTGTGTACCCGAATACCTGGCTCAAATAGAAATACACAAGTGTGGCCCGCTTGCTCCGCAATGCGAAGGTAACCAAATTACCGTATCTCGTATCCCGTAGCCCGTAGCCCGTAGCCCGATCGTGAATCCCGTATCCCGTTCCTGAATCCCGTATCCCGAATCCCGTAGCCCGTAACCCGTAGCCAATAGCCCATAGCTCGTAGCCCGTAGCCCGTAGCCCGTAGCCCGTAGCCCGTAGCCCGTAGCCCGTAGCCCGTAGCCCGTAGCCCGTAGCCCGTAATCCGTAGCCCGTAGCCCGTAGCCCGTAGCCCGTAGCCCGTAGCCCGTAGCCCGTAGCCCGTAGCCCGTAGCCCGTAGCCCGTAGCCCGTAGCCCGTAGCCCGTAGCCCGTAGCCTGTAGCCCGTAGCCCGTTCCCGTAACCCGTTCCCGTAACCCGTTCCCGTAACCCGTTCCCGTAACCCGTTCCCGTAACCCGTTCCCGTAACCCGTTCCCGTAACCCGTTCCCATAACCTGTTCCCGTAACCCGTTCCCGTAACCTGTTCCCGTAACCCGTTCCCGTAACCCGTTCCCGTAACCCGTTCCCATAACCTGTTCCCGTAACCCGTTCCCGTAACCTGTTCCCGTAACCCGTTCCCGTAACCCGTTCCCGTAACCCGTTCCCGTAACCCGTACCCGTAACCCGTTCCCGTAACCCGTTCCCGTAACCCGTACCCGTAACCCGTTCCTGTAACCCGTTCCCGTAACCCGTTCCCGTAACCCGTTCCCGTAACCCGTTCCCGTAACCCGTTCCCGTACCTTACTCGTTCCGAACATCACCAATCTCGTGTAGGCTTTACAATAAAGAGTTCAGATTTCAAATATGCGTCAATTTGGTATCCGCTGACGGAGGTTCGTTTTCTGCTTAGCTTGCTTTTCACTATGGAAAGATTTTGCCGACGCAAATTGCTCCGATGACTAAATAGCTTGATGTAATGTTTTATTACGCCGAATAAAATAAGGGCCAAGAGCGTTATATTAACACTGTCAATATAACCCTAATGTTTGTCAATATGAATAAAGTTTGGGCGGATATTGGACATAATTGATTTCGCTTTGCAGCTGTATATTTTGTATCGTCTATCACCCTCCTGTGTTGACGATATGGCGGTGTGATTAAATACATATTATAAAATGGTCACTCTATATCTTCCAGGCCGATTTAAGCTATTCAATATTTAACAGAAAGCTTAAGTTTTCTTGCATAATAAAGCCGGTACCTACGTCTGCAAAATTACGTTTGTTTCAGCTCTTCAAGTCTCATAGGTTCGGAGCACTAAATGAAATCGGGAAGGACGACATAAAAGCGTGATTTAAGTTTGTGAAGCAATTAACTTTGCACGCGCTACGCACCGCTCGCCGAACCACATTGCATAGGCCAGCCCGTTAATTGTTCTACACGATCGGACGCATAGTCTCCGAGATATAGACCTGGGATTGCAGAGTGTTTCGCAATTTTTTCGCATTTTTCACACATTTCGCTCTGGGTTTTCCACGTGTTAAACCAATGGAGAAAAGGTTGTTTTTGCAGCTCGCGCCACGCGCTCATTATGCACCCTAGCGAGCCCGTTTCTTGACACAGCATGTCGTCGAAATGTCACCTGGATGGTGTGAAAATTTCATCCATCTTCTCGCAACAGTTTAGGCTGCACAGCTTAGCAAAGAACAAAACTACAAGATGGCCACATACATACATACATACATACATACATACATACATACATACATACATACATACATACATACATACATACATACATACATACATACATACATACATACATACATACATACATACATACATACATACATACATACATACATACATACACACGCACCTTACTCAAATAGTAATATAGATTCAAATACGAATACATATTTATAATACCTGAGAAGTGTAGTTTCGAGAACTTTTTCAGTTTCATCCAACATGCCGTTCAATGAAGGTACACATGATCGATTTATGGAGCGAGTGATGAGAATAACCCAAAAGCAGATGTATGGCGAAGCTCTCGGTATATATTAATCTGCAATCACTTCATCTCAGTGCAGTGATCGCAGATTAATATATACCGAAAGGTCGCCATACATCTGCTTTTGGGTTATTCCCATCACTCGCTCTATCTGTCATAGATAAAACACATAATCGATTTAATTGCCAATGGATTGATTGAAGAAGAAGCTAATATTTTAGAAGCAAAAGAAGAGTTTTGGAGAGTAAATAATATAACCCTTCAAGTTTTCCTCGGCATATTCAGTATGTAATACAAACATCAAAGTTTACTAGTTTGTACCATTATGCCCGTGAAGACTTTGTAATGACTCGTTATGTATGGGTCATATCATGTGCCAGTAAAACGCCTTTTTGGGCGATGACCGAGCGGGTGCGCTCTGGTAAAGCTAAAACAGGTTTGAAATATGAAACGGTACGGGAGCACTCGTAGTAGTAACACATTGTCCTTTTAGTCCTTTCAGTCCTCCATGAAAATTGTCAGGCCTCCATGCATGCCAACATAACAATTGCATTTGATTAAATTGTTCATGATCTCCTTTTTCGAATCCACCAAACGGGAGTTCGTCCTGAGCGCTGCATGCTTCAGCGTATATAAAACTAATGCTCAGATTAATAATGCCATTTGTGATCAAGAATTATTTTGTTCATTTCGACGTTTGCGTGTGCCACGCGCTGTGGTACCACCCCTATCAGAACGCACTATACCAAAATCAAAATTGATTTGATGGTCCTATCCAATGATGAAAACACGATCTCAATCAGAGCAGTGGTTGCAAAGCTTCCGAAAAGCGTCTGTACGGCCGTGTCGGGCCGTGTCGGGCCGGGTCGGGCCGGGTCAAATGTAAATTTGTCTAGTAAGTTGACGAGAAGCTTCACGGGCGCTTCGCGCCCGCCCGGTAATAACCGCTGTCTTCCTTATAAGGAAGACCAGAACGGCCCTCATTCTAGTGACTAGTAAAGGCTAAGGCTGCAGGATCCGGAAACGTATGGTTAGCCTTGGTAGGGAAGTAATAAACTTCTCAGCTCGCATCTGGGTCTCAGCGAAATCAAGCAATTGCAAACCAAGCTTACAAGCCCCAATGACTGAAGTTCATGACCAGTTTAGAATGCGATATTAAGTTAAAAATAAGCGTCCAATAAAACTACTTTGCTTCAGAAGATATCCGTATATGACAAGATTATCATACGCTGATAAAATCTGAATCCCCACTTACAATGACGATTGATGATGTTTTTTACCGAATTGGGGTCAAGACCTGCACGTGCACGGCTGTCCCCTAGGTGCCCCTCTCCGCCATTGCGGCGAAACCAAGACTTCCAGAGTGCTGCAATTCGGTAGGCTGGTGCACCCCCCCCCCCCCCACACACACACACACACACTTCTAATAACGATTGACGGTATTTTTTGACCGAATTGGAGTCAACACCTGTACGTGCATGAGGTGCCCCCAAGGTGACCTCACGGCTATTGCGACCCAACCAATCCTTCGAGAACGCTGCAATTTGGTACGCTGGTGCATCGGCACGCGCCACGACGATTTTAAACTAGTGTGGCCGTGTTGGGGTGAAGACCTGCACGTGTACGGGGTGGCCGCCCTGGTGAACCCCTCTCCCATGCACGTGATGCGTCCCTTGTTGCCCCCTCTGCAATTACGGCTGAAGGACGCCTTCCAGAGCGCTCTTCTTGGGCAGGCTGGTGCATCAGCACGTGCCATGACCATTACACACGCCTTGCACCGTATCGAGGTCAAGACCTGTACGTGCACGGCGTGAGCCCTTTGTTACACCTCTATCTTATTACTGTCGAAACACACATCGCAGAGGTCTGGAGTTAGGTGTGCTCGTGCACAAAACGATCACCTCCGATTTTGGAACCCAAGCCAACGACCATAAAAGCGCTGGATTGCCTCTAGTATTCGAGTTAAAGCCTGATGGTAAAATCACAAAACATTTGAATAATTTGATTTGATGTCAAAAAACGAGACGCACATGAGAGGAAACGAAATAATACGAATAGAATGATGCCCGGACCATAAGCGCCGTAAAACCTGGAGACGAAGTCCTCGGACCCAATGCCAGTGCAATGTGTGGGCGGTTGCAGGCAGTATGTCTGGTACCTGTTACGAAACTCATGACGCGTGCCCGCCAACGGTCACGTCAGTACAAACACTGCCCTCAAACCACACCTGTTCCAAGCCATCCCAGGCTGAACCCCCACGGAACGGAGCAGAGCCGGAGTCTCCCCCTGCAGGCCTCTGTCTCGACCGCTGAGTTCCCGACCCCCTCGCGCAGAGCCAATCTGAGTACCGGTGTAACGGGGCAGCATATCGCAACCGGGCGTCGACTCCTCCCCTGCTAATGGCAATGGTTTCGCCGTGCACCAGATGCGGCCGCGATGCAGCGGAGATGCAGTTCAATCCGCTCTGGCTATGGCATAGGACGGCCCGGCCCGGCGGCGGGTTGTGCAAGGGTGATCTGTGGGAGGGCAGGAGTTATGGGGCTGTGGTCCAGGAGTTATGGTGTCAGTAGCGCCGTACTGACCTCCGTTTGATGACACGGGCGGCGGCGGCCCGACGGCCAGCTTATCTCCACACCATCACAGAGGTGTCTGCTGCCAGCAGCACTATGATGATACCAGCCGGGATCCCAGCAGATAAGGATCCCACCAGCGCCGTGATGACACCAGCGGGGATCAGATATTGATGACGGTGATATGGTGACACCAACAATGATGTAAGGATCCCACCAGCGCCGTGATGACACCAGCGGGGATGAGATAATGCTGACAGGGATATGGTGACACCAACAATGATGTAAGGATCCCACCAGCGCCGTGATGACACCAGCGGGGATGAGATAATGATGACGGTGATATGGTGACACCAACAATGATGTAAGGATCCCACCAGCGCCGTGATGACACCAGCGGGGATCAGATAATGTTGACAGGGATATGGTGACACCAACAATGATGTAAGGATCCCACCAGCGCCGTGATGACACCAGCGGGGATGAGATAATGATGACGGTGATATGGTGACACCAACAATGATGTGATAATTCTGACTGTGATTTGATGACACCAGACACGACATAAGGACCCCACCAGGCACCAGCGATTTGATAACACCGATAGTTAACCCTCGCCTGACAGCCCCCCCCCCCCCCCCCCTGAGGTTTTTTTTTAATAACTTTTTACACATGCGGTGCATCTTGCTGAAATTGTCGGTAGCTGAGTTTACAACAATTATACGCAAGCTGTTTAAAATTTATTTAAATTGGTTAAGTAGTTTGGGAGATAATCTTGTTTTGATGACGTCATGTTGGTGGAGAAACTACTAGAAACTAAGAAAAGAGAGTTTTAACTCGGGTTTTCAAAATTTGGGGTTTTTGACCCCTAAAATAAAATAAAAAAATGTTTTTTCGGAGAGAAAAATCCCTACTAAATCAAAATTTCCAAAGATATTACAAAAAACTGAATATATGTGAGAGAACTAAGTATGGACAATACTCATATCAAATTTCAAAGCAATATCTTCATTTTTGACTGAGTGATGGCTCCCTAAGTGTAAGAGACTGATGACGTCTTTTTGTATAACTTTTTTGACTTTTTTATGACAAGATACGAACAAATAATTACCTTTTCTGTATTTCTGAGCCACAACCGGTCTAGGAAGATGCCTTTTGATTTACATTTATCAATTTCTAATTTTGAGGTTTTCTGAAGAGCAAAATCGCTGTTCTGGACGTGGTAAATCCGAGGTCATTCACTTGACCTGGAAGGTCATCCGTTGACCTTAAACCTAAAAATCGCAAGCTGTTAGATTTCTCTCATGACAGGCAACATGCTGGTTCTTACCGCATTTATCTAAGTTGCTTGGTTTAGAAGTTAACAGGGGCTGTCAGCCCCCCCCCCCCCCCGTAAGGCGAAGGTGAAAGAGCTCCCGTAGGGGCGAGGGTTAAATGATAGTGTCAATCGGGATATGATAATACAAATGAAGAACGTGATGACTCATGACACCAACACACTAAAACCCTTTGCATTCCTTTTTTATCATCATCATTACCAGTAATTTGTTTTGCATTACAATGCACAGTACCAAGCACTGCATTCTACGCGGTAGGTACCGAAATATAAAAAAAGTTGATAATTTGGTGTCATTATTGCCTGCTAATTTGAATTGTCCCAACATTAGTTCATTCATAGTGCAGCGGTTTGGCAAGAACAACTTCGTTCAAAACTCCTGATTTAGTATCATCTACAACGAAATGGGTTAAATGTCATGTATATATATATATATATATATATATATATATATATATATATATATATATATATATATATATATATATATATATATATATATATATATATATTGAAGTTGCCGTGGGTTCATTTCTGACTCCGTCATAACAAAATCAGTGTCAGTCACCTCACCAGTGACGTAAAGTACGCCGTGCCATTTGCCTACGTCACCGCGTTGTCACGTCGTATAGCAGTCAGTTACGAAAGGACGGGTTGTACCTATGTCATGTCAAAAGACGGCACGCTTTGTCTGACGGTGGGGTGCGAACAGGCCGTTAGAGATCGGGGTTAGATAACTGAGTGATTTTAACTGCCCTGTAATCTGTCCGGCCCGGTTACACTGCGAGCTGTCCCAATTGCCATCAGCCACGAACAACTAATAAACCGCCACGTCTAATGCTATCGCCAATCAGGACACGGTACATTAATTATACGTGCCTCAGGAACGTCATATAGGCATATAGTCAAGGTTTCTCCTTCATTCCTCATCGTCCACAACAAACTGCTTCCGCCAGCTCCGTATTTTAGAGGCGTTTACGGCGGTATATGTGATCTTCGAGGTTAAACTTGTGGTAGTTCTTGTAGTGTATTTAATGTTGTGCCAGTGGCCGGAAGATTGAAGAAAATATTGTGATATTCGAAACATAATTGAAGATTTTGTTTGGGCATCCTTGTGATTTTATTAGTTTTCGTTGGCGGATGTTTAACAAAAACTCCAGTATATTTTCGTTCTTAAAAAACGTGCCGAATTTATGCGTAGAGCAGGCCGTCTGCAAAATTAAGGATGGCCGATTGTAATCTCGTTATAAGCATGTCAGATTTAAAACAAATGATTTCATCTGCAGTCGAAGATCGCGTCGCTGTTGAAGTGCAAAAAATAGGAAACTTGCTGGCGTCAGATATGAACGCAATGATTCGCAATGTAAATGATGAAATCGAACGGCTGGGCAAGCGTTTGAAGAATTTGGAAGAGCTGCTTATGGATCGAAAACTGACGCAAACCGGACACCAGAAACCGACGAAAACCCAACCGGAGCAAGTTGGCGAAGAAAGTAAAAGGCAAGTCTTAGTAGACAGGAAGACAGGAGAAGAAAATTACAACAAAAAGCAAGACATTGAAACCCGTACCGGAGAAAGCCCTACAAGCGACAATATGAGAGAAGATAGTGGATGGACCTTGGTGGATGGACCTTGACGCAAACGGGCGCGTAAACGAAAAGCGTATGCTGTCGGAGCTGTGCTGATTGGTGGGGAAAACGTCAGGCGCATCAGCACAGCAGCAAAGGAAGAATTTATTTTCGAAGACAATGTCGTCTTCGTATCAGCGCAGGAAGCCAGCAGAGCGGATGTCCATCATCGACTGCCTTCGGCTATAAAGCAAACCAACACCGACGCAGTGGACGTTGTGATCCACCTAGAAGGTGATGACATCATTGGCTCTGATGTTGACAATGTGCTGGAAGGTTTTGCACATATAATAAACCCGGCAAAAGAGCGGCACAACATACGTGACGTGGTCGTGTGCTCGGTGACAGAAAGGCGCTACGCAGGCCGCAGCGCAGCTGAAAAAGCACGTCTAGTGAATGACCAACTAGGAGATCTATGTGCAACATACGGAGCCAGGTACCTCGACCTGCGAAGCCGCTTGAGGGAGTGTATGCATCAGGGTATCAACAGGACCGGTCGTCTGTATACATGGGAAGGAGCAAGGAACATTTCCCAGATGATTATCAGTGAAGTAAATGTTTTTTAGATTAGCCAATGAAGAGATCAACGTACAGGAAAGAAACCATGCAAAGTCTGCAAATGTAAATCTGCAAGAAAGAACCAGAGGGCATGATCGCCCAGCCGCTGTTCTGCCGGGCACCGGGTCAGTCGTGTCGGGCGGTCAGTCAGCCGGCTCCTGCGGCCAGCACCGAGCGAGGCGCGGCGGGCGCGCCCCCGTGGACCGGCGCCGAGGGAGTAGCGGCGTTCGGCGCCAAGACGATCGCTCACCGGTGGCTGTATCTGGCTCTGGATTCTTCATCGGACAACTAAACATTCAGTCACTCAAACCGAAGCTGCTTGAGCTGGCTGACGTCTTGCATCAAAATCAAGTCGACCTACTGGGACTGTGTGAGACCTGGCTGCGACCGACCACTCCAAACCGCCTCCTCGTCCTGCCGGGTTACCATCTCTACCGCGCCGACCGCCCAGACAACAGTGGGTATGGTGGGGTGGCACTGGTGGCCAGGGACGGCCTGAGTGTGTCGCCACTAAACGTGTCCACAGAGACGGTTCCGAACAGCAAATTGGAGACGCTGTGGACTTTAGTTAAACCCGAAACCAAACGGCAGCTTATTGTGGGCATTGTGTACCGTCCCCCCAGACGAAACGTCGCGGATTTAGAGGCGGACTTTCTAGATCTTGAGACCCAGTATCAGCACTTTCTTATTGAGCACCCGTCGACGAAATTTGTAATATGTGGTGACTTGAACTGTGACTGGTTAAAACCCAACAGTGATCGTGCGAAAAGTATGCTTCGTAACTTTTTAGCAGACTACTCCCTAGTTCAATGTGTCACTGATCCGACATATTACACGGGCTCGCTCCTGGATGTCCTTTTGTCGAATTGCAGTCAAATGGTTCAGCGCTGTTTTACTAGTTTCTGTCATTTTAGTCCGCATAAAATTGTTTTCGCGCACATCAGTATCCCTCGCTTTCGTCCCCCGCGCCGCATCATTCGATCTCGCTGTCTTCGCCGCATTGACCAGGACGCTTTTAACCATGATCTCGTCCACGCCGGCTTGGGAGGAGTTGTTGCTGCGCCGACTGTCACTGTTAAGTGGGAACGGTTTCTTGAGATATTTCTCCCTATCATTGACAAGCACGCCCCCGTCCGGACTGTGCGCATCCGCAATGCATGGGCACCGCCGGTGAATGATGACACCAAACTGCTCATGTCTCGCCGCCGCGCAGCGCTCGCCGTCGGGGGGCACGGCTCAGCCGATTACAAAACTCTAAACCGTGCTGTGCGATCAGCTATTAGGCGCGACACGTGTCTTGATATGCAGAGGCGGATCCGTGAGGAAGGACGGAACTCTATCTGGCGTGCTATCAGGTCGGCTGTAGGTGGTAAAAAGGTGGACCAAAAGCTACCCGATGTGACACCCGATCGACTTAATGAGTATTTCGTTAGTGTGGGGCCACGCGTGGCCTCTGAGGTGAGGAACACGGGGGAGACTCCTGACCTTCCCTGCCGCCTGCCGCGTGTTGGTGCATGTGCTTTTGAACTGGCGCCCCTGACGCTGTCCGAGCTGCGAGATGTGGTATTCGATATGAACAGGTCAGCTGCCTGCGGCGAGGACGGTGTCAGCATCCTCGTGATTCGTGCATCTTTCGATGCGATTGGCATGGTGTTCCTCCATTTGGTTAATTCCAGCATTTCCCTCCCTGATGTCCTGACTTTTTTTGACAAGATACAAACAAATAATTACCTTTTCTGTATCTCTGAGCTAAAACTGGTCTAGGAACATGCCTTTTTATTCACATTTATCAATTTCTAATGTTGAGGTTTTCTGAAGAGCAAAATCACTGTTCTGGACGTGGCAAATCCGAGGTCATTCACTTGACCTGGAAGGTCACCCATTGACCTGAAACCTAAAAATCGCACACTGTTAGATTCCTCTCATGACAGGCAACATGCTGGTTCTTACCGCATTGTTCTAAGTTGCTTGGTTTGGCAGTTAACAGGGGGCCTGTCAGGCCCGCCCTACGCCCCCCCCCCCCCCCCGTAGGGCGAAGGTGAAAAACGCTCCCGTAGGGTGAGGGTTAATAATATGTCTGGCCAGCTTTTCGTTGTATAGATTGATCCATACAAGTCTGACCACCATTAGTCCCTGTCATACCATGATAACTTCCAGTAAGGCAGGGGTGGTAAAAGGCAGGGGTGGTAACCAGTAAGGCTCCCTAGTTGGCGATGAACGAACGAGCGCCAAGGAATACCACCAGTAAGGCGCCCTAGCTGGCGATCAACGAGCGAGCGCAAAGGAAATGTATGGGGAATTTCAACTCGTTCAGGCAAGTAGTTTCTGAGATGCAAAAAACGGTACGGACATGTGCACGTGCAGAGGCACCCACCCCTGACTTGTGGGAAAGTGGGGGCTGATAGGTCCCTAACCACACACCAAATTTGAACACAATCTACTAAGCTGTTCCTGAGATATGAAATAGGTATGTGCACGTGCGCACGTGCAGTGGCACTCCACCCCTGACTTGTGAAAAGGCGGTGGCTGAGATGTCCCTAGCCACATAACAAATTTGACCACAATCGGCTCAGCCGTTCCTTAGATATATAATAGGGTGTGCACGTGCGCACGTGTAGTCACCCAACTCCTAACTTGTAGGAAAGTGGCGGCTGAGGGGTCCCTAACCACAATTTGCACACAATCTGCCCAGTCGTTGCGGAGTTCTTGCGAGAAAACAGTTTTCAACACCCCTCACGCGGCACGCGCTACGCCCAGTGGTAGTCACCCACATGAATCGACACTGGTCTCAAATAGGGTAGGTTGGATGGGGCTGCTCAGCAAATAAGCCCGCTTGTCTATCGGAAGTGCGGTTGCAGAGATATGAGCTTCTCAAAGCGTCGCCACGGGTCGGGTTGGGCCGGATCGGGCCGCTCATATTCAGATTTTTCGCATGCAACAGTAAGGCGCCGTAGTTGGCGATGAACGAGCGACCGCGAAGGAAATGTATGGGGAATTCAACTCGATCGGGCAGGTAGTTTCTGATATACACAAAAGTGTGCGCACGTGCGCACGTGCAGAGGCACCCACCTTTGACTTGTGGAAAAGTGGGGGCTGAGAGGTCCCTAACCACACACCAAATTTTAACACAATCGGCTCAGCCGTTCCTGAGATGTAGAATACGGGTGTGCACGTGCGCATGTGCAGTCACCCCACCCCTGAGTTGTGTGAAAGTGGCGGCTGAGGAGCCCCTAACCACACACGAAATTTGCACATAATCCGCCCAGCCGTTGCGGAGCTATTGAGAGAAAATACTTTTCAACACCCCTCACGCGGCACGCACCACGCGCAGTGGTAGTCACATGAGTCGGCACTGATCTCAAACAGGGTAGGTTAGATGGGGCTGCTAAGCAAAGAAGTCCGCGTGTCAATCGGACGTGCGGTTGCAGAGATATGAGCATCTGAAAAGCGTCGCCACGGGCCGGGCCGGGCCTGTCCGGGTCGGGCCGCTTATAATCAGATTTTTCCCATACACCACAGAAGGACGAGTAACCACGGAAGGTCGATCTAGCGTGAAACTAGTATTGGTAGCAGGAGCGTAGCTCCTCCAGAAAAATGGGGGGCTGAGTTGGAAAAAATGCTTAAAGAACCATCACAAAACACAAAATAGAGATTTCTCCCCGGATTTGACCCACTTCCTTGTCAAAGTTGGGGGGGCAGAAGCCCCAGCTTGGGGAGGGGGAGATGGCTGAAGCCCCCCAACTGAATAGGATCCTTCACCCCGGATTGGCAGATAGTGATGCCTCTCCTGTCTGGCAATAAATGTGATGTTAACATGCGTCCGACGTCTGCAAACACCATTGATTATCCCTCTGGCGAATATCCTTATATGCTGAATGTTGCAATTGCATGGTAATGGTCATATGAAATTGTTCGTGTATTCCTCATATGTTCTCTGATTATGCAACTTATTTTTATAAAATTAGGAATCAATTGTGCAACGATTGAATTAGATACAAAGTTGTATGCATTGATATAAAGGAGTAGCGGTAAGTAACATCGCTAAACACTACTGTTAATTTAAATCGAACACATATTTTAAGTTTTATTTTGAATAGCTTTGTTCCGACTTCCGAGCATTGTTTGAAAGAAAATGATTAGCATACAATTTAGTGTACAGCTGAAGTTTGTTCACCATTAACTCACGTGCTTTGGTGAAAAAGCTTAAACAGATGTATTTGTGGGCGTGAATCCACAAACTGGAGATTTTGTGGACTGTATGTCACGTGACCTGCAGTTTTTGGACTACAGATCACGTGACTAAGCCAGACTTGAATGCAAATTGCCAGACTTGATTTTTATCTATCGCGTGCTGCGGCTGCACACTAAATCGCTTTGTGGACTCGCACTAAAAAATTCACTGTCTGAGGCCTCGACTTCGTCTCGGCCACAAAATGTGAATTTTGTCGCGTTCGTCCACAAAGCTATATTGTGGAATCTCACTCCAACATGCACAGTTTGAGGCCTCGACTTCGTCTCTGCCACAAACTGTGAATTTTGTCGCGCTCGTCCACAAAGCTACATTAGCTATACGAGCATAACAATAGGGTAATTGTGGGGAATACGCCCTTGGGTTAAACGCCCCCGCCTATAATTAACTGTGCTTGCTCCAAGGATTCTTGGGATGGTTCCCATATAACCATAAGATGGTTGTCTAGTTTTGTCTTTTCTTCCAACACGATTTACCGATAGACACCAGAGTGAGTCCTTCATCTTAGTTTTTGGTTCAGTTTCTGTTGTTTTTGCAATTCATTCATGAGATGATAGTACCTAGTATATTTGAGTCAATACGGTTATATGGCGATCACTAATATTTGGCTTTATCGGGCAGTGGCAGCAATGGTTCATATCTTCGCTATGTAGCAACAAGTTTAATTGTGAGGCGTGGGGCTACACCCCCCCCCCCCCCCCCCGGACCACCAATGGTAAAACGCCCTCGGTACAAGGCCATTTAAATAACAGTGCAGGGGCATTTCTCCTGTCACTGTGTATATCATTGCTTGTTTGTCCTTAACAGTCCTGAGAGGTTCCTCGCTTAGGCCTGAGAGGGCCCTTCCAGGCCCGAGAAGATCCTTGTCATTTGTCAGGCCTAAGAAGATCATTACCAGACCTGAGATGATCCTCGTCACGCTTGAACCCTATTAGTGGCAGGGGGGTACAGATTTTGCCCACCTCTCATGTTGTTCTCAAATATGTCCGAAATGGCTTTAGAAATGGCTTCTGAAATTGTCTGACTTTTCTAAAACTAGTCTGGGCAGATTGTCTGGAAATGTCAATAATTTGCAAACCCTGTTTTAATTTTGAAAATGAGACTAGTAGATTTCGAGATCTCTGGATGGGCGAATCCCCCTCCCCAACCACCCCCTGACACTAATAGAGATAGCCTGGAGCCTGCCACTAATAGGGTGAAAGACCTCTATTTTCAGTCTGAGAGGGCCCTCTGCTAGTTTGAGAGAGCCATTGACTGGCCTGAGAGGGTCACAAGCTGGCTGTAAGGCCCTACGGTCTTTACATAATGACTAATAACTTACAGGGGCTCTGGCGACGGATAAGATAGACGATTCTGCGAAGTGAAAAACGATTGTTGTTAATTGGATCTTTTGCAGGGTCCTCTAAAGATGTATTAGAGAACACCGCCTGTTTCTGGTAGATTCTCTGTCCTATGTGTGTGGCATAGTAAAGTGATACATGCGATGGATCCGAATGAAGAATTTTTATGATGTTTCAATGTTGTTTACGTTTTGGCATATTCACTGGCTGCGCTTGTAGGTTGTTTAGGACCGATCTGTGATAACTAGTACCCAGAGCGGTATGGGCCGAAAATAGTCACGACAGTCGACAGTAGAGTTCGTCACGGGCCCACCAACCCCCAGCCCAGCCCGGCCTAGGCCCATTAACACCAAGCCAAGGCCCGGACCAGGACCGTTCAAATTCATAATTTTGAGGCCCAGGCCCGGTTCAGCCCATTCAGATTAATCATATAACTATTTTCAAAAAAATTGCAATAACTATCCTAGCATATTTCCTTGTAGGTATACTATAAATGTGAAACAATGAACCAACTATGCTAACAAACAAAAAAGGTCACAACCATAGCAACCGTGTGTTGCTGTGGAATTGAACTGCTGGTTAAACTATGTTTAAGCTCTGAACTGAGGTTGCGGGCATTACGCGCATTACTTAAACATTCTCAGCCCAGGCCCGACCAGAGCCCAGTGATTTCCTTAAAGGGACTGTCCCACCTTCGTGACAGTTGTCGAATCACACTTAATTGTATGTCTACATGTTAGGCGAGGACAGCTGAATATGTTCGTGAACTTTTTTTCCGAAAAAAAATTATCTTGGAAGATATTCAACTTTGAGTTTTAAGCGAAAAGTTGGGTTGGTGACGTCCTATGATTTTTTTTTAATAACAGGGAAATCCTTTGTGCTGCCAAATTTTTGGCACAATTTTTGACGACATCTATTGCGCATAAAAAGCGAACCACCCGGTGTCTAGATTGGCTTAGATTGCGAACCACCCGAGGATCTAGAAATGAAAGACGAAAATATTCCAAGGCTGACCTTAAAACAAGTCGACTATCATTACCAGCTGGGTAAAGAGACAACGCTGTCGGTTTAGACTCCCTATTCAAATACACATGGGCCTTATTTTCTCCAGATGTCAAAATCAAAATCGAATATCTTTTTTATTAGATGATTGAGTTTGTTTTAACTGCTACCATACTTAATGGTAATGCCTAGCCATACAAATAGCTGTCTCAGCTCAAATATAATGTTAAGGGGGGATAGTCCCTTTAATGTTGAGGCCCTGCCCAGGCCCAGCCCAGGCCCAGCCCAGGCCCAGCCCAGGCCCAGCCCAGGCCAGCCCAGGCCAGCCCAGGCCAGCACAGGCCAGCCCAGGCCAGCCCAGGCCAGCTCAGGCCAGCCCAGGCCCAGCCCAGGCCCAGCCCAGGCCCAGCCCAGGCCCAGCCCAGGCCCAGCCCAGGCCCAGCCCAGGCCCAGCCCAGGCCCAGCCCAGGCCCAGCCCAGGCCCAGCCCAGGCCCAGCCCAGGCCCAGCCCAGGCCCAGCCCAGGCCCAGCCCAGGCCCAGCCCAGGCCCAGCCCAGGCCCAGCCCAGGCCCAGCCCAGGCCCAGCCCAGGCCCAGCCCAGGCCCAGCCCAGGCCCAGCCCAGGCCCAGCCCAGGCCCAGCCCAGGCCCAGCCCAGGCCCAGCCCAGGCCCAGCCCAGGCCCAGTCCAGGCCCAGCCCAGGCCCAGCCCAGGCCCAGCCCAGGCCCAACCCAGGCCCAGCCCAGGCCAAGCCCAGGCCAAGCCCAGGCCCAGCTTAGCCCAGGCCCAGCCCAGGCCCAGCCCAGGCCCAGCCCAGGCCCAGCCCAGGCCCAGCCCAGGCCCAGCCCAGGCCCAGCCCAGGTCCAGCCCAGGTCCACCCCAGGTTCAGTCCACGCCTAGCCCAGGCCCAGCACATGGCCCATAGGGCCAGCCCGGCCAGTGACGAAATCTGGTCGACAGTACTCGGTGAAAGCAAATAGAACAACACACAGGATACCTACAGCTGCGTCCCGTTCTTTAAGATAAGCAAACACTCGGTAATTTACACAGGGCGTGTCTTGTACATGGGTGGTGGCGTTTTCTCCAGACATGGGGAAAATTATTTATTGCAAGGGTTTGGAAAATCGATAATTTTAGTAAACAACTGTTTCAATGTAGCCGTTCTTTTACGTAAACAAAAGCCAATAGATCACACTACGTAATTATGATACGAAATGCAGTGATATTCAATTAATTTGGACGTAATTTGAAGTCCCCATAAGGGGGGCGTATTTTACCTATTTACCCTACAATTAAAACAAATATAAAATGTAACTAACTTTTCTCGACCATGGGCGTGCCGTCGGAGAAGGCCCATTACAAATATTGTATCTTTAATTATTTCCCTGGTAGGTATTGAGTGCATCGCTAAGACTCATTCAAACTTTGACAATAGTACAAATACTTCTCAGATGTCGCAATACCAAAATTGTTTTTTAAGACAACGAGGGACAGATAACCTCCTCGTCAGATGGTGATGGATAACTGAATGCCCAGTTCTGTGGCAAATTATGCTAACGCTATCACACATATACAGATACAATAAATTTGTTTGTACGCATATATCATACACGTTGCACACCATGGAAAGAGCGAATATCAACATATATTGCAGATTTTGATGTGGGATTCTGCAATATATTTGGGAGGAGGAAAGCTCCTGGATCTATCGTACCGATTCACCCTCCATTGACCTTGTCCGTGTAAAAGTGTAGCGTGCTAAGAAGGTCAGCAGGGCGAGGCTCGCCAAATGCCGACTGGCCAGTCGGACCACTATATAAAGCCCGACTGACCAGTGCAGAGGACATCATTCGACTACTGCAGCTCACAGAACACACACCCACATCCTCCAAAATGAAGCTGGTGAGTATTCGTAGAAGCCAGTATGTAGTGCTATCTGCGCTATACTGCAGTTGACATTATTCTTGACGTTCTTAAAAAAGAAAAAAAAAAAGGAAAATATTATATTGACATCAGTCTTACAAATGGTAAAGGTAAAGTTCTTAGTTTTAGGTAATTCTATTGTTCAATTTAATGATCTGCGTCGGGCAGAACATGATCGGGCAGATTGTCGGGCAGATCATCTTCTTACGCCAGCTCTACTAACATGGATATATCAACTTCATTGACTTGTTGAGTTCACGTCTGCCAGGATTTCACAGATTAAAATTATACATAACGGCGAAAGCAGTTGGTAGTTTTAGATATTAAAAATAATTGGCAAAGAGTTCCTGGCTGTTCAACTAGAGCAATATAGCTTCTCGGATTTCACTGCCACAAGATCGTTCACCAATGCCAAAAAATAATAATTGTCAATGGTTACTGTAATGTTATAATGCGCTGCGTTGTGTTCCAGCTGATCGTCGCTGCTGTTCTGGCTGTGGCCGCTGCGGACAGGCCTGCCCCCCGGCCCTACTCCGCCCCTGCCCCCCGGTCCTACTCCGCCCCGGCTCCGCCGTCCTACTCTGCCCCTGCTCCCCAGCAGTACGGACAGAAGGTTCCCCAGATCCTGTCACAGCAGTTTGACCTCCGCGACGACCAGTCCTACGATGCCAGGTAAGATGATGCTGTATTTTCTTGAGCAAACACAGGAAGCCACTCATAAACCAAAGACATTAGTTTCTTGATACAAAAAACTGATATCGGCCTGATTAATAAATATCATACATCGTAAAACGGAATATTTGTTGCGTAAGATACAGACAAATGCATACCGGCGCTTACTTTCATCACCTTCGCATTACTTGCTATTGCATTGCTTCTGTTTGCATAGTTTGTGTTTCCAAGGTCTGCTTTTGCATGATATGTGCTTATGTGTCATACATTGCTATATTGTGTTGCTGAATATCGCTATTCTTTCATCTCCATAGCTTCGAGACTGAGAACGGCATCGCCGCCTCCGAGTCTGGCAGGCCTGTGGCCGGCTACGGTGATGAGGCGAGCTACGCGGTCGAGGGCCAGTACAGCTACACCGGTGATGACGGTGTCCACTACACCGTCACCTACGTGGCCGACGCCAACGGCTTCCAGCCGCAGGCTGACCATCTGCCGACACCCGTGCCCA
Organism: Chirona hameri; assembly: GCA_036785665.1. Taxonomy (NCBI): domain Eukaryota; kingdom Metazoa; phylum Arthropoda; class Thecostraca; order Balanomorpha; family Balanidae; genus Chirona; species Chirona hameri. The sequence goes on along the minus strand of JAXIVJ010000153.1, from coordinate 300,331 downwards.
CCGAGTACCCGACCCCGGAGGTGTCGGCGACCCAGGCCAGCTACCAGGCCGCCCCCGCCCCCAGCTACCAGGTCGCCCCCGCCCAGCCTCAGTACCAGCAGTACCAGCCCAGGTACCAGTGATTGATCAGACTGTATTCATTGGTTCCCCATCCCCGGAGCCCGCACACCGACTACGCCGTATGAGCCCTTGTATTTATTGTGATGCATGATGTGTTACGTGTGATTCTGTATTCGTCCGTGTGGTGTCAATACATGTGCATTGATATATTTTTTTAGGAATATGATAGATATTTAAACAAGACACGAAAATATTACACTACCATTCATTAAATCACTTTTGGACGTTTCTTATTACTCAAAGCTACCAAAATCAGCAAGTAGAGTTGAACATTGTCATCGACTATCTGTACGATTGCATAATGCACAATATGGCAGGCAGGGGTGGATCGAAATCCAAGGGCCCATCGAGGACATGATCCCTCCCTAAAAAAGAACGAATGGACGTGATTACAAATTATTACATTTTAAGTCTAAGCAACTTTTGTCATGGATATTTCTTTTGAGTCATTAACCGTTTTCACGAAGGATTATTGCGCTGAAAGATTCTGAAAAGTTTCGAAAAGTTTTCACAAGTTTTGGTATATAAGTCTTAGTTCGACGATCCATTCCTTTACTACACAACTTTTACATGCGGTTTTTGGCTTGAAAAGTCCCTCATAATTTTGTAATATGTTGGTAGGAATATAATATGTTGACAAAATTACGGTTTGGTGATAATTAGCAAGGTAAGCATTGATAGGTCAGTTGTAAGGTCATGTCATATCTCCACCGACTGAAACTTTTTAAAACATCAGAATGGTTCAGATACGTTATGTGGCATGTGACGCGCTATTGGCCGCAGCACCGTAATGGACTCGCCCAATCCGGCCCAATCCGGCGGCTGGACTGTGGGGCTCGGCTTTGTCCAAGTGCGTGTGGCACGCGGGTCGGAAGCGGTGGCGAATCTATGCTTACACATCACTGCGCATGCGCAGACAGACCTGTGATCTATGACCCTGCCAGATTTAGTAACTAGCATGACGGTATGCTAAATTGAGCAAATGGACTCATTCTAGACACATATGTTCCTTTAAAAACTAAATCAGCAATGTATATCTCGGAATGTTCCTAAGACATTTATACTAAAACTCTCAGAAACTTTTCATAAACTTTTCAGAATCTTTTCAGGGCAATAATCCTTATCCCTATAATCGATGTGATGGATTATCAAGGTGAAGAACAGCACGATATCGTGACTTAATAATATGTCTGGCCAGATTTTCGTTTGATAGATTGATCCATACGAGTATGTGACCACCATTAGTCACAGTCATGCCATGATACCTTCCAGTAAAGCGCCCTAGTTGGCGATGAACGAGCGAGCGCGAAGGAAATGTATGGCGAATTTACACTTGTTCGGGCAAGTAGTTTCTGAGATAAAGAAAGTGCACACATGTGCACGTGCACTGGCACTCCACCCCTGACTTGTGAAAAGGCGGTGGCTGTGGTAGTCACCCACATGAATCGACACTGGTCTCAAACAGGGTAGGTTGGATGGGGCTGCTCAGCAAATAAGCCCGCTTGTCAATCAGACGAGCGGTTGCAGAGATATTAGCTTCTCAAAAGCGTCGCCACGGGTCGGGTCGGGCCGGATCGGTCCGCTCATATTCAGATTTGTCCCATGCACCAGTAAGGCGCCGTAGTTGGCGATGAACGAGCAGGCGCGAAGGAAATGTATGTGAAATTCAACTCGATCGGGCAAGTAGTTTCTGATATACAAAAAAAGGTGCGCACGTGCGCACGTGCAGAGGCACCTACCTTTGACTTGTGGGAAAGTGGGGGTTGAGAGGTCCCTAACCACACATCAAATTTGAACACAATCGGCTAAGCCGTTCCTGAGCTACAGAAGTTTCACACTGGGGTGTGCACGTGCGCACGTGCAGAGGCACCCACCCCTGACTTGGGAGAAACTGGCCGATGAGAGGTCCCTAACCACACACCAAATTTGAACACAATCGGCTCAGCCGTTCCTGAGATGTAGCGAGGGGTGCGCACGTGCGCACGTGCAGTCACCCCACCTCTAAGTTGTGTGAAAGTGGCGGCTTAGGAGTCCCTAACCACACACGAAATTTGCACATAATCCGCCCAGTCGTTGCGGAGCTATTGCGATAAAATACTTTTTAGCACCCCTCAACCGGCACGCGCCACGTGCAGTGGAAGTCACCCACATGAGTCGGCATTGATCTCAAACAGCGTAGATTAGATGGGGCTGCTAAGCAAAGAAGTCCGCTTGTCAATCGGACGTGCGGTTGCAGAGATATGAGCTTCTGAAAAGCGTTGCCACGGGCCGGGCCTGGCCGGGTCGGGCCGCTTATAATCAGATTTGTCCCATACACCACAGAAGGACGAGTAACCACGGAAGGTCGAGCTAGCGTGAAACTAGTATTGGTAGCAGGGTCGTAGCTTCTCCGGAAAAATGGGGAGGGGGCTGAGCTGGAAAAAAATGCTTAAAGAACTATCAAAATCCACAAAATACAGATTTCTCCCCGGATTTGACCCACTTCCTTGTCAAAGTTGGGGGGATGAAACCCCCCCCCCCAACTGAATAGGATCCTACACCCCTCATTGATAGATAGTGATGCTGCTCCTGTCTGGCATTAAATGTGATGTTAACATACGTCCAACGTCTGCAAACAACATTGATCATCCCTCTGGCGAATATCCCTATTGTCTGAATGTTGCAATTGCATGGTAATTGGTAATGATCGTATGAAATTGTTCGTGTATTCCTCATATGTTCTCTGATTATGCAACTTATTTTTATAAAATTATAACTCAATAGTGCCAAGATTGAATTCGATACAAAGTTGTATGCATTGATATAAAGGAGTAGCGGTTAGTAACATCGCTAAAGACTACTGTTAATTTAAATCGAACACATATTTTCAGTTATATTTTGAATAGCGTTGTTCCGACTTCCGAGCATTGTTTGAAAGAAAATGATTAGCATACGTTTTAGTGTACAGCTGCAGTTTGTCCACCATTAACTCACGTGCTGTGGTGAAAAAGCTTAAACAGATGTATTTGTGGGCGGGAGTCCACAAAGTGGAGAGTTTGTGGACTGTATGTCGCGTAACATGCAGTTTTTGGACTATAGATCACGTGACAAAGCCAGACTGGAATGAAAATTACCAGACTTGATTTTTATCTATCGCGTGCTGCAGCTGCACACTAAATCGCTTTGTGGACTCGCACTCAAAAATTAACTGTCTGAGGACTCGACTTCGTCTCGGCCACAAACTGTGAATTTTGTCGCGCTCGTGCACAAAGCTATAGTGTGGACTCTCGCTCCAACATTCACAGTTTAAGGCCTCGACTTCGTCTCTGCCACAAACTGTGAATTTTGTCGCGCTCGTCCACAAAGCTATATTAGCCATACGAGCATAACAATATGGTAATTGTGGGGAATACACCCTTGGGTTACACGCCCACGCCTAGAATTCACTGTGCTTGCTCCAAGGATTCTTTGGATGGTTCCCTTATAACCATCAGATGGTTTTCTACTTTTGTCTTTTCTTCCAACACGATTTACCGATAGACACCGGATTGAGTCCTTTATCTTAGATTTTGGTTCAGTTTCTGTTGTTTTTGCGATTAATGCATGAGATGATAGTACCTAGTATATTTGAGTCAATACGGTTATATGGCGATCACTAATATTTGGCTTTATTGGGCAGTGGCAGCAATGGTGCATATCTTCGCTATGTAGCAACAAATTTAATTGTGAGGCGTGGGGATAAATGCCCCCGGACCACCAATGGTAAAACGCCCTCGGTACAAGGCCATTTAAATAACAGTGCAGGGGCATTTCCCCTGTCCCTGTGTATGGCATTGCATGTTTGTCCTTAACAGTCCTGAGAGGTTCCTCGTTTAGGCCCGAGAGAGCCCTTGTCAGACCTGAGAGATTCTTCTCTGGCCTGAGAGGGCCCTTTCAGGGCCGAGAAGATACTTGTCATTTGTCAGGCCTATGAGGGTCATTACCAGACCTGACAGGATCCTTGTCACGCTTGAACCCATTAGTGGCCCCGGAATAGCCCGCTTCGGCGTGGATGGGGTCCAACGTCAAATACATAGTGGCAGGGGGAGGAGATTTTGCCCACCTCTCATGTTTTTATCAAATATGTCCGAAATGGCTTTAGGTAGGCTTCTGAAATTGTCTGACTTTCCTAGAACTAGTCTGAGCAGATTGTCTGAAAATATCAATAATTTTTTAAGAATATTCAAGATTTGTTCCCCCAAAATTTCACATACGAATTTGTGATTTTTTTAAATGAAATTTGCATTTTCAAATGTGACCAGAATATATCAATTTTGGTTAGAGCTGCTGCGAGGAACATTATTCTTATGATTAAAACCATTAGGGTTGATGACCTTAACCCGCGCGGCGCTGGGGTCTCCAGCCGAACGCGCGGCGCTGGGGGGTAAATTTTACCCCCCCCCCCTCGTATCTTCCGAACCAATAACCGCAGCGAGACGCGCAATGCGGCGATCGCAAGCTCTCAACGAGAAGAATCGAATGCATACTCGAAATTCTTAAAATAAGGTCACATGTCAGGTCACGGTCAGGTAAAATGTAAAATGTAAGTATTTGAGTTTTTGGGGCTATACTTTCCATCCAAAGCCTTATATTGCAACTATTATCTCACAAAGTGGTCCAGAGTGTATGATTCATTTCCCGCATAAGTAAAAGTGAAATTGTAAGCAAAGGTCAAGGTCAAGGTCAGGTCACACAAGGTCACAGGTCTACGAAAGCCATGCGACACATGTTGTATGGGTTATTTTACACGTATAATTCGATAGAAGCAACCATTTTCACAGCCTGACACCATATAATCGTCCTCAGGTCACGGTCAGGTCACAATAAGGTCAAAATTTGAAATTGATTAATCTAAATAAACATTGCATGTTTCTAGACTAGTTTTGTCTTCGAAATACAGTGGTGGCATTTATTTGTCTGTATCTGGTCAGTAAAGGCCAAAAAACGCAATTTAAAAAAATGACGTCATGAGTTACTTGTTCTTAGAGAGCCATAAGTCAGTCAAAAATAAACAAATTGCTTTGAAATTTGGTTTGAACATCGTTCATACTCGGTTCTCTAATATATCTTCCGTTTTTTGAAAATCTTCAAACAAAAAACTTTTGTGGAAATTCTTCCCCAAAAATAAGTTTTTTTTCATTTTTGGGGGTCAAAAACCCAAAATTTTGAAAATCTGAGATAGCCATGTCAAAGACAATGTTATTTCCCTTCTTTTGAAGCTTTTTTTGCAATTTGCAGTAACACGCTATTTTCTACGATTTTTCAAACATTTAACGTTTTTTCACCAAAAATGACATGGCATGACGTCACTAAAACGTCATTATCTGCCACTAATTTTCACGAATTTTGTATTAAAAAAATGGCAAAAGACGTAGAATTGATGCACCATAAGCTACCGTAAGTTTCACTTTGATAACTGTCATAGTTGTCAAGTTATGGAGAAAATCCGGGAGGGGGGGTAAAATTTACCCCCCCCCCCCCCCCCAGCGCCGCGCGGGTTAACCTCGATGTATAAAAACGTTAAATTACTCATAGACTGTATTGATATTTCGGCCACAGGCCTTTGTCAAAATTACATATGAGTGAATACAATGTTTACATGATTGACAATGATACAAAATATTGCATCGAATTCGTCGCCGAGTTTTAAACATTTTCAGGTAATTCTCGTGATCGCATTTTTCGCAACTACCTTCATCTACGTGTCGGCGATTTTGCACTCCTTAGCTAATCATACATCTAGGTAAAGTCACAATCATACGCAAACAGACGCAATAAGCACACCTTTCTAATATAGACAATTATACAACGCATCACATCCCCCCCCCCTAATGTATGTACATTCATAAGCAAACGCAATCATAACTGAAATTCATACCCTACACTCTCTGAAGCTGAAGCTCATACACATCACCACAAATCATACTATCCTCCTGCTTTCTATCCGATATACATACGACACAATCACATCTATAACTCTACACAGTTCTTTTAATATAAGCATTATACCGCACGCATAATTGGCCATGAGGATCCCTGGGTATTTAATGAAGGCGTCACTCCCCTAATCATAATATTTTCAGCAATCTTTCTATCTGGGTGATCCTGGGCTCTGTAAAGGATTTTTAAATCTAGAAAATCTGGGTCGGTAAGAATATCGTCTTGATGGTGCACGTTTAAGATATGATCTCCAAAAGGGGTGTTGGCGGTTTTGTTTATGGCGTCGCGTCGATGTTCGTTGACGGTCGAACTTCTGAAGTTCAGAAGTTTGGAAGCCAAAACTGAAGAGAAACATACCGGTACGAGTATCGTAGATCCGCAAACAGTAAAAAAGAGGGTCAAGAATCTGTCATCTCTGGAACTTGATGCCTCGGGTCTTTCGCTACTGGCAAAAGGTCCAAACTTTGCCACCACACAGACTGTGTCCAAAACAGTCTTGCTGCATGTCGAGAAATGAGTAGAACGATTCGCCTATGCAAAACGCTGGAAGGACAAAACAACAAGATGCCATAACAACAGGTCCACCGGTGACATCACATCTGAGGGAGAGCCGGTCACATCTGAGGCAGAACCGGTCACATTTGAGGCAGAGCCGACCACATCTGCGACAAGATCGAGGACCCACCTACGGCAAAAGCGAGGACACCATCTGCGACAACAGAGGGGACACCATCTGAAGACGCCACCCCTCTACAACAAGCACGGACGACGACTACAGAAGTGGGGACAGCTCAGACGGGAGGCGGAGGAGAACCGGCTGGGCAGCCGGATCGGACAACACGAGGCGGGATGGAAGACCGAGACAGCGGCGAAGGTCAGCAGCAGAGCGGTTGTGCGCCAAATCTTTCCTTTAGATTTCCGGATGTAGGTAAAAGTTTTCCTGAGCCCTCAAGTGCTGATACAGAAATGGGCTTACAGAAGCTTAAGGATGATATAATCCGCACGTTTAAAAACCATAAAGTAGGTGAAGAAAATGTCAACACAGAGCAGCGCCAGTGTATCAAAGACCTTGCAAAAAACGATAGTGTAATCATTAAAGAGAGTGACAAATGTAAGGGGTTGGTGATTTTGGACAAAGATTCCTACTTGACTAAAGCCCAAACCATGCTAAATGACAGAGACAGTTATGAAAGTATCGACAAAAACCCAGTCCCTCAAGTTGAAGCTAAAGCTAAAATAAACCTTTTAAATACCACTCGAGGCAAACTTCCTGAAAAAAAAACGATCAAACAGCTGACACTAGGCCATAGTAGAACGCCCGTCTTTTACGGATTACCTAAGGACCATAAACCCTCAGTATCCCTCAGACCGGTCATTTCGGCATGTGGTGGCCCTACGGAAAAAACATCCTGTCTCTTGGAAAGAATTTTAAAGCAGTTACTGAAATTTGTTCCCACTCACTTATGGGATACCAGAGACTACTTAGAGAAGGTGTCGAGACATGTAAAACAGCACGGGGTACCGGAGGGCAGCATCTTCTTCAGCATCGATGTAGTCAATTTATATGGTAGTATACCAGTAGATGAAGCTGTCGATGCAGTGAGATTTAAACTAGAGGACCATGGGGATAGTATTGACACCTTTGGACTATCTAAGGAAGACATTTGCAGCCTCCTAGAGCAGAGTTTCAGGGACAACGTCTTTTCATTCAACAATGCCTACTACCGCCAAAAACTGGGACTAGCCATGGGAAACCCATGCGCACCTACTCCCGCGATTTTATTCCTAGACCATTTCGAAACCAAAGCATTAGCAGCATCTCCCTTGAAACCAGCTTTCCTGGCTCGTTACATCGACGACTACGCAGGAATATGGACACTTGGACAGCAGGCGCTAAAAGACTTCTTAGACTTCCTGAATAGACAACACCCCAATTTGACATTTACCTTAGAACACAGCGGGGATGGACAAGGAGTTCTTAGATACCTTCGTGACGGTAGAAACCTGCGACAACATAACGAAAATAGAAACAGAAATGTATATCAAGCCAACAAACTTGGGCATTATTCTACATTCAACATCAGCTCATCCTAAGGACACAAAATACAATATTATTCGCAACATGTTTCATAGGACATACAATAACTCATCTAACAAACAAAAGGAGGATAGAAGCATAGACAAAATATGGAACCTACTGTCAGAAAATGGGTACAATGAGGGGATTCTCAGGAGACTGCTCAGAGAAGTTCAGCGATCTAGGATCAGGGCAGGGAGGGGGAGGGGCAAGAAAAGAAGTAAGGGGAGGAAGGACCGGCAAAAAGAAAAGGCGGATACAGGGGACGGTTTCCTAACCCTACCATATGTAGATGAACAGGTCCTAAGGAAATTAAAACATGTCATTAAGAAGTCAGAATTCCGAGTACGTTTAGCCTGGAAGAACGACAACAAACTGAAAAAAATCACTAGTTAAATTTTCTATTTGTAAACCCAGCTGTCCAGGGGGGCGCAGATGCCATCTTTGCAGGTCAGGCTTCAAAGGTGATTGCACCCAAAAAAACGTCGCATATGAGATCCGCTGTAAGCGATGCAGACAACAGGGGAGGGGAGGATCCTATGTGGGGGAATCCATGCGCCCAGTCCGACTACGCTACAACGAACATCGACGCGACGCCATAATCAAAACCGCCAACACCCCTTTTGGAGATCATATCTTAAACGTGCACCATCAAGACGATATTCTTACCGACCCAGATTTTCTAGATTTAAAAATCCTTTACAGAGCCTCAGAGCCAGAGCCAAAAATCCTTTACAGAAGAAAAGAAGTAAGGGGAGGGAGGACCGGCAAAAAGAAAAGGCGGATACAGGGGACGGTTTCCTAACCCTACCATATGTAGATGAACAGGTCCTAAGGAAATTAAAACATGTCATTAAAAAGTCAGAATTCCGAGTACGTTTAGCCTGGAAGAACGACAACAAACTGAAAAAATCACTAGTTAAATCTTCTATTTGTAAACCCAGCTGTCCAGGGGGGCGCAGATGCCATCTTTGCAGGTCAGGCTTCAAAGGTGATTGCACCCAAAAAAACGTCGCATATGAGATCTGCTGTAAGCGATGCAGACAACAGGGGAGGGGAGGATCCTATGTGGGGGAATCCATGCGCCCAGTCCGACTACGCTACAACGAACATCGACGCGACGCCATAATCAAAACCGCCAACACCCCTTTTGGAGATCATATCTTAAACGTGCACCATCAAGACGATATTCTTACCGACCCAGATTTTCTAGATTTAAAAATCCTTTACAGAGCCCAGGATCACCCAGATAGAAAGATTGCTGAAAGTATTATGATTAGGGGAGTGACGCCTTCATTAAATACCCAGGGATCCTCATGGCCAATTATGCGTGCGGTTTAATGCTTATATTGAAAGAACTGTGTAGAGTTATAGATGTGATTGTGTCGTATGTATATCGGATAGAAAGCAGGAGGATAGTATGATTTGTGGTGATGTGTATGAGCTTCAGCCTTCAGCTTCAGAGAGTGTAGAGTATGAACTTCAGTTATGATTGCGTTTGCTTATGAATGTACATACATTAGGGGGGATGTGATGCGTTGTATAAGTGCCTATATTAGAAAGGTGTGCTTATTGCGTCTGTTTGCGTATGATTGTGACTTTACCTAGATGTATGATTAGCTAAGGAGTGCAAAATCGCCGACACGTAGATGGAGGTAGTTGCGAAAAATGCCATCACGAGAATTACCTGAAAATGTTTAAAACTCGGCGACGAATTCGATGCACATATTTTGTATCATTGTCAATCATGTAAACATTGTATTCACTCATATGTAATTTTGACAAAGGCCTGTGGCCGAAATATCAATACAGTCTATTAGTAATTTAACGTTTTTATACATCGAGGTTATAAGGTCATCAACCCTAATGGTTTTAATCATATATCAATTTTGTATTCATTTGCTGTCGATCCATATATGTTTTGTCCAAATCGGTCTATAGAACTAGGAGTTTTGAAGGATAAAAACAAAGTTATTAAATTGGTGCATTTTTACCCCTGTCGCCACAATTTTCTAAATTTTGGATTTGTGTTGGAAATGTAGATCAGTCTGAGGGGAGTCAAACCCTGTTTCAATTTGGAAAATCAGACTAGTAGATTTCGAGATCTCTGTGGGGTGAGAATCCCCCCCTCCCCACCTACCCCCTGACACTAATAGGGATAGCCAGGAGCCTGCCACTAATAGGGTGAAAGAGCCCTATTTTCAGTCTGAGAGGGCCCTCTGCTAGTTTGGGAGAGCCATTGACTAGCCTGAGAGGGTCACATGCTGGCTATAAGGCCCTTATAGCCAGCTTTACATAATGACTAACAACCTAGGGGCTCTTGCGACGTCTGTGATTGAAGATTCTGCGAAGTGGAAACCGATTGTTGTCAATTGGATCTTTTTGCAGGGTCCACTGAAGATGTTTAGCGCGTCCTTCTTACACGCTGGTCCGACACACTCACGAGCTCCAGTCCTCTCTGTATTTCCTCCCAGAATGCCGACACCGCGCCAGACAGCCCCCGACACCCCTTACCCGGGGCGCAGCCCGGACCAATCCCCGGCCCGCTTCCCACCGACCCGCCAATGACCGCGGCCGGCTCAGGTCACGGGTCATCTGAAGGTCACCCTCCAGACACCCCTCGGCCCTCGGCACGGCGGGCGGATGGGCGGGCCGGTACAAAATGCAACACCCAACAGATGTATTGGAGAACATCGCCTGTTTCTAGTAGATTATCTGGGGTAGGTGTGTGGCATAGTAAAGTGATACGGGCGTGATCGATCCGGATGAAGAATTTTGATGATGTTTCAATGTTGTTTACGTTGTGGCAAATTCACTGGCCGCGCTTTTAGGTTGTTTAGGACCGATCTGTGATAACTAGCACCCAGAGCGGTACGGTCCGAAAATCCTGTTTACGGTGTGAGGGCGAAATTTGATTGTCCATGACTCGCCAAGTGAACACAATACATGCGGATATTGGATTGTTGTGCACTTGCAATAGTCACGACAGTCGACAGTACTCGGTGAAAGAAAATAGAACAACAAACAGGATACCTACAGCTGCGTCACGTCCTTTAAGATAAGCAAACAATCGGTAATTTACACAGGGCGTGTTTTATACATGGGTGGTGGCGTTTTCTCCAGACATGGGGCAAAACGATGTATTGCAAGGGTTTGGAAAAATTTATAATTTGAGTAAACAACTGTTTCAATGTAGCCGTTCTTTTACGTAAACAAAAGCCAATAGATCACACCACGTAATTATGATACAAAATGCAGTGATTTTAAATTCATTTGGACGTAATTTGAAGTCCGCATAAGGGGTACGTATTTGGCCTATTTACCCAACAATTAAAATAAATATAAAACGTACCTTTTTCGACCATGGGCCTGCCGTCTGAGAGGGGCCCATAAAAATATTGTATCTTTAATTATTTTTATGTTAGGTAATGCGCGCATCGCTAAGACTCAGTCAAACTTTGACAATCGTAAACAAAATATCAGATGTCGCGATACAATACTTGGATTATAAGACAACAAGGGACAGATAACCTCCTCGTCAGATGGTGATGAGTGGCTGAAGGCCGAGTTCTATGGTAAATTAGGCTAACGCTATCACAAATATACAGATACAATAAATTTGTTTATACGAATCATTTACGTTGCACGCCATGGAAAGAGCGAACACCAACATATATTGCAGATTTTGATACGGGATTCTGCAATATATTTAGGAGGAGGAAAGGTCCTGGATGTATCGTACCGATTCACCCTCCATTGACCTTGTCCGTGTAAAAGTGTAGCGTGCTAAGAAGGTCAGCAGGGCGAGGCTCGCCAAATGCCGACTGACCAGTCGGACCACTATATAAAGCCCGACTGACCGGTGCAGAGGACATCATTCGACTACTGCAGCTCACAGAACACACACCCACATCCTTCAAAATGAAGCTGGTGAGTATTCGTAGAAGCCAGTCTGTAGTGCTATCTGCGCTATACTGCAGTTGACATTATTCTTGACGTTCTTGAAAGAGAAAAAATATATATATATATATATATATATATATATATATATATATATATATATATATATATATATATATATATATATATATATATATAATTGACATCAGCCTTACAAATGGTAAAGGTAAAGTTCTTAGTTTTAGGTAATTCTATTGTTTAATTTAATGATCTGCGTCGGGCAGATCATGATCGGGCAGATCGTCGGGCAGATCATCTTCCTACGCTATCTCTACTTACATGGATATATCAACTTCATTGACTTGTTGAGTTCACGTCTGCCAGGATTTCACAGATTAAAATTATACATAACGGCGAAAGCAGTTGGTAGGTTTAGATATTTAAAATAATGGGCAAAGAGTTCCTGGCTGTTCAACTAGAACAATATAGCTTCTCGGAATTCACTTCCACAAGATCGTTCACCAATGCCAATAAATAATAATTGTCAATAGCTGCTGTAATGTTATAATGCGCTGCGTTGTGTTCCAGCTGATCGTCGCTGCTGTTCTGGCTGTGGCCGCTGCGGACAGGCCTACCCCCCGGCCCTACTCCGCCCCTGCCCCCCGGTCCTACTCCGCCCCGGCTCCGCCGTCCTACTCTGCCCCTACTCCCCAGCAGTACGGACAGAAGGTTCCCCAGATCCTGTCACAGCAGTTTGACCTCCGCGACGACCAGTCCTACGATGCCAGGTAAGCTGATGCTGTATTTTCTTGAGAAAACACAGGAAGCCACTCATAAACCAAAGACATTAGTTTCTTGATAAAAAAAAACTGATATCGGCCTGGTGAAAATATATCATGTATCGTAGTACGGAATATTTGTTGCGTAAGAAACAGACAAATGCATACCGGCGCTTACTTTCATCACCTTTGCATTACTTGCTATTGCATTGCTTCTGTTTGCATAGTTTGTGTTTGCAAGGTCTGCTTTTGCATGACTTGTGTTTATCTTGTTTGTCATACCTTGCTATATTGTGTTGATGAATATCGTTATTCTTTCATCTCCGTAGCTTCGAGACTGAGAACGGCATCGCCGCCTCCGAGTCTGGCAAGCCCGTGGCCGGCTACGGTGATGAGGCGAGCTACGCGGTCGAGGGCCAGTACAGCTACACCGGTGATGACGGTGTCCACTACACCGTCACCTACGTGGCCGACGCCAACGGCTTCCAGCCGCAGGCTGATCATCTGCCGACCCCCGTGCCCACCGAGTACCCGACCCCGGAGGTGTCGGCGACCCAGGCCAGCTACCAGGCCGCCCCCGCCCCTAGCTACCAGGCCGCCCCCGCCCAGCCTCAGTACCAGCAGTACCAGCCCAGGTACCAGTGATTGATCAGACTGTATTCATTGGTTCCCATCCCCAGAGCCCGCACACCGACTACGCCGTATGAGTCCTTGTATTTATTGTGATGAATGATGTGTTCGTGTGATTGTGTATTCGTCCGTGTGATGTCAATACATGTGCATTGATATATTTTTTTAGGAATATGGTAGATATTTAAACAAGACACGAAAATATTACACTACCATTCATTAAATCACTTTTGGACATTTCTTATCACTCAAAACTACCAAAATCAGCAAGTAGAGTTGAACATTGTCACCGACTATCTGCACGATTGCATAATGCACAATATGGCAGGCAGGGGTGGATCGGAATCCAAGGGTCCATCGAAGACATGGTCCCACCCTAAAAAAGAACGACTGGACGTGGTGAAAAATTACTACATTTTAAGTCTAAGCAACTTTTGTGATGGAGATTTCTTTTGAGTCATTCCCGTTTTCACGAAGGATTATTGCGCTGAAAGATTCTGAAAAGTTTCGAAAAAGTTGTCACAAGTTTTGGTATAGAAGTGTTAGTTCGACGATCCATTCCTTAACTACGCAACTTTTACATGCGGTTTTTGGCCTGAAAAGTCCCTCATAATTTTGTAATATGTTGGTAGGAATATAATATGTTGACAAAATTACGGTTTGGTGATAATTAGCAAGGTAAGCATTGATAGGTCAGTTGTAAGGTCATATCTCCACCGACTGAAACTTTTCAAAACATCAGAATGGTTCAGATACGTTATGTGGCATGTGACGCGCTATTAGCCTCACCCCGTAATGGACTCGCCCAATCCGGCCCAATCCGGCGGCTGGCCTGTGGGGCTCGGCTTTGTCCAAATGCGTGTGGCACGCGGGTCAGAAGCGGTGGCGAATCTATGCGGGCACATCACTGCGCATGCGCAGACAGACCTGTGATCTAGGATACTGCCAGATTTAGTAACTAGCATGATGGTATGCTAAATTGAGCAAAGGGACTCACTCTAGACGCATATGTTCTTTTAAAAACAGCCAATTTTGTATCATAAACTTGTTATGAACTCAATACATGTGTCCATAACTATTGAATAGTGATAATATCGCCTAAATCAGTAATGTATATCTTAGAATGTAGAGTATACTAAGACATTTATACTAAAACTTCTCAGAAACTTTTCATAAACTTTTCAGAATCTTTTCAGGGCAATAATCCTTCGAGAAAACGGCTGCTGTTGATTTCACGATAAAAGGAAAAGAGATTTTGTGAAATCTTGCAGACTTCTTTAGATTTTACTCTCTCCTAATTAATTTGTGTCCGTTCGGGATATGCCAGTGATGACAGATGTATACAATGGCTAAGACAATAGTCAACAATATATTGGCTGCATGTCTTCGGAGAAATGTTGCGACTTAATTTGTGTCTTCGCCTTGTTGTACTAACAATTTGCAAGGATTGATTTCAAGACATCACAGCATTGGTTTTCGAAAGCAGATATGCATGAGTTATGATACCTATACCTAATATTGATTTTATAAATACAATGCAAATAAGTTACATAATTTAGATGATAAGATTGCATACAAATTAGATGATTCTATGAACATCCAATGGTAAAACCCTAAACATGATCACTTGATGAATGATTGCGGAGTAAAAGTGCCTGCAAAGCATGGTCGGGTCCCGTTCCGTCGGGGCTGGGTCAAGTTATCGATCTGTCTTCTCCAGTGGCGGATTTAGAGGTAGCATGCATAGGGCCATGCCCCTCTTGAGCCTCGAAGAGGCCCCCGATAGCCAGAAAGGTCCCCATAGCCCATCGAAATGAATTGAAACCAATTTCACTGCATTTGCGCGTAAAGTGTAAGTAATTTTGAAAGCCATGAAACTTCCTACAGTAATGGGGAATGGTTAAGCCCTTATGCTCCGAGCCTAACTATAGAGTCTTTGTCGTGTGTGTCTATGTATGTCTATAAATGGCAATTTGTGTATTTTGAGGCCCAATGCAGCCTTTAGAGTGTTCATACCAGCATTCAGAGACCCATTATAGCCTACGGAGGGCCAACCTTCAGAGGACCCACTCTAGCCTACGGAGAGCAAGCCTGTCCTTCAGAGGACCCACTCTAGCCTACGGAGGGCACACCTAGCCTTCAGAGGACCCACTCTAGCTTACGGAGGGCAAACCTAGCCTTCAGAGGACCCACTATAGCCTACGGAGGGTAAACCTAGCCTTCAGAGGACCCACTCTAGCCTACGGAGGGCAAACCTAGCCTTCAGAGAACCCACTCTAGCCTACGGAGGGCCAACCTAGCCTTCAGAGGACCCACTCTAGACTACGGATGGCAAACCTAGCCTTCAGAGGACCCATTCTAGACTACGGAGGGCAAACCTAGCCTTCAGAGGACCCACTATAGCCTACGGAGGGCCAACCTTCAGAGGACCCACTCTAGCCTACGGAGAGCAAGCCTGCCCTTCAGAGGACCCACTCTAGCCTACGGAGGGAAAACCTAGCCTTCAGAGGACCCACTATAGCCTACGGAGGGTAAACCTAGCCTTCAAAGGACCCACTCTAGCCTACGGAGGGCAAACCTAGCCTTCAGAGGACCCACTCTAGCCTACGGAGGGCCAACCTAGCCTTCAGATGACCCACTCTAGACTAAGGAGGGCAAACCTAGCCTTCAGAGGACCCACTCTAGCCTACGGAGGGCAAACCTAGTCTTCAGAGGACCCACTCTAGCCTACGGAGGGCAAACCTAGCCTTCAGAGGACCCACTCTAGCCTGCAGAGGGCAAACCTAGCCTTCAGAGGACCCACTCTAGCCTACGGAGGGCAAACCTAGCCTTCAGAGGACCCACTCTAGCCTACGGAGGGCAAACCTAGCCTTCAGAGGACCCACTCTAGCCTACGTAGGGCCAACCTAGCCTTCAGAGGACCCACTCTAGACTACGGAGGGCAAACCTAACCTTCGGAGGACGCACTCTAGCCTACGGAGGGCACACCTAGCCTTCAGAGGACCCACTCTAGACTACGGAGGGCAAACCTAGCCTTCAGAGGACGCACTCTAGCCTACGGAGGGCAAACCTAGCCTTCAGAGGACCCACTCTAGCCTACGGAGGGCCAAACTAGTCTTCAAAGGACCCACTCTGACAGACAAAGGACGCATTCTCATCTGCAAAGGGATACACGGTGCATTAAATACACGTGCCTCAGGAACGTCATATAGGCATATAGTCAAGGTTTTCCCTTCATTCCTCATCGTCCACAACAAACGGCTTCAAATGGTCAGCTCCCATTATATTTGGAATAATGGAATAGGTGCGTCTTCGTTCCAGATAATGTACACAAAAAAACTGGGAGATCCTGTTTAGGTGAGGTTTTCTCGACCCGCGCGTTATCTCAGTGCACACAAACTGCAGCAATGGCCTACTTTATCGTTCTAAAATATCGATGTGATGGATTATCAAGGTGAAGAACAGCACGATATCGTGACTTAATAATATGTCTGGCCATATTTCCGTTTTTATAGATTGATCCATACGAGTCTACTTTGACCACCATTAGTCACAGTCAAGTCATGATACCTTTCAGTAAGGCGCCCTAGTTGGCGATGAACGAGCGACCGCGAAGGAAATGTATGGTGAATTTCAACTCGATCGGGCAAGTAGTTTCTAAGATTAAAAAAAAGGTGCACACATGTGCACGTGCAGGGGCACCCCTCACCTGACTTGTGGGAAAGTGGGGGCTGCTAGGTCCCTAACCACACACCAAATTTGAACACAATCTACTAAGCTGTTCCTGAGATATAGAATAGGTATGTGCACGTGCGCACGTGCAGTGGTACTCCACCCCTGACTTGTGGAAAGGCGGCGGCTAAGATGTCCCTAGCCACATAACAAATTTGAACACAATCGACTCGGCCGTTACTGATATATATAATAGAGTGTGCACGTGCGCACGTGTAGTCACCCAACCCCTAACTTGTGAGAAAGTGGCGGCTGAGGGGTCCCTAACCACAATTTGCACACAATCTGCCCAGTCGTTGCGGAGTTCTTGCAAGAAAACAGTTTCCAACACCCCACACGCGGCACGCGCCACGCCCAGTGGTAGTCAGCCACATGAATCGACACTGGTCTCAAACAGGGTAGGTTGGATGGGGCTGCTCAGCAAATAAACCCGCTTGTCAATCGGACGTGCGGTTGCAGAGATATGAGCTTCTCAAAAGCGTCGCCAAGGGTCGGGTCGGGCCGGGTCGGGCCGCTCATATTCAGATTTGTCCCATGCACCAGTAAGGCGCTGTAGTTGGCGATGAACGAGCAGGCGCGAAGGAAATGTATGGGGAATTCAACTCGATCGGGCAAGTAGTTTCTGATATACAAAAAAGGGTGCACACGTGCGCACGTGCAGAGGCACCCACCCCTGACTTGTAGGAAACTGGCCGATGAGAGGTCCCTATTTACACACCAAATTTGAACACAATCGGCTCAGCCGTTCCTGAGATGTAGACGAGGGGTGCGCACGTGCGCACGTGCAGTCACCCCACCTCTAAGTTGTGTGAAAGTGGCGGCTTAGGAGTCCCTAACCACACACGAAATTTGCACATAATCCGCCCAGCCGTTGCGGAGCTATTGCGATAAAATACTTTTCAACACCCCTCACGCGGCACGCGCCACGTGCAGTGGTAATCACCGACATGAGTCGGCACTGATCTCAAACAGGGTAGGTTAGATGGGGCTGCTCAGCAAAGAAGTCCGCTTGTCAATCGGACGTGCGGTTGCGGAGATATGAGCTTCTGAAAAGCGTCGCCACGGGCCGGGCCTGGCCGGGTCGGGCCGCTTATAATCAGATTTGTCCCATACACCACAGAAGGACGAGTAACCACGGAAGGTCGAGCTAGCGTGAAACTAGTATTGGTAGCAGGAGCGTAGCTTCTCCGGAAAAATGGGGAAGGGGCTGAGCTGGAAAAAATGCTTAAAGAACTATCAAAATCCACAAAATACAGATTTCTCCCCGGATTTGACCCACTTCCTTGTCAAAGTTGGGGGGGATGAAACCCCCCCAACTGAATAGGATCCTACACCCCTCATTGGTAGATAGTGATGCTGCTCCTGTCTGGAATTAAATGTGATGTTAACATACGTCCAACGTCTGCAAACAACATTGATCATCCCTCTGGCGAATATCCCTATTGGCTGAATGTTGCAATTGCATGGTAATTGGTAATGATCGTATGAAATTGTTCGTGTATTCCTCATATGTTCTCTGATTATGCAACTTATTTTTATAAAATTATAACTCAATAGTGCCAAGATTGAATTAGATACAAAGTTGTATGCATTGATATAAGGGAGTAGCGGTTAGTAACATCGCTAAACACTACAGTTAATTTAAATCGAACACATATTTTCAGTTATATTTTAAATAGCGTTGTTCCGACTTCCGAGCATTGTTTGAAAGAAAATGATTAGCATACGTTTTAGTGTACAGCTGCAGTTTGTCCACCATTAACTCACGTGCTGTGGTGAAAAAGCTTAAACAGATGTATTTGTGGGCGGGAGTCCACAAAGTGGAGAGTTTGTGGACTGTATGTCGCGTAACATGCAGTTTTTGGACTATAGATCACGTGACTAAGCCAGACTGGAATGAAAATTACCAGACTTGATTTTTATCTATCGCGTGCTGCAGCTGCACACTAAATCGCTTTGTGGACTCGCACTCAAAAATTAACTGTCTGAGGACTCGACTTCGTCTCGGCCACAAACTGTGAATTTTGTCGCGCTCGTGCACAAAGCTATAGTGTGGACTCTCGCTCCAACATTCACAGTTTAAGGCCTCGACTTCGTCTCTGCCACAAACTGTGAATTTTGTCGCGCTCGTCCACAAAGCTATATTAGCCATACGAGCATAACAATATGGTAATTGTGGGGAATACACCCTTGGGTTAAACGCCCACGCCTAGAATTCACTGTGCTTGCTCCAAGGATTCTTTGGATGGTTCCCTTATAACCATCAGATGTTTTTCTACTTTTGTCTTTTCTTCCAACACGATTTACCGATAGACACCGGATTGAGTCCTTTATCTTAGATTTTGGTTCAGTTTTTGTTGTTTTTGCGATTAATGCATGAGATGATAGTACCTAGTATATTTGAGTCAATACGGTTATATGGCGATCACTAATATTTGGCTTTATTGGGCAGTGGCAGCAATGGTGCATATCTTCGCTATGTAGCAACAAATTTAATTGTGAGGCGTGGGGATAAATGCCCCCGGACCACCAATGGTAAAACGCCCTCGGTACAAGGCCATTTAAATAACAGTGCAGGGGCATTTCCCCTGTCCCTGTGTATGGCATTGCATGTTTGTCCTTAACAGTCCTGAGAGGTTCCTCGTTTAGGCCCGTGAGAGCCCTTGTCAGACCTGAGAGATTCTTCTCTGGCCTGAGAGGGCCCTTTCAGGCCCGAGAGGATACTTGTCATTTGTCAGGCCTATGAGGGTCATTACCAGACCTGACAGGATCCTTGTCACGCTTGAACCCATTAGTGGCCCCGGAATAGCCGGCTTCGGCGTGGATGGGGTCCAACGTCAAATACATAGTGGCAGGGGGAGGAGATTTTGCCCACCTCTCATGTTTTTATCAAATATGTCCGAAATGGCTTTAGGTAGGCTTCTGAAATTGTCTGACTTTCCTAGAACTAGTCTGAGCAGATTGTCTGAAAATGTCAATAATTTTTTTAAGAATATTCAAGATTTGTTCCCCCAAAATTTCACATACGAATTTGTGATTTTTTTTAATGAAATTTGCATTTTCAAGTGTGACCAGAATATATCAATTTTGGTTAGAGCTGCTGCGAGGAACATTATTCTTATGATTAAAACCATTAGGGTTGATGACCTTAACCCGCGCGGCGCTGGGGTCTCCAGCCGAACGCGCGGCGCTGGGGGGTAAATTTTACCCCCCCCCCCCCCTCGTATCTTCCGAACCAATAACCGCAGCGAGACGCGCAATGCGGCGATCGCAAGCTCTCAACGAGAAGAATCGAATGCATACTCGAAATTCTTAAAATAAGGTCACATGTCAGGTCACGGTCAGGTAAAATGTAAAATGTAAGTATTTGAGTTTTTGGGGCTATACTTTCCATCCAAAGCCTTATATTGCAACTATTATCTCACAAAGTGCTCCAGAGTGTATAATTCATTTCCCGCATAAGTAAAAGTGAAATTGTAAGCAAAGGTCAAGGTCAAGGTCAGGTCACACAAGGTCACAGGTCTACGAAAGCCATGCGACACATGTTGTATGGGTTATTTTACACGTATAATTCGATAGAAGCAACCATTTTCACAGCCTGACACCATATAATCGTCCTCAGGTCACGGTCAGGTCACAATAAGGTCAAAATTTGAAATTGATTAATATAAATAAACATTGCATGTTTCTAGACTAGTTTTGTCTTCGAAATACAGTGGTGGCATTTATTTGTCTGTATCTGGTCAGTAAAGGCCAAAAAACGCAATTTAAAAAAATGACGTCATGAGTTACTTGTTCTTAGAGAGCCATAAGTCAGTCAAAAATAAATAAATTGCTTTGAAATTTGGTTTGAACATCGTTCATACTCGGTTCTCTAATATATCTTCCGTTTTTTGAAAATCTTCAAACAAAAAACTTTTGTGGAAATTCTTCCCCAAAAATAAGTTTTTTTTTTCATTTTTGGGGGTCAAAAACCCAAAATTTTGAAAATCTGAGATAGCCATGTCAAAGACAATGTTATTTCCCTTCTTTTGACGTTTTTTTTTGCAATTTGCAGTAACACGCTATTTTCTACGATTTTTCAAACATTTAACGTTTTTTCACCAAAAATGACATGGCATGACGTCACTAAAACGTCATTATCTGCCACTAATTTTCACGAATTTTGCATTAAAAAAAATGGCAGAAGACGTAGAATTGATGCACCATAAGCTACCGTAAGTTTCACTTTGATAACGGTCATAGTTGTCAAGTTATGGAGAAAATCCGGGAGGGGGGGTAAAATTTACCCCCCCCCCCCAGCGCCGCGCGGGTTAACCTCGATGTATAAAAACGTTAAATTACTCATAGACTGTATTGATATTTCGGCCACAGGCCTTTGTCAAAATTACATATGAGTGAATACAATGTTTACATGATTGACAATGATACAAAATATTGCATCGAATTCGTCGCCGAGTTTTAAACATTTTCAGGTAATTCTCGTGATCGCATTTTTCGCAACTACCTTCATCTACGTGTCGGCGATTTTGCACTCCTTAGCTAATCATACATCTAGGTAAAGTCACAATCATACGCAAACAGACGCAATAAGCACACCTTTCTAATATAGACACTTATACAACGCATCACATCCCCCCCCCCCCTAATGTATGTACATTCATAAGCAAACGCAATCATAACTGAAATTCATACCCTACACTCTCTGAAGCTGAAGCTCATACACATCACCACAAATCATACTATCCTCCTGCTTTCTATCCGATATACATACGACACAATCACATCTATAACTCTACACAGTTCTTTTAATATAAGCATTATACCGCACGCATAATTGGCCATGAGGATCCCTGGGTATTTAATGAAGGCGTCACTCCCCTAATCATAATATTTTCAGCAATCTTTCTATCTGGGTGATCCTGGGCTCTGTAAAGGATTTTTAAATCTAGAAAATCTGGGTCGGTAAGAATATCGTCTTGATGGTGCACGTTTAAGATATGATCTCCAAAAGGGGTGTTGGCGGTTTTGTTTATGGCGTCGCGTCGATGTTCGTTGACGGTCGAACTTCTGAAGTTCAGAAGTTTGGAAGCCAAAACTGAAGAGAAACATACCGGTACGAGTATCGTAGATCCGCAAACAGTAAAAAAGAGGGTCAAGAATCTGTCATCTCTGGAACTTGATGCCTCGGGTCTTTCGCTACTGGCAAAAGGTCCAAACTTTGCCACCACACAGACTGTGTCCAAAACAGTCTTGCTGCATGTCGAGAAGGGAGTAGAACGATTCGCCTATGCAAAACGCTGGAAGGACAAAATAACAAGATGCCATAACAACAGGTCCACCGGTGACATCACATCTGAGGGAGAGCCGGTCACATCTGAGGCAGAACCGGTCACATTTGAGGCAGAGCCGACCACATCTGCGACAAGATCGAGGACCCACCTACGGCAAAAACGAGGACACCATCTGCGACAACAGAGGGGACACCATCTGAAGACGCCACCCCTCTACAACAAGCACGGACGACGACTACAGAAGTGGGGACAGCTCAGACGGGAGGCGGAGGAGAACCGGCTGGGCAGCCGGATCGGACAACACGAGGCGGGATGGAAGACCGAGACAGCGGCGAAGGTCAGCAGCAGAGCGGTTGTGCGCCAAATCTTTCCTTTAGATTTCCGGATGTAGGTAAAAGTTTTCCTGAGCCCTCAAGTGCTGATACAGAAATGGGCTTACAGAAGCTTAAGGATGATATAATCCGCACGTTTAAAAACCATAAAGTAGGTGAAGAAAATGTCAACACAGAGCAGCGCCAGTGTATCAAAGACCTTGCAAAAAACGATAGTGTAACCATTAAAGAGAGTGACAAATGTAAGGGGTTGGTGATTTTGGACAAAGATTCCTACTTGACTAAAGCCCAAACCATGCTAAATGACAGAGACAGTTATGAAAGTATCGACAAAAACCCAGTCCCTCAAGTTGAAGCTAAAGCTAAAATAAACCTTTTAAATACCACTCGAGGCAAATTTCCTGAAAAAAACGATCAAAGAGCTGACACTAGGCCATAGTAGAACGCCCGTCTTTTACGGATTACCTAAGGACCATAAACCCTCAGTATCCCTCAGACCGGTCATTTCGGCATGTGGTGGCCCTACGGAAAAAAACATCCTGTCTCTTGGAAAGAATTTTAAAGCAGTTACTGAAATTTGTTCCCAATCACTTATGGGATACCAGAGACTACTTAGAGAAGGTGTCGAGACATGTAAAACAGCACGGGGTACCGGAGGGCAGCATCTTCTTCAGCATCGATGTAGTCAATTTATATTGTAGTATACCAGTAGATATAGCTGTCGATGCAGTGAGATTTAAACTAGAGGACCATGGGGATAGTATTGACACCTTTGAACTATCTAAGGAAGACATTTGCAGCCTCCTAGAGCAGAGTTTCAGGGACAACGTCTTTTCATTCAACAATGCCTACTACCGCCAAAAACTGGGACTAGCCATGGGAAACCCATGCGCACCTACTCCCGCGATTTTATTCCTAGACCATTTCGAAACCAAAGCATTAGCAGCATCTCCCTTGAAACCAGCTTTCCTGGCTCGTTACATCGACGACTACGCAGGAATATGGACACTTGGACAGCAGGCGCTAAAAGACTTCTTAGACTTCCTGAATAGACAACACCCCAATTTGACATTTACCTTAGAACACAGCGGGGATGGACAAGGAGTCCCCTTCTTAGATACCTTCGTGACGGTAGAAGCCTGCGACAACATAACGAAAATAGAAACAGAAATGTATATCAAGCCAACAAACTTGGGCATTATTCTACATTCAACATCAGCTCATCCTAAGGACACAAAACACAATATTATTCGCAACATGTTTCATAGGACATACAATAACTCATCTAACAAACAAAAGGAGGATAGAAGCATAGACAAAATATGGAACCTACTGTCAGAAAATGGGTACAATGAGGGGATTCTCAGGAGACTGCTCAGAGAAGTTCAGCGATCTAGGATCAGGGCAGGGAGGGGGAGGGGCAAGAAAAGAAGTAAGGGGAGGGAGGACCGGCAAAAAGAAAAGGCGGATACAGGGGACGGTTTCCTAACCCTACCATATGTAGATGAACAGGTCCTAAGGAAATTAAAACATGTCATTAAGAAGTCAGAATTCCGAGTACGTTTAGCCTGGAAGAACGACAACAAACTGAAAAAAATCACTAGTTAAATCTTCTATTTGTAAACCCAGCTGTCCAGGGGGGCGCAGATGCCATCTTTGCAGGTCAGGCTTCAAAGGTGATTGCACCCAAAAAAACGTCGCATATGAGATCCGCTGTAAGCGATGCAGACAACAGGGGAGGGGAGGATCCTATGTGGGGGAATCCATGCGCCCAGTCCGACTACGCTACAACGAACATCGACGCGACGCCATAATCAAAACCGCCAACACCCCTTTTGGAGATCATATCTTAAACGTGCACCATCAAGACGATATTCTTACCGACCCAGATTTTCTAGATTTAAAAATCCTTTACAGAGCCTCAGAGCCAGAGCCAAAAATCCTTTACAGAAGAAAAGAAGTAAGGGGAGGGAGGACCGGCAAAAAGAAAAGGCGGATACAGGGGACGGTTTCCTAACCCTACCATATGTAGATGAACAGGTCCTAAGGAAATTAAAACATGTCATTAAAAAGTCAGAATTCCGAGTACGTTTAGCCTGGAAGAACGACAACAAACTGAAAAAATCACTAGTTAAATCTTCTATTTGTAAACCCAGCTGTCCAGGGGGGCGCAGATGCCATCTTTGCAGGTCAGGCTTCAAAGGTGATTGCACCCAAAAAAACGTCGCATATGAGATCTGCTGTAAGCGATGCAGACAACAGGGGAGGGGAGGATCCTATGTGGGGGAATCCATGCGCCCAGTCCGACTACGCTACAACGAACATCGACGCGACGCCATAATCAAAACCGCCAACACCCCTTTTGGAGATCATATCTTAAACGTGCACCATCAAGACGATATTCTTACCGACCCAGATTTTCTAGATTTAAAAATCCTTTACAGAGCCCAGGATCACCCAGATAGAAAGATTGCTGAAAGTATTATGATTAGGGGAGTGACGCCTTCATTAAATACCCAGGGATCCTCATGGCCAATTATGCGTGCGGTATAATGCTTATATTGAAAGAACTGTGTAGAGTTATAGATGTGATTGTGTCGTATGTATATCGGATAGAAAGCAGGAGGATAGTATGATTTGTGGTGATGTGTATGAGCTTCAGCCTTCAGCTTCAGAGAGTGTAGAGTATGAACTTCAGTTATGATTGCGTTTGCTTATGAATGTACATACATTAGGGGGGGATGTGATGCGTTGTAAAAGTGCCTATATTAGAAAGGTGTGCTTATTGCGTCTGTTTGCGTATGATTGTGACTTTACCTAGATGTATGATTAGCTAAGGAGTGCAAAATCGCCGACACGTAGATGGAGGTAGTTGCGAAAAATGCCATCACGAGAATTACCTGAAAATGTTTAAAACTCGGCGACGAATTCGATGCACATATTTTGTATCATTGCCAATCATGTAAACATTGTATTCACTCATATGTAATTTTGACAAAGGCCTGTGGCCGAAATATCAATACAGTCTATTAGTAATTTAACGTTTTTATACATCGAGGTTATAAGGTCATCAACCCTAATGGTTTTAATCATATATCAATTTTGTATTCATTTGCTGTCGATCCATATATGTTTTGTCCAAATCGGTCTATAGAACTAGGAGTTTTGAAGGATAAAAACAAAGTTATTAAATTGGTGCATTTTTACCCCTGTCGCCACAATTTTCTAAATTTTGGATTTGTGTTGGAAATGTAGATCAGTCTGAGGGGAGTCAAACCCTGTTTCAATTTGGAAAATCAGACTAGTAGATTTCGAGATCTCTGTGGGGTGAGAATCCCCCCCTCCCCACCTACCCCCTGACACTAATAGGGATAGCCAGGAGCCTGCCACTAATAGGGTGAAAGAGCCCTATTTTCAGTCTGAGAGGGCCCTCTGCTAGTTTGGGAGAGCCATTGACTAGCCTGAGAGGGTCACATGCTGGCTATAAGGCCCTTATAGCCAGCTTTACATAATGACTAACAACCTAGGGGCTCTTGCGACGTCTGTGATTGAAGATTCTGCGAAGTGGAAACCGATTGTTGTCAATTGGATCTTTTTGCAGGGTCCACTGAAGATGTTTAGCGCGTCCTTCTTACACGCTGGTCCGACACACTCACGAGCTCCAGTCCTCTCTGTATTTCCTCCCAGAATGCCGACACCGCGCCAGACAGCCCCCGACACCCCTTACCCGGGGCGCAGCCCGGACCAATCCCCGGCCCGCTTCCCACCGACCCGCCAATGACCGCGGCCGGCTCAGGTCACGGGTCATCTGAAGGTCACCCTCCAGACACCCCTCGGCCCTCGGCACGGCGGGCGGATGGGCGGGCCGGTACAAAATGCAACACCCAACAGATGTATTGGAGAACATCGCCTGTTTCTAGTAGATTATCTGGGGTAGGTGTGTGGCATAGTAAAGTGATACGGGCGTGATCGATCCGGATGAAGAATTTTGATGATGTTTCAATGTTGTTTACGTTGTGGCAAATTCACTGGCCGCGCTTTTAGGTTGTTTAGGACCGATCTGTGATAACTAGCACCCAGAGCGGTACGGTCCGAAAATCCTGTTTACGGTGTGAGGGCGAAATTTGATTGTCCATGGCTCGCCAAGTGAACACAATACATGCGGATATTGGATTGTTGTGCACTTGCAATAGTCACGACAGTCGACAGTACTCGGTGAAAGAAAATAGAACAACAAACAGGATACCTACAGCTGCGTCACGTCCTTTAAGATAAGCAAACAATCGGTAATTTACACAGGGCGTGTTTTATACATGGGTGGTGGCGTTTTCTCCAGACATGGGGCAAAACGATGTATTGCAAGGGTTTGGAAAAATTGATAATTTGAGTAAACAACTGTTTCAATGTAGCCGTTCTTTTACGTAAACAAAAGCCAATAGATCACACCACGTAATTATGATACAAAATGCAGTGATTTTAAATTCATTTGGACGTAATTTGAAGTCCGCATAAGGGGTACGTATTTGGCCTATTTACCCAACAATTAAAATAAATATAAAACGTACCTTTTTCGACCATGGGCCTGCCGTCTGAGAGGGGCCCATAAAAATATTGTATCTTTAATTATTTTTATGTTAGGTAATGCGCGCATCGCTAAGACTCAGTCAAACTTTGACAATCGTAAACAAAATATCAGATGTCGCGATACAATACTTGGATTATAAGACAACAAGGGACAGATAACCTCCTCGTCAGATGGTGATGAGTGGCTGAAGGCCTAGTTCTATGGTAAATTAGGCTAACGCTATCACAAATATACAGATACAATAAATTTGTTTATACGAATCATTTACGTTGCACGCCATGGAAAGAGCGAACACCAACATATATTGCAGATTTTGATACGGGATTCTGCAATATATTTAGGAGGAGGAAAGGTCCTGGATGTATCGTACCGATTCATCCTCCATTGACCTTGTCCGTGTAAAAGTGTAGCGTGCTAAGAAGGTCAGCAGGGCGAGGCTCGCCAAATGCCGACTGACCAGTCGGACCACTATATAAAGCCCGACTGACCGGTGCAGAGGACATCATTCGACTACTGCAGCTCACAGAACACACACCCACATCCTTCAAAATGAAGCTGGTGAGTATTCGTAGAAGCCAGTCTGTAGTGCTATCTGCGCTATACTGCAGTTGACATTATTCTTGACGTTCTTTAAAAAAATATATATATATATATATATATATATATATATATATATATATATATATATATATATATATATATATATATATATATATATATATATATATATAATTGACATCAGCCTTACAAATGGTAAAGGTAAAGTTCTTACTTTTAGGTAATTCTATTGTTTAATTTAATGATCTGCGTCTGGCAGATCATGATCGGGCAAATCGTCCGGCAGATCATCTTCCTACGCTATCTCTACTTACATGGATATATCAACTTCATTGACTTGTTGAGTTCACGTCTGCCAGGATTTCACAGATTAAAATTATACATAACGGTGAAAGCAGTTGGTAGGTTTAGATATTTAAAATAATGGGCAAAGAGTTCCTGGCTGTTCAACTAGAACAATATAGCTTCTCGGAATTCACTTCCACAAGATCGTTCACCAATGCCAATAAATAATAATTGTCAATAGCTGCTGTAATGTTATAATGCGCTGCGTTGTGTTCCAGCTGATCGTCGCTGCTGTTCTGGCTGTGGCCGCTGCGGACAGGCCTACCCCCCGGCCCTACTCCGCCCCTGCCCCCCGGTCCTACTCCGCCCCGGCTCCGCCGTCCTACTCTGCCCCTACTCCCCAGCAGTACGGACAGAAGGTTCCCCAGATCCTGTCACAGCAGTTTGACCTCCGCGACGACCAGTCCTACGATGCCAGGTAAGCTGATGCTGTATTTTCTTGAGAAAACACAGGAAGCCACTCATAAACCAAAGACATTAGTTTCTTGATAAAAAAAAACTGATATCGGCCTGGTGAAAATATATCATGTATCGTAGTACGGAATATTTGTTGCGTAAGAAACAGACAAATGCATACCGGCGCTTACTTTCATCACCTTTGCATTACTTGCTATTGCATTGCTTCTGTTTGCATAGTTTGTGTTTGCAAGGTCTGCTTTTGCATGACTTGTGTTTATCTTGTTTGTCATACCTTGCTATATTGTGTTGATGAATATCGTTATTCTTTCATCTCCGTAGCTTCGAGACTGAGAACGGCATCGCCGCCTCCGAGTCTGGCAAGCCCGTGGCCGGCTACGGTGATGAGGCGAGCTACGCGGTCGAGGGCCAGTACAGCTACACCGGTGATGACGGTGTCCACTACACCGTCACCTACGTGGCCGACGCCAACGGCTTCCAGCCGCAGGCTGATCATCTGCCGACCCCCGTGCCCACCGAGTACCCGACCCCGGAGGTGTCGGCGACCCAGGCCAGCTACCAGGCCGCCCCCGCCCCTAGCTACCAGGCCGCCCCCGCCCAGCCTCAGTACCAGCAGTACCAGCCCAGGTACCAGTGATTGATCAGACTGTATTCATTGGTTCCCATCCCCAGAGCCCGCACACCGACTACGCCGTATGAGTCCTTGTATTTATTGTGATGAATGATGTGTTCGTGTGATTGTGTATTCGTCCGTGTGATGTCAATACATGTGCATTGATATATTTTTTTAGGAATATGGTAGATATTTAAACAAGACACGAAAATATTACACTACCATTCATTAAATCACTTTTGGACATTTCTTATCACTCAAAACTACCAAAATCAGCAAGTAGAGTTGAACATTGTCACCGACTATCTGCACGATTGCATAATGCACAATATGGCAGGCAGGGGTGGATCGGAATCCAAGGGTCCATCGAAGACATGGTCCCACCCTAAAAAAGAACGACTGGACGTGGTGAAAAATTACTACATTTTAAGTCTAAGCAACTTTTGTGATGGAGATTTCTTTTGAGTCATTCCCGTTTTCACGAAGGATTATTGCGCTGAAAGATTCTGAAAAGTTTCGAAAAAGTTGTCACAAGTTTTGGTATAGAAGTGTTAGTTCGACGATCCATTCCTTAACTACGCAACTTTTACATGCGGTTTTTGGCCTGAAAAGTCCCTCATAATTTTGTAATATGTTGGTAGGAATATAATATGTTGACAAAATTACGGTTTGGTGATAATTAGCAAGGTAAGCATTGATAGGTCAGTTGTAAGGTCATATCTCCACCGACTGAAACTTTTCAAAACATCAGAATGGTTCAGATACGTTATGTGGCATGTGACGCGCTATTAGCCTCACCCCGTAATGGACTCGCCCAATCCGGCCCAATCCGGCGGCTGGCCTGTGGGGCTCGGCTTTGTCCAAATGCGTGTGGCACGCGGGTCAGAAGCGGTGGCGAATCTATGCGGGCACATCACTGCGCATGCGCAGACAGACCTGTGATCTAGGATACTGCCAGATTTAGTAACTAGCATGATGGTATGCTAAATTGAGCAAAGGGACTCACTCTAGACGCATATGTTCTTTTAAAAACAGCCAATTTTGTATCATAAACTTGTTATGAACTCAATACATGTGTCCATAACTATTGAATAGTGATAATATCGCCTAAATCAGTAATGTATATCTTAGAATGTAGAGTATACTAAGACATTTATACTAAAACTTCTCAGAAACTTTTCATAAACTTTTCAGAATCTTTTCAGGGCAATAATCCTTCGAGAAAACGGCTGCTGTTGATTTCACGATAAAAGGAAAAGAGATTTTGTGAAATCTTGCAGACTTCTTTAGATTTTACTCTCTCCTAATTAATTTGTGTCCGTTCGGGATATGCCAGTGATGACAGATGTATACAATGGCTAAGACAATAGTCAACAATATATTGGCTGCATGTCTTCGGAGAAATGTTGCGACTTAATTTGTGTCTTCGCCTTGTTGTACTAACAATTTGCAAGGATTGATTTCAAGACATCACAGCATTGGTTTTCGAAAGCAGATATGCATGAGTTATGATACCTATACCTAATATTGATTTTATAAATACAATGCAAATAAGTTACATAATTTAGATGATAAGATTGCATACAAATTAGATGATTCTATGAACATCCAATGGTAAAACCCTAAACATGATCACTTGATGAATGATTGCGGAGTAAAAGTGCCTGCAAAGCATGGTCGGGTCCCGTTCCGTCGGGGCTGGGTCAAGTTATCGATCTGTCTTCTCCAGTGGCGGATTTAGAGGTAGCATGCATAGGGCCATGCCCCTCTTGAGCCTCGAAGAGGCCCCCGATAGCCAGAAAGGTCCCCATAGCCCATCGAAATGAATTGAAACCAATTTCACTGCATTTGCGCGTAAAGTGTAAGTAATTTTGAAAGCCATGAAACTTCCTACAGTAATGGGGAATGGTTAAGCCCTTATGCTCCGAGCCTAACTATAGAGTCTTTGTCGTGTGTGTCTATGTATGTCTATAAATGGCAATTTGTGTATTTTGAGGCCCAATGCAGCCTTTAGAGTGTTCATACCAGCATTCAGAGACCCATTATAGCCTACGGAGGGCCAACCTTCAGAGGACCCACTCTAGCCTACGGAGAGCAAGCCTGTCCTTCAGAGGACCCACTCTAGCCTACGGAGGGCACACCTAGCCTTCAGAGGACCCACTCTAGCTTACGGAGGGCAAACCTAGCCTTCAGAGGACCCACTATAGCCTACGGAGGGTAAACCTAGCCTTCAGAGGACCCACTCTAGCCTACGGAGGGCAAACCTAGCCTTCAGAGAACCCACTCTAGCCTACGGAGGGCCAACCTAGCCTTCAGAGGACCCACTCTAGACTACGGATGGCAAACCTAGCCTTCAGAGGACCCATTCTAGACTACGGAGGGCAAACCTAGCCTTCAGAGGACCCACTATAGCCTACGGAGGGCCAACCTTCAGAGGACCCACTCTAGCCTACGGAGAGCAAGCCTGCCCTTCAGAGGACCCACTCTAGCCTACGGAGGGAAAACCTAGCCTTCAGAGGACCCACTATAGCCTACGGAGGGTAAACCTAGCCTTCAAAGGACCCACTCTAGCCTACGGAGGGCAAACCTAGCCTTCAGAGGACCCACTCTAGCCTACGGAGGGCCAACCTAGCCTTCAGATGACCCACTCTAGACTAAGGAGGGCAAACCTAGCCTTCAGAGGACCCACTCTAGCCTACGGAGGGCAAACCTAGTCTTCAGAGGACCCACTCTAGCCTACGGAGGGCAAACCTAGCCTTCAGAGGACCCACTCTAGCCTGCAGAGGGCAAACCTAGCCTTCAGAGGACCCACTCTAGCCTACGGAGGGCAAACCTAGCCTTCAGAGGACCCACTCTAGCCTACGGAGGGCAAACCTAGCCTTCAGAGGACCCACTCTAGCCTACGTAGGGCCAACCTAGCCTTCAGAGGACCCACTCTAGACTACGGAGGGCAAACCTAACCTTCGGAGGACGCACTCTAGCCTACGGAGGGCACACCTAGCCTTCAGAGGACCCACTCTAGACTACGGAGGGCAAACCTAGCCTTCAGAGGACGCACTCTAGCCTACGGAGGGCAAACCTAGCCTTCAGAGGACCCACTCTAGCCTACGGAGGGCCAAACTAGTCTTCAAAGGACCCACTCTGACAGACAAAGGACGCATTCTCATCTGCAAAGGGATACACGGTGCATTAAATACACGTGCCTCAGGAACGTCATATAGGCATATAGTCAAGGTTTTCCCTTCATTCCTCATCGTCCACAACAAACGGCTTCAAATGGTCAGCTCCCATTATATTTGGAATAATGGAATAGGTGCGTCTTCGTTCCAGATAATGTACACAAAAAAACTGGGAGATCCTGTTTAGGTGAGGTTTTCTCGACCCGCGCGTTATCTCAGTGCACACAAACTGCAGCAATGGCCTACTTTATCGTTCTAAAATATCGATGTGATGGATTATCAAGGTGAAGAACAGCACGATATCGTGACTTAATAATATGTCTGGCCATATTTCCGTTTTTATAGATTGATCCATACGAGTCTACTTTGACCACCATTAGTCACAGTCAAGTCATGATACCTTTCAGTAAGGCGCCCTAGTTGGCGATGAACGAGCGACCGCGAAGGAAATGTATGGTGAATTTCAACTCGATCGGGCAAGTAGTTTCTAAGATTAAAAAAAAGGTGCACACATGTGCACGTGCAGGGGCACCCCTCACCTGACTTGTGGGAAAGTGGGGGCTGCTAGGTCCCTAACCACACACCAAATTTGAACACAATCTACTAAGCTGTTCCTGAGATATAGAATAGGTATGTGCACGTGCGCACGTGCAGTGGTACTCCACCCCTGACTTGTGGAAAGGCGGCGGCTAAGATGTCCCTAGCCACATAACAAATTTGAACACAATCGACTCGGCCGTTACTGATATATATAATAGAGTGTGCACGTGCGCACGTGTAGTCACCCAACCCCTAACTTGTGAGAAAGTGGCGGCTGAGGGGTCCCTAACCACAATTTGCACACAATCTGCCCAGTCGTTGCGGAGTTCTTGCAAGAAAACAGTTTCCAACACCCCACACGCGGCACGCGCCACGCCCAGTGGTAGTCAGCCACATGAATCGACACTGGTCTCAAACAGGGTAGGTTGGATGGGGCTGCTCAGCAAATAAACCCGCTTGTCAATCGGACGTGCGGTTGCAGAGATATGAGCTTCTCAAAAGCGTCGCCAAGGGTCGGGTCGGGCCGGGTCGGGCCGCTCATATTCAGATTTGTCCCATGCACCAGTAAGGCGCTGTAGTTGGCGATGAACGAGCAGGCGCGAAGGAAATGTATGGGGAATTCAACTCGATCGGGCAAGTAGTTTCTGATATACAAAAAAGGGTGCACACGTGCGCACGTGCAGAGGCACCCACCCCTGACTTGTAGGAAACTGGCCGATGAGAGGTCCCTATTTACACACCAAATTTGAACACAATCGGCTCAGCCGTTCCTGAGATGTAGACGAGGGGTGCGCACGTGCGCACGTGCAGTCACCCCACCTCTAAGTTGTGTGAAAGTGGCGGCTTAGGAGTCCCTAACCACACACGAAATTTGCACATAATCCGCCCAGCCGTTGCGGAGCTATTGCGATAAAATACTTTTCAACACCCCTCACGCGGCACGCGCCACGTGCAGTGGTAATCACCGACATGAGTCGGCACTGATCTCAAACAGGGTAGGTTAGATGGGGCTGCTCAGCAAAGAAGTCCGCTTGTCAATCGGACGTGCGGTTGCGGAGATATGAGCTTCTGAAAAGCGTCGCCACGGGCCGGGCCTGGCCGGGTCGGGCCGCTTATAATCAGATTTGTCCCATACACCACAGAAGGACGAGTAACCACGGAAGGTCGAGCTAGCGTGAAACTAGTATTGGTAGCAGGAGCGTAGCTTCTCCGGAAAAATGGGGAAGGGGCTGAGCTGGAAAAAATGCTTAAAGAACTATCAAAATCCACAAAATACAGATTTCTCCCCGGATTTGACCCACTTCCTTGTCAAAGTTGGGGGGGATGAAACCCCCCCAACTGAATAGGATCCTACACCCCTCATTGGTAGATAGTGATGCTGCTCCTGTCTGGAATTAAATGTGATGTTAACATACGTCCAACGTCTGCAAACAACATTGATCATCCCTCTGGCGAATATCCCTATTGGCTGAATGTTGCAATTGCATGGTAATTGGTAATGATCGTATGAAATTGTTCGTGTATTCCTCATATGTTCTCTGATTATGCAACTTATTTTTATAAAATTATAACTCAATAGTGCCAAGATTGAATTAGATACAAAGTTGTATGCATTGATATAAGGGAGTAGCGGTTAGTAACATCGCTAAACACTACAGTTAATTTAAATCGAACACATATTTTCAGTTATATTTTAAATAGCGTTGTTCCGACTTCCGAGCATTGTTTGAAAGAAAATGATTAGCATACGTTTTAGTGTACAGCTGCAGTTTGTCCACCATTAACTCACGTGCTGTGGTGAAAAAGCTTAAACAGATGTATTTGTGGGCGGGAGTCCACAAAGTGGAGAGTTTGTGGACTGTATGTCGCGTAACATGCAGTTTTTGGACTATAGATCACGTGACTAAGCCAGACTGGAATGAAAATTACCAGACTTGATTTTTATCTATCGCGTGCTGCAGCTGCACACTAAATCGCTTTGTGGACTCGCACTCAAAAATTAACTGTCTGAGGACTCGACTTCGTCTCGGCCACAAACTGTGAATTTTGTCGCGCTCGTGCACAAAGCTATAGTGTGGACTCTCGCTCCAACATTCACAGTTTAAGGCCTCGACTTCGTCTCTGCCACAAACTGTGAATTTTGTCGCGCTCGTCCACAAAGCTATATTAGCCATACGAGCATAACAATATGGTAATTGTGGGGAATACACCCTTGGGTTAAACGCCCACGCCTAGAATTCACTGTGCTTGCTCCAAGGATTCTTTGGATGGTTCCCTTATAACCATCAGATGTTTTTCTACTTTTGTCTTTTCTTCCAACACGATTTACCGATAGACACCGGATTGAGTCCTTTATCTTAGATTTTGGTTCAGTTTTTGTTGTTTTTGCGATTAATGCATGAGATGATAGTACCTAGTATATTTGAGTCAATACGGTTATATGGCGATCACTAATATTTGGCTTTATTGGGCAGTGGCAGCAATGGTGCATATCTTCGCTATGTAGCAACAAATTTAATTGTGAGGCGTGGGGATAAATGCCCCCGGACCACCAATGGTAAAACGCCCTCGGTACAAGGCCATTTAAATAACAGTGCAGGGGCATTTCCCCTGTCCCTGTGTATGGCATTGCATGTTTGTCCTTAACAGTCCTGAGAGGTTCCTCGTTTAGGCCCGTGAGAGCCCTTGTCAGACCTGAGAGATTCTTCTCTGGCCTGAGAGGGCCCTTTCAGGCCCGAGAGGATACTTGTCATTTGTCAGGCCTATGAGGGTCATTACCAGACCTGACAGGATCCTTGTCACGCTTGAACCCATTAGTGGCCCCGGAATAGCCGGCTTCGGCGTGGATGGGGTCCAACGTCAAATACATAGTGGCAGGGGGAGGAGATTTTGCCCACCTCTCATGTTTTTATCAAATATGTCCGAAATGGCTTTAGGTAGGCTTCTGAAATTGTCTGACTTTCCTAGAACTAGTCTGAGCAGATTGTCTGAAAATGTCAATAATTTTTTTAAGAATATTCAAGATTTGTTCCCCCAAAATTTCACATACGAATTTGTGATTTTTTTTAATGAAATTTGCATTTTCAAGTGTGACCAGAATATATCAATTTTGGTTAGAGCTGCTGCGAGGAACATTATTCTTATGATTAAAACCATTAGGGTTGATGACCTTAACCCGCGCGGCGCTGGGGTCTCCAGCCGAACGCGCGGCGCTGGGGGGTAAATTTTACCCCCCCCCCCCCCTCGTATCTTCCGAACCAATAACCGCAGCGAGACGCGCAATGCGGCGATCGCAAGCTCTCAACGAGAAGAATCGAATGCATACTCGAAATTCTTAAAATAAGGTCACATGTCAGGTCACGGTCAGGTAAAATGTAAAATGTAAGTATTTGAGTTTTTGGGGCTATACTTTCCATCCAAAGCCTTATATTGCAACTATTATCTCACAAAGTGCTCCAGAGTGTATAATTCATTTCCCGCATAAGTAAAAGTGAAATTGTAAGCAAAGGTCAAGGTCAAGGTCAGGTCACACAAGGTCACAGGTCTACGAAAGCCATGCGACACATGTTGTATGGGTTATTTTACACGTATAATTCGATAGAAGCAACCATTTTCACAGCCTGACACCATATAATCGTCCTCAGGTCACGGTCAGGTCACAATAAGGTCAAAATTTGAAATTGATTAATATAAATAAACATTGCATGTTTCTAGACTAGTTTTGTCTTCGAAATACAGTGGTGGCATTTATTTGTCTGTATCTGGTCAGTAAAGGCCAAAAAACGCAATTTAAAAAAATGACGTCATGAGTTACTTGTTCTTAGAGAGCCATAAGTCAGTCAAAAATAAATAAATTGCTTTGAAATTTGGTTTGAACATCGTTCATACTCGGTTCTCTAATATATCTTCCGTTTTTTGAAAATCTTCAAACAAAAAACTTTTGTGGAAATTCTTCCCCAAAAATAAGTTTTTTTTTTCATTTTTGGGGGTCAAAAACCCAAAATTTTGAAAATCTGAGATAGCCATGTCAAAGACAATGTTATTTCCCTTCTTTTGACGTTTTTTTTTGCAATTTGCAGTAACACGCTATTTTCTACGATTTTTCAAACATTTAACGTTTTTTCACCAAAAATGACATGGCATGACGTCACTAAAACGTCATTATCTGCCACTAATTTTCACGAATTTTGCATTAAAAAAAATGGCAGAAGACGTAGAATTGATGCACCATAAGCTACCGTAAGTTTCACTTTGATAACGGTCATAGTTGTCAAGTTATGGAGAAAATCCGGGAGGGGGGGTAAAATTTACCCCCCCCCCCCAGCGCCGCGCGGGTTAACCTCGATGTATAAAAACGTTAAATTACTCATAGACTGTATTGATATTTCGGCCACAGGCCTTTGTCAAAATTACATATGAGTGAATACAATGTTTACATGATTGACAATGATACAAAATATTGCATCGAATTCGTCGCCGAGTTTTAAACATTTTCAGGTAATTCTCGTGATCGCATTTTTCGCAACTACCTTCATCTACGTGTCGGCGATTTTGCACTCCTTAGCTAATCATACATCTAGGTAAAGTCACAATCATACGCAAACAGACGCAATAAGCACACCTTTCTAATATAGACACTTATACAACGCATCACATCCCCCCCCCCCCTAATGTATGTACATTCATAAGCAAACGCAATCATAACTGAAATTCATACCCTACACTCTCTGAAGCTGAAGCTCATACACATCACCACAAATCATACTATCCTCCTGCTTTCTATCCGATATACATACGACACAATCACATCTATAACTCTACACAGTTCTTTTAATATAAGCATTATACCGCACGCATAATTGGCCATGAGGATCCCTGGGTATTTAATGAAGGCGTCACTCCCCTAATCATAATATTTTCAGCAATCTTTCTATCTGGGTGATCCTGGGCTCTGTAAAGGATTTTTAAATCTAGAAAATCTGGGTCGGTAAGAATATCGTCTTGATGGTGCACGTTTAAGATATGATCTCCAAAAGGGGTGTTGGCGGTTTTGTTTATGGCGTCGCGTCGATGTTCGTTGACGGTCGAACTTCTGAAGTTCAGAAGTTTGGAAGCCAAAACTGAAGAGAAACATACCGGTACGAGTATCGTAGATCCGCAAACAGTAAAAAAGAGGGTCAAGAATCTGTCATCTCTGGAACTTGATGCCTCGGGTCTTTCGCTACTGGCAAAAGGTCCAAACTTTGCCACCACACAGACTGTGTCCAAAACAGTCTTGCTGCATGTCGAGAAGGGAGTAGAACGATTCGCCTATGCAAAACGCTGGAAGGACAAAATAACAAGATGCCATAACAACAGGTCCACCGGTGACATCACATCTGAGGGAGAGCCGGTCACATCTGAGGCAGAACCGGTCACATTTGAGGCAGAGCCGACCACATCTGCGACAAGATCGAGGACCCACCTACGGCAAAAACGAGGACACCATCTGCGACAACAGAGGGGACACCATCTGAAGACGCCACCCCTCTACAACAAGCACGGACGACGACTACAGAAGTGGGGACAGCTCAGACGGGAGGCGGAGGAGAACCGGCTGGGCAGCCGGATCGGACAACACGAGGCGGGATGGAAGACCGAGACAGCGGCGAAGGTCAGCAGCAGAGCGGTTGTGCGCCAAATCTTTCCTTTAGATTTCCGGATGTAGGTAAAAGTTTTCCTGAGCCCTCAAGTGCTGATACAGAAATGGGCTTACAGAAGCTTAAGGATGATATAATCCGCACGTTTAAAAACCATAAAGTAGGTGAAGAAAATGTCAACACAGAGCAGCGCCAGTGTATCAAAGACCTTGCAAAAAACGATAGTGTAACCATTAAAGAGAGTGACAAATGTAAGGGGTTGGTGATTTTGGACAAAGATTCCTACTTGACTAAAGCCCAAACCATGCTAAATGACAGAGACAGTTATGAAAGTATCGACAAAAACCCAGTCCCTCAAGTTGAAGCTAAAGCTAAAATAAACCTTTTAAATACCACTCGAGGCAAATTTCCTGAAAAAAACGATCAAAGAGCTGACACTAGGCCATAGTAGAACGCCCGTCTTTTACGGATTACCTAAGGACCATAAACCCTCAGTATCCCTCAGACCGGTCATTTCGGCATGTGGTGGCCCTACGGAAAAAAACATCCTGTCTCTTGGAAAGAATTTTAAAGCAGTTACTGAAATTTGTTCCCAATCACTTATGGGATACCAGAGACTACTTAGAGAAGGTGTCGAGACATGTAAAACAGCACGGGGTACCGGAGGGCAGCATCTTCTTCAGCATCGATGTAGTCAATTTATATTGTAGTATACCAGTAGATATAGCTGTCGATGCAGTGAGATTTAAACTAGAGGACCATGGGGATAGTATTGACACCTTTGAACTATCTAAGGAAGACATTTGCAGCCTCCTAGAGCAGAGTTTCAGGGACAACGTCTTTTCATTCAACAATGCCTACTACCGCCAAAAACTGGGACTAGCCATGGGAAACCCATGCGCACCTACTCCCGCGATTTTATTCCTAGACCATTTCGAAACCAAAGCATTAGCAGCATCTCCCTTGAAACCAGCTTTCCTGGCTCGTTACATCGACGACTACGCAGGAATATGGACACTTGGACAGCAGGCGCTAAAAGACTTCTTAGACTTCCTGAATAGACAACACCCCAATTTGACATTTACCTTAGAACACAGCGGGGATGGACAAGGAGTCCCCTTCTTAGATACCTTCGTGACGGTAGAAGCCTGCGACAACATAACGAAAATAGAAACAGAAATGTATATCAAGCCAACAAACTTGGGCATTATTCTACATTCAACATCAGCTCATCCTAAGGACACAAAACACAATATTATTCGCAACATGTTTCATAGGACATACAATAACTCATCTAACAAACAAAAGGAGGATAGAAGCATAGACAAAATATGGAACCTACTGTCAGAAAATGGGTACAATGAGGGGATTCTCAGGAGACTGCTCAGAGAAGTTCAGCGATCTAGGATCAGGGCAGGGAGGGGGAGGGGCAAGAAAAGAAGTAAGGGGAGGGAGGACCGGCAAAAAGAAAAGGCGGATACAGGGGACGGTTTCCTAACCCTACCATATGTAGATGAACAGGTCCTAAGGAAATTAAAACATGTCATTAAGAAGTCAGAATTCCGAGTACGTTTAGCCTGGAAGAACGACAACAAACTGAAAAAAATCACTAGTTAAATCTTCTATTTGTAAACCCAGCTGTCCAGGGGGGCGCAGATGCCATCTTTGCAGGTCAGGCTTCAAAGGTGATTGCACCCAAAAAAACGTCGCATATGAGATCCGCTGTAAGCGATGCAGACAACAGGGGAGGGGAGGATCCTATGTGGGGGAATCCATGCGCCCAGTCCGACTACGCTACAACGAACATCGACGCGACGCCATAATCAAAACCGCCAACACCCCTTTTGGAGATCATATCTTAAACGTGCACCATCAAGACGATATTCTTACCGACCCAGATTTTCTAGATTTAAAAATCCTTTACAGAGCCTCAGAGCCAGAGCCAAAAATCCTTTACAGAAGAAAAGAAGTAAGGGGAGGGAGGACCGGCAAAAAGAAAAGGCGGATACAGGGGACGGTTTCCTAACCCTACCATATGTAGATGAACAGGTCCTAAGGAAATTAAAACATGTCATTAAAAAGTCAGAATTCCGAGTACGTTTAGCCTGGAAGAACGACAACAAACTGAAAAAATCACTAGTTAAATCTTCTATTTGTAAACCCAGCTGTCCAGGGGGGCGCAGATGCCATCTTTGCAGGTCAGGCTTCAAAGGTGATTGCACCCAAAAAAACGTCGCATATGAGATCTGCTGTAAGCGATGCAGACAACAGGGGAGGGGAGGATCCTATGTGGGGGAATCCATGCGCCCAGTCCGACTACGCTACAACGAACATCGACGCGACGCCATAATCAAAACCGCCAACACCCCTTTTGGAGATCATATCTTAAACGTGCACCATCAAGACGATATTCTTACCGACCCAGATTTTCTAGATTTAAAAATCCTTTACAGAGCCCAGGATCACCCAGATAGAAAGATTGCTGAAAGTATTATGATTAGGGGAGTGACGCCTTCATTAAATACCCAGGGATCCTCATGGCCAATTATGCGTGCGGTATAATGCTTATATTGAAAGAACTGTGTAGAGTTATAGATGTGATTGTGTCGTATGTATATCGGATAGAAAGCAGGAGGATAGTATGATTTGTGGTGATGTGTATGAGCTTCAGCCTTCAGCTTCAGAGAGTGTAGAGTATGAACTTCAGTTATGATTGCGTTTGCTTATGAATGTACATACATTAGGGGGGGATGTGATGCGTTGTAAAAGTGCCTATATTAGAAAGGTGTGCTTATTGCGTCTGTTTGCGTATGATTGTGACTTTACCTAGATGTATGATTAGCTAAGGAGTGCAAAATCGCCGACACGTAGATGGAGGTAGTTGCGAAAAATGCCATCACGAGAATTACCTGAAAATGTTTAAAACTCGGCGACGAATTCGATGCACATATTTTGTATCATTGCCAATCATGTAAACATTGTATTCACTCATATGTAATTTTGACAAAGGCCTGTGGCCGAAATATCAATACAGTCTATTAGTAATTTAACGTTTTTATACATCGAGGTTATAAGGTCATCAACCCTAATGGTTTTAATCATATATCAATTTTGTATTCATTTGCTGTCGATCCATATATGTTTTGTCCAAATCGGTCTATAGAACTAGGAGTTTTGAAGGATAAAAACAAAGTTATTAAATTGGTGCATTTTTACCCCTGTCGCCACAATTTTCTAAATTTTGGATTTGTGTTGGAAATGTAGATCAGTCTGAGGGGAGTCAAACCCTGTTTCAATTTGGAAAATCAGACTAGTAGATTTCGAGATCTCTGTGGGGTGAGAATCCCCCCCTCCCCACCTACCCCCTGACACTAATAGGGATAGCCAGGAGCCTGCCACTAATAGGGTGAAAGAGCCCTATTTTCAGTCTGAGAGGGCCCTCTGCTAGTTTGGGAGAGCCATTGACTAGCCTGAGAGGGTCACATGCTGGCTATAAGGCCCTTATAGCCAGCTTTACATAATGACTAACAACCTAGGGGCTCTTGCGACGTCTGTGATTGAAGATTCTGCGAAGTGGAAACCGATTGTTGTCAATTGGATCTTTTTGCAGGGTCCACTGAAGATGTTTAGCGCGTCCTTCTTACACGCTGGTCCGACACACTCACGAGCTCCAGTCCTCTCTGTATTTCCTCCCAGAATGCCGACACCGCGCCAGACAGCCCCCGACACCCCTTACCCGGGGCGCAGCCCGGACCAATCCCCGGCCCGCTTCCCACCGACCCGCCAATGACCGCGGCCGGCTCAGGTCACGGGTCATCTGAAGGTCACCCTCCAGACACCCCTCGGCCCTCGGCACGGCGGGCGGATGGGCGGGCCGGTACAAAATGCAACACCCAACAGATGTATTGGAGAACATCGCCTGTTTCTAGTAGATTATCTGGGGTAGGTGTGTGGCATAGTAAAGTGATACGGGCGTGATCGATCCGGATGAAGAATTTTGATGATGTTTCAATGTTGTTTACGTTGTGGCAAATTCACTGGCCGCGCTTTTAGGTTGTTTAGGACCGATCTGTGATAACTAGCACCCAGAGCGGTACGGTCCGAAAATCCTGTTTACGGTGTGAGGGCGAAATTTGATTGTCCATGGCTCGCCAAGTGAACACAATACATGCGGATATTGGATTGTTGTGCACTTGCAATAGTCACGACAGTCGACAGTACTCGGTGAAAGAAAATAGAACAACAAACAGGATACCTACAGCTGCGTCACGTCCTTTAAGATAAGCAAACAATCGGTAATTTACACAGGGCGTGTTTTATACATGGGTGGTGGCGTTTTCTCCAGACATGGGGCAAAACGATGTATTGCAAGGGTTTGGAAAAATTGATAATTTGAGTAAACAACTGTTTCAATGTAGCCGTTCTTTTACGTAAACAAAAGCCAATAGATCACACCACGTAATTATGATACAAAATGCAGTGATTTTAAATTCATTTGGACGTAATTTGAAGTCCGCATAAGGGGTACGTATTTGGCCTATTTACCCAACAATTAAAATAAATATAAAACGTACCTTTTTCGACCATGGGCCTGCCGTCTGAGAGGGGCCCATAAAAATATTGTATCTTTAATTATTTTTATGTTAGGTAATGCGCGCATCGCTAAGACTCAGTCAAACTTTGACAATCGTAAACAAAATATCAGATGTCGCGATACAATACTTGGATTATAAGACAACAAGGGACAGATAACCTCCTCGTCAGATGGTGATGAGTGGCTGAAGGCCTAGTTCTATGGTAAATTAGGCTAACGCTATCACAAATATACAGATACAATAAATTTGTTTATACGAATCATT
Organism: Chirona hameri; assembly: GCA_036785665.1. Lineage (NCBI taxonomy): Eukaryota > Metazoa > Arthropoda > Thecostraca > Balanomorpha > Balanidae > Chirona > Chirona hameri. Next base: position 256,774 of record JAXIVJ010000153.1, on the reverse strand, counting down.
TACGTTGCACGCCATGGAAAGAGCGAACACCAACATATATTGCAGATTTTGATACGGGATTCTGCAATATATTTAGGAGGAGGAAAGGTCCTGGATGTATCGTACCGATTCATCCTCCATTGACCTTGTCCGTGTAAAAGTGTAGCGTGCTAAGAAGGTCAGCAGGGCGAGGCTCGCCAAATGCCGACTGACCAGTCGGACCACTATATAAAGCCCGACTGACCGGTGCAGAGGACATCATTCGACTACTGCAGCTCACAGAACACACACCCACATCCTTCAAAATGAAGCTGGTGAGTATTCGTAGAAGCCAGTCTGTAGTGCTATCTGCGCTATACTGCAGTTGACATTATTCTTGACGTTCTTTAAAAAAATATATATATATATATATATATATATATATATATATATATATATATATATATATATATATATATATATATATATATATATATATATATATATAATTGACATCAGCCTTACAAATGGTAAAGGTAAAGTTCTTACTTTTAGGTAATTCTATTGTTTAATTTAATGATCTGCGTCTGGCAGATCATGATCGGGCAAATCGTCCGGCAGATCATCTTCCTACGCTATCTCTACTTACATGGATATATCAACTTCATTGACTTGTTGAGTTCACGTCTGCCAGGATTTCACAGATTAAAATTATACATAACGGTGAAAGCAGTTGGTAGGTTTAGATATTTAAAATAATGGGCAAAGAGTTCCTGGCTGTTCAACTAGAACAATATAGCTTCTCGGAATTCACTTCCACAAGATCGTTCACCAATGCCAATAAATAATAATTGTCAATAGCTGCTGTAATGTTATAATGCGCTGCGTTGTGTTCCAGCTGATCGTCGCTGCTGTTCTGGCTGTGGCCGCTGCGGACAGGCCTACCCCCCGGCCCTACTCCGCCCCTGCCCCCCGGTCCTACTCCGCCCCGGCTCCGCCGTCCTACTCTGCCCCTACTCCCCAGCAGTACGGACAGAAGGTTCCCCAGATCCTGTCACAGCAGTTTGACCTCCGCGACGACCAGTCCTACGATGCCAGGTAAGCTGATGCTGTATTTTCTTGAGAAAACACAGGAAGCCACTCATAAACCAAAGACATTAGTTTCTTGATAAAAAAAAACTGATATCGGCCTGGTGAAAATATATCATGTATCGTAGTACGGAATATTTGTTGCGTAAGAAACAGACAAATGCATACCGGCGCTTACTTTCATCACCTTTGCATTACTTGCTATTGCATTGCTTCTGTTTGCATAGTTTGTGTTTGCAAGGTCTGCTTTTGCATGACTTGTGTTTATCTTGTTTGTCATACCTTGCTATATTGTGTTGATGAATATCGTTATTCTTTCATCTCCGTAGCTTCGAGACTGAGAACGGCATCGCCGCCTCCGAGTCTGGCAAGCCCGTGGCCGGCTACGGTGATGAGGCGAGCTACGCGGTCGAGGGCCAGTACAGCTACACCGGTGATGACGGTGTCCACTACACCGTCACCTACGTGGCCGACGCCAACGGCTTCCAGCCGCAGGCTGATCATCTGCCGACCCCCGTGCCCACCGAGTACCCGACCCCGGAGGTGTCGGCGACCCAGGCCAGCTACCAGGCCGCCCCCGCCCCTAGCTACCAGGCCGCCCCCGCCCAGCCTCAGTACCAGCAGTACCAGCCCAGGTACCAGTGATTGATCAGACTGTATTCATTGGTTCCCATCCCCAGAGCCCGCACACCGACTACGCCGTATGAGTCCTTGTATTTATTGTGATGAATGATGTGTTCGTGTGATTGTGTATTCGTCCGTGTGATGTCAATACATGTGCATTGATATATTTTTTTAGGAATATGGTAGATATTTAAACAAGACACGAAAATATTACACTACCATTCATTAAATCACTTTTGGACATTTCTTATCACTCAAAACTACCAAAATCAGCAAGTAGAGTTGAACATTGTCACCGACTATCTGCACGATTGCATAATGCACAATATGGCAGGCAGGGGTGGATCGGAATCCAAGGGTCCATCGAAGACATGGTCCCACCCTAAAAAAGAACGACTGGACGTGGTGAAAAATTACTACATTTTAAGTCTAAGCAACTTTTGTGATGGAGATTTCTTTTGAGTCATTCCCGTTTTCACGAAGGATTATTGCGCTGAAAGATTCTGAAAAGTTTCGAAAAAGTTGTCACAAGTTTTGGTATAGAAGTGTTAGTTCGACGATCCATTCCTTAACTACGCAACTTTTACATGCGGTTTTTGGCCTGAAAAGTCCCTCATAATTTTGTAATATGTTGGTAGGAATATAATATGTTGACAAAATTACGGTTTGGTGATAATTAGCAAGGTAAGCATTGATAGGTCAGTTGTAAGGTCATATCTCCACCGACTGAAACTTTTCAAAACATCAGAATGGTTCAGATACGTTATGTGGCATGTGACGCGCTATTAGCCTCACCCCGTAATGGACTCGCCCAATCCGGCCCAATCCGGCGGCTGGCCTGTGGGGCTCGGCTTTGTCCAAATGCGTGTGGCACGCGGGTCAGAAGCGGTGGCGAATCTATGCGGGCACATCACTGCGCATGCGCAGACAGACCTGTGATCTAGGATACTGCCAGATTTAGTAACTAGCATGATGGTATGCTAAATTGAGCAAAGGGACTCACTCTAGACGCATATGTTCTTTTAAAAACAGCCAATTTTGTATCATAAACTTGTTATGAACTCAATACATGTGTCCATAACTATTGAATAGTGATAATATCGCCTAAATCAGTAATGTATATCTTAGAATGTAGAGTATACTAAGACATTTATACTAAAACTTCTCAGAAACTTTTCATAAACTTTTCAGAATCTTTTCAGGGCAATAATCCTTCGAGAAAACGGCTGCTGTTGATTTCACGATAAAAGGAAAAGAGATTTTGTGAAATCTTGCAGACTTCTTTAGATTTTACTCTCTCCTAATTAATTTGTGTCCGTTCGGGATATGCCAGTGATGACAGATGTATACAATGGCTAAGACAATAGTCAACAATATATTGGCTGCATGTCTTCGGAGAAATGTTGCGACTTAATTTGTGTCTTCGCCTTGTTGTACTAACAATTTGCAAGGATTGATTTCAAGACATCACAGCATTGGTTTTCGAAAGCAGATATGCATGAGTTATGATACCTATACCTAATATTGATTTTATAAATACAATGCAAATAAGTTACATAATTTAGATGATAAGATTGCATACAAATTAGATGATTCTATGAACATCCAATGGTAAAACCCTAAACATGATCACTTGATGAATGATTGCGGAGTAAAAGTGCCTGCAAAGCATGGTCGGGTCCCGTTCCGTCGGGGCTGGGTCAAGTTATCGATCTGTCTTCTCCAGTGGCGGATTTAGAGGTAGCATGCATAGGGCCATGCCCCTCTTGAGCCTCGAAGAGGCCCCCGATAGCCAGAAAGGTCCCCATAGCCCATCGAAATGAATTGAAACCAATTTCACTGCATTTGCGCGTAAAGTGTAAGTAATTTTGAAAGCCATGAAACTTCCTACAGTAATGGGGAATGGTTAAGCCCTTATGCTCCGAGCCTAACTATAGAGTCTTTGTCGTGTGTGTCTATGTATGTCTATAAATGGCAATTTGTGTATTTTGAGGCCCAATGCAGCCTTTAGAGTGTTCATACCAGCATTCAGAGACCCATTATAGCCTACGGAGGGCCAACCTTCAGAGGACCCACTCTAGCCTACGGAGAGCAAGCCTGTCCTTCAGAGGACCCACTCTAGCCTACGGAGGGCACACCTAGCCTTCAGAGGACCCACTCTAGCTTACGGAGGGCAAACCTAGCCTTCAGAGGACCCACTATAGCCTACGGAGGGTAAACCTAGCCTTCAGAGGACCCACTCTAGCCTACGGAGGGCAAACCTAGCCTTCAGAGAACCCACTCTAGCCTACGGAGGGCCAACCTAGCCTTCAGAGGACCCACTCTAGACTACGGATGGCAAACCTAGCCTTCAGAGGACCCATTCTAGACTACGGAGGGCAAACCTAGCCTTCAGAGGACCCACTATAGCCTACGGAGGGCCAACCTTCAGAGGACCCACTCTAGCCTACGGAGAGCAAGCCTGCCCTTCAGAGGACCCACTCTAGCCTACGGAGGGAAAACCTAGCCTTCAGAGGACCCACTATAGCCTACGGAGGGTAAACCTAGCCTTCAAAGGACCCACTCTAGCCTACGGAGGGCAAACCTAGCCTTCAGAGGACCCACTCTAGCCTACGGAGGGCCAACCTAGCCTTCAGATGACCCACTCTAGACTAAGGAGGGCAAACCTAGCCTTCAGAGGACCCACTCTAGCCTACGGAGGGCAAACCTAGTCTTCAGAGGACCCACTCTAGCCTACGGAGGGCAAACCTAGCCTTCAGAGGACCCACTCTAGCCTGCAGAGGGCAAACCTAGCCTTCAGAGGACCCACTCTAGCCTACGGAGGGCAAACCTAGCCTTCAGAGGACCCACTCTAGCCTACGGAGGGCAAACCTAGCCTTCAGAGGACCCACTCTAGCCTACGTAGGGCCAACCTAGCCTTCAGAGGACCCACTCTAGACTACGGAGGGCAAACCTAACCTTCGGAGGACGCACTCTAGCCTACGGAGGGCACACCTAGCCTTCAGAGGACCCACTCTAGACTACGGAGGGCAAACCTAGCCTTCAGAGGACGCACTCTAGCCTACGGAGGGCAAACCTAGCCTTCAGAGGACCCACTCTAGCCTACGGAGGGCCAAACTAGTCTTCAAAGGACCCACTCTGACAGACAAAGGACGCATTCTCATCTGCAAAGGGATACACGGTGCATTAAATACACGTGCCTCAGGAACGTCATATAGGCATATAGTCAAGGTTTTCCCTTCATTCCTCATCGTCCACAACAAACGGCTTCAAATGGTCAGCTCCCATTATATTTGGAATAATGGAATAGGTGCGTCTTCGTTCCAGATAATGTACACAAAAAAACTGGGAGATCCTGTTTAGGTGAGGTTTTCTCGACCCGCGCGTTATCTCAGTGCACACAAACTGCAGCAATGGCCTACTTTATCGTTCTAAAATATCGATGTGATGGATTATCAAGGTGAAGAACAGCACGATATCGTGACTTAATAATATGTCTGGCCATATTTCCGTTTTTATAGATTGATCCATACGAGTCTACTTTGACCACCATTAGTCACAGTCAAGTCATGATACCTTTCAGTAAGGCGCCCTAGTTGGCGATGAACGAGCGACCGCGAAGGAAATGTATGGTGAATTTCAACTCGATCGGGCAAGTAGTTTCTAAGATTAAAAAAAAGGTGCACACATGTGCACGTGCAGGGGCACCCCTCACCTGACTTGTGGGAAAGTGGGGGCTGCTAGGTCCCTAACCACACACCAAATTTGAACACAATCTACTAAGCTGTTCCTGAGATATAGAATAGGTATGTGCACGTGCGCACGTGCAGTGGTACTCCACCCCTGACTTGTGGAAAGGCGGCGGCTAAGATGTCCCTAGCCACATAACAAATTTGAACACAATCGACTCGGCCGTTACTGATATATATAATAGAGTGTGCACGTGCGCACGTGTAGTCACCCAACCCCTAACTTGTGAGAAAGTGGCGGCTGAGGGGTCCCTAACCACAATTTGCACACAATCTGCCCAGTCGTTGCGGAGTTCTTGCAAGAAAACAGTTTCCAACACCCCACACGCGGCACGCGCCACGCCCAGTGGTAGTCAGCCACATGAATCGACACTGGTCTCAAACAGGGTAGGTTGGATGGGGCTGCTCAGCAAATAAACCCGCTTGTCAATCGGACGTGCGGTTGCAGAGATATGAGCTTCTCAAAAGCGTCGCCAAGGGTCGGGTCGGGCCGGGTCGGGCCGCTCATATTCAGATTTGTCCCATGCACCAGTAAGGCGCTGTAGTTGGCGATGAACGAGCAGGCGCGAAGGAAATGTATGGGGAATTCAACTCGATCGGGCAAGTAGTTTCTGATATACAAAAAAGGGTGCACACGTGCGCACGTGCAGAGGCACCCACCCCTGACTTGTAGGAAACTGGCCGATGAGAGGTCCCTATTTACACACCAAATTTGAACACAATCGGCTCAGCCGTTCCTGAGATGTAGACGAGGGGTGCGCACGTGCGCACGTGCAGTCACCCCACCTCTAAGTTGTGTGAAAGTGGCGGCTTAGGAGTCCCTAACCACACACGAAATTTGCACATAATCCGCCCAGCCGTTGCGGAGCTATTGCGATAAAATACTTTTCAACACCCCTCACGCGGCACGCGCCACGTGCAGTGGTAATCACCGACATGAGTCGGCACTGATCTCAAACAGGGTAGGTTAGATGGGGCTGCTCAGCAAAGAAGTCCGCTTGTCAATCGGACGTGCGGTTGCGGAGATATGAGCTTCTGAAAAGCGTCGCCACGGGCCGGGCCTGGCCGGGTCGGGCCGCTTATAATCAGATTTGTCCCATACACCACAGAAGGACGAGTAACCACGGAAGGTCGAGCTAGCGTGAAACTAGTATTGGTAGCAGGAGCGTAGCTTCTCCGGAAAAATGGGGAAGGGGCTGAGCTGGAAAAAATGCTTAAAGAACTATCAAAATCCACAAAATACAGATTTCTCCCCGGATTTGACCCACTTCCTTGTCAAAGTTGGGGGGGATGAAACCCCCCCAACTGAATAGGATCCTACACCCCTCATTGGTAGATAGTGATGCTGCTCCTGTCTGGAATTAAATGTGATGTTAACATACGTCCAACGTCTGCAAACAACATTGATCATCCCTCTGGCGAATATCCCTATTGGCTGAATGTTGCAATTGCATGGTAATTGGTAATGATCGTATGAAATTGTTCGTGTATTCCTCATATGTTCTCTGATTATGCAACTTATTTTTATAAAATTATAACTCAATAGTGCCAAGATTGAATTAGATACAAAGTTGTATGCATTGATATAAGGGAGTAGCGGTTAGTAACATCGCTAAACACTACAGTTAATTTAAATCGAACACATATTTTCAGTTATATTTTAAATAGCGTTGTTCCGACTTCCGAGCATTGTTTGAAAGAAAATGATTAGCATACGTTTTAGTGTACAGCTGCAGTTTGTCCACCATTAACTCACGTGCTGTGGTGAAAAAGCTTAAACAGATGTATTTGTGGGCGGGAGTCCACAAAGTGGAGAGTTTGTGGACTGTATGTCGCGTAACATGCAGTTTTTGGACTATAGATCACGTGACTAAGCCAGACTGGAATGAAAATTACCAGACTTGATTTTTATCTATCGCGTGCTGCAGCTGCACACTAAATCGCTTTGTGGACTCGCACTCAAAAATTAACTGTCTGAGGACTCGACTTCGTCTCGGCCACAAACTGTGAATTTTGTCGCGCTCGTGCACAAAGCTATAGTGTGGACTCTCGCTCCAACATTCACAGTTTAAGGCCTCGACTTCGTCTCTGCCACAAACTGTGAATTTTGTCGCGCTCGTCCACAAAGCTATATTAGCCATACGAGCATAACAATATGGTAATTGTGGGGAATACACCCTTGGGTTAAACGCCCACGCCTAGAATTCACTGTGCTTGCTCCAAGGATTCTTTGGATGGTTCCCTTATAACCATCAGATGTTTTTCTACTTTTGTCTTTTCTTCCAACACGATTTACCGATAGACACCGGATTGAGTCCTTTATCTTAGATTTTGGTTCAGTTTTTGTTGTTTTTGCGATTAATGCATGAGATGATAGTACCTAGTATATTTGAGTCAATACGGTTATATGGCGATCACTAATATTTGGCTTTATTGGGCAGTGGCAGCAATGGTGCATATCTTCGCTATGTAGCAACAAATTTAATTGTGAGGCGTGGGGATAAATGCCCCCGGACCACCAATGGTAAAACGCCCTCGGTACAAGGCCATTTAAATAACAGTGCAGGGGCATTTCCCCTGTCCCTGTGTATGGCATTGCATGTTTGTCCTTAACAGTCCTGAGAGGTTCCTCGTTTAGGCCCGTGAGAGCCCTTGTCAGACCTGAGAGATTCTTCTCTGGCCTGAGAGGGCCCTTTCAGGCCCGAGAGGATACTTGTCATTTGTCAGGCCTATGAGGGTCATTACCAGACCTGACAGGATCCTTGTCACGCTTGAACCCATTAGTGGCCCCGGAATAGCCGGCTTCGGCGTGGATGGGGTCCAACGTCAAATACATAGTGGCAGGGGGAGGAGATTTTGCCCACCTCTCATGTTTTTATCAAATATGTCCGAAATGGCTTTAGGTAGGCTTCTGAAATTGTCTGACTTTCCTAGAACTAGTCTGAGCAGATTGTCTGAAAATGTCAATAATTTTTTTAAGAATATTCAAGATTTGTTCCCCCAAAATTTCACATACGAATTTGTGATTTTTTTTAATGAAATTTGCATTTTCAAGTGTGACCAGAATATATCAATTTTGGTTAGAGCTGCTGCGAGGAACATTATTCTTATGATTAAAACCATTAGGGTTGATGACCTTAACCCGCGCGGCGCTGGGGTCTCCAGCCGAACGCGCGGCGCTGGGGGGTAAATTTTACCCCCCCCCCCCCCTCGTATCTTCCGAACCAATAACCGCAGCGAGACGCGCAATGCGGCGATCGCAAGCTCTCAACGAGAAGAATCGAATGCATACTCGAAATTCTTAAAATAAGGTCACATGTCAGGTCACGGTCAGGTAAAATGTAAAATGTAAGTATTTGAGTTTTTGGGGCTATACTTTCCATCCAAAGCCTTATATTGCAACTATTATCTCACAAAGTGCTCCAGAGTGTATAATTCATTTCCCGCATAAGTAAAAGTGAAATTGTAAGCAAAGGTCAAGGTCAAGGTCAGGTCACACAAGGTCACAGGTCTACGAAAGCCATGCGACACATGTTGTATGGGTTATTTTACACGTATAATTCGATAGAAGCAACCATTTTCACAGCCTGACACCATATAATCGTCCTCAGGTCACGGTCAGGTCACAATAAGGTCAAAATTTGAAATTGATTAATATAAATAAACATTGCATGTTTCTAGACTAGTTTTGTCTTCGAAATACAGTGGTGGCATTTATTTGTCTGTATCTGGTCAGTAAAGGCCAAAAAACGCAATTTAAAAAAATGACGTCATGAGTTACTTGTTCTTAGAGAGCCATAAGTCAGTCAAAAATAAATAAATTGCTTTGAAATTTGGTTTGAACATCGTTCATACTCGGTTCTCTAATATATCTTCCGTTTTTTGAAAATCTTCAAACAAAAAACTTTTGTGGAAATTCTTCCCCAAAAATAAGTTTTTTTTTTCATTTTTGGGGGTCAAAAACCCAAAATTTTGAAAATCTGAGATAGCCATGTCAAAGACAATGTTATTTCCCTTCTTTTGACGTTTTTTTTTGCAATTTGCAGTAACACGCTATTTTCTACGATTTTTCAAACATTTAACGTTTTTTCACCAAAAATGACATGGCATGACGTCACTAAAACGTCATTATCTGCCACTAATTTTCACGAATTTTGCATTAAAAAAAATGGCAGAAGACGTAGAATTGATGCACCATAAGCTACCGTAAGTTTCACTTTGATAACGGTCATAGTTGTCAAGTTATGGAGAAAATCCGGGAGGGGGGGTAAAATTTACCCCCCCCCCCCAGCGCCGCGCGGGTTAACCTCGATGTATAAAAACGTTAAATTACTCATAGACTGTATTGATATTTCGGCCACAGGCCTTTGTCAAAATTACATATGAGTGAATACAATGTTTACATGATTGACAATGATACAAAATATTGCATCGAATTCGTCGCCGAGTTTTAAACATTTTCAGGTAATTCTCGTGATCGCATTTTTCGCAACTACCTTCATCTACGTGTCGGCGATTTTGCACTCCTTAGCTAATCATACATCTAGGTAAAGTCACAATCATACGCAAACAGACGCAATAAGCACACCTTTCTAATATAGACACTTATACAACGCATCACATCCCCCCCCCCCCTAATGTATGTACATTCATAAGCAAACGCAATCATAACTGAAATTCATACCCTACACTCTCTGAAGCTGAAGCTCATACACATCACCACAAATCATACTATCCTCCTGCTTTCTATCCGATATACATACGACACAATCACATCTATAACTCTACACAGTTCTTTTAATATAAGCATTATACCGCACGCATAATTGGCCATGAGGATCCCTGGGTATTTAATGAAGGCGTCACTCCCCTAATCATAATATTTTCAGCAATCTTTCTATCTGGGTGATCCTGGGCTCTGTAAAGGATTTTTAAATCTAGAAAATCTGGGTCGGTAAGAATATCGTCTTGATGGTGCACGTTTAAGATATGATCTCCAAAAGGGGTGTTGGCGGTTTTGTTTATGGCGTCGCGTCGATGTTCGTTGACGGTCGAACTTCTGAAGTTCAGAAGTTTGGAAGCCAAAACTGAAGAGAAACATACCGGTACGAGTATCGTAGATCCGCAAACAGTAAAAAAGAGGGTCAAGAATCTGTCATCTCTGGAACTTGATGCCTCGGGTCTTTCGCTACTGGCAAAAGGTCCAAACTTTGCCACCACACAGACTGTGTCCAAAACAGTCTTGCTGCATGTCGAGAAGGGAGTAGAACGATTCGCCTATGCAAAACGCTGGAAGGACAAAATAACAAGATGCCATAACAACAGGTCCACCGGTGACATCACATCTGAGGGAGAGCCGGTCACATCTGAGGCAGAACCGGTCACATTTGAGGCAGAGCCGACCACATCTGCGACAAGATCGAGGACCCACCTACGGCAAAAACGAGGACACCATCTGCGACAACAGAGGGGACACCATCTGAAGACGCCACCCCTCTACAACAAGCACGGACGACGACTACAGAAGTGGGGACAGCTCAGACGGGAGGCGGAGGAGAACCGGCTGGGCAGCCGGATCGGACAACACGAGGCGGGATGGAAGACCGAGACAGCGGCGAAGGTCAGCAGCAGAGCGGTTGTGCGCCAAATCTTTCCTTTAGATTTCCGGATGTAGGTAAAAGTTTTCCTGAGCCCTCAAGTGCTGATACAGAAATGGGCTTACAGAAGCTTAAGGATGATATAATCCGCACGTTTAAAAACCATAAAGTAGGTGAAGAAAATGTCAACACAGAGCAGCGCCAGTGTATCAAAGACCTTGCAAAAAACGATAGTGTAACCATTAAAGAGAGTGACAAATGTAAGGGGTTGGTGATTTTGGACAAAGATTCCTACTTGACTAAAGCCCAAACCATGCTAAATGACAGAGACAGTTATGAAAGTATCGACAAAAACCCAGTCCCTCAAGTTGAAGCTAAAGCTAAAATAAACCTTTTAAATACCACTCGAGGCAAATTTCCTGAAAAAAACGATCAAAGAGCTGACACTAGGCCATAGTAGAACGCCCGTCTTTTACGGATTACCTAAGGACCATAAACCCTCAGTATCCCTCAGACCGGTCATTTCGGCATGTGGTGGCCCTACGGAAAAAAACATCCTGTCTCTTGGAAAGAATTTTAAAGCAGTTACTGAAATTTGTTCCCAATCACTTATGGGATACCAGAGACTACTTAGAGAAGGTGTCGAGACATGTAAAACAGCACGGGGTACCGGAGGGCAGCATCTTCTTCAGCATCGATGTAGTCAATTTATATTGTAGTATACCAGTAGATATAGCTGTCGATGCAGTGAGATTTAAACTAGAGGACCATGGGGATAGTATTGACACCTTTGAACTATCTAAGGAAGACATTTGCAGCCTCCTAGAGCAGAGTTTCAGGGACAACGTCTTTTCATTCAACAATGCCTACTACCGCCAAAAACTGGGACTAGCCATGGGAAACCCATGCGCACCTACTCCCGCGATTTTATTCCTAGACCATTTCGAAACCAAAGCATTAGCAGCATCTCCCTTGAAACCAGCTTTCCTGGCTCGTTACATCGACGACTACGCAGGAATATGGACACTTGGACAGCAGGCGCTAAAAGACTTCTTAGACTTCCTGAATAGACAACACCCCAATTTGACATTTACCTTAGAACACAGCGGGGATGGACAAGGAGTCCCCTTCTTAGATACCTTCGTGACGGTAGAAGCCTGCGACAACATAACGAAAATAGAAACAGAAATGTATATCAAGCCAACAAACTTGGGCATTATTCTACATTCAACATCAGCTCATCCTAAGGACACAAAACACAATATTATTCGCAACATGTTTCATAGGACATACAATAACTCATCTAACAAACAAAAGGAGGATAGAAGCATAGACAAAATATGGAACCTACTGTCAGAAAATGGGTACAATGAGGGGATTCTCAGGAGACTGCTCAGAGAAGTTCAGCGATCTAGGATCAGGGCAGGGAGGGGGAGGGGCAAGAAAAGAAGTAAGGGGAGGGAGGACCGGCAAAAAGAAAAGGCGGATACAGGGGACGGTTTCCTAACCCTACCATATGTAGATGAACAGGTCCTAAGGAAATTAAAACATGTCATTAAGAAGTCAGAATTCCGAGTACGTTTAGCCTGGAAGAACGACAACAAACTGAAAAAAATCACTAGTTAAATCTTCTATTTGTAAACCCAGCTGTCCAGGGGGGCGCAGATGCCATCTTTGCAGGTCAGGCTTCAAAGGTGATTGCACCCAAAAAAACGTCGCATATGAGATCCGCTGTAAGCGATGCAGACAACAGGGGAGGGGAGGATCCTATGTGGGGGAATCCATGCGCCCAGTCCGACTACGCTACAACGAACATCGACGCGACGCCATAATCAAAACCGCCAACACCCCTTTTGGAGATCATATCTTAAACGTGCACCATCAAGACGATATTCTTACCGACCCAGATTTTCTAGATTTAAAAATCCTTTACAGAGCCTCAGAGCCAGAGCCAAAAATCCTTTACAGAAGAAAAGAAGTAAGGGGAGGGAGGACCGGCAAAAAGAAAAGGCGGATACAGGGGACGGTTTCCTAACCCTACCATATGTAGATGAACAGGTCCTAAGGAAATTAAAACATGTCATTAAAAAGTCAGAATTCCGAGTACGTTTAGCCTGGAAGAACGACAACAAACTGAAAAAATCACTAGTTAAATCTTCTATTTGTAAACCCAGCTGTCCAGGGGGGCGCAGATGCCATCTTTGCAGGTCAGGCTTCAAAGGTGATTGCACCCAAAAAAACGTCGCATATGAGATCTGCTGTAAGCGATGCAGACAACAGGGGAGGGGAGGATCCTATGTGGGGGAATCCATGCGCCCAGTCCGACTACGCTACAACGAACATCGACGCGACGCCATAATCAAAACCGCCAACACCCCTTTTGGAGATCATATCTTAAACGTGCACCATCAAGACGATATTCTTACCGACCCAGATTTTCTAGATTTAAAAATCCTTTACAGAGCCCAGGATCACCCAGATAGAAAGATTGCTGAAAGTATTATGATTAGGGGAGTGACGCCTTCATTAAATACCCAGGGATCCTCATGGCCAATTATGCGTGCGGTATAATGCTTATATTGAAAGAACTGTGTAGAGTTATAGATGTGATTGTGTCGTATGTATATCGGATAGAAAGCAGGAGGATAGTATGATTTGTGGTGATGTGTATGAGCTTCAGCCTTCAGCTTCAGAGAGTGTAGAGTATGAACTTCAGTTATGATTGCGTTTGCTTATGAATGTACATACATTAGGGGGGGATGTGATGCGTTGTAAAAGTGCCTATATTAGAAAGGTGTGCTTATTGCGTCTGTTTGCGTATGATTGTGACTTTACCTAGATGTATGATTAGCTAAGGAGTGCAAAATCGCCGACACGTAGATGGAGGTAGTTGCGAAAAATGCCATCACGAGAATTACCTGAAAATGTTTAAAACTCGGCGACGAATTCGATGCACATATTTTGTATCATTGCCAATCATGTAAACATTGTATTCACTCATATGTAATTTTGACAAAGGCCTGTGGCCGAAATATCAATACAGTCTATTAGTAATTTAACGTTTTTATACATCGAGGTTATAAGGTCATCAACCCTAATGGTTTTAATCATATATCAATTTTGTATTCATTTGCTGTCGATCCATATATGTTTTGTCCAAATCGGTCTATAGAACTAGGAGTTTTGAAGGATAAAAACAAAGTTATTAAATTGGTGCATTTTTACCCCTGTCGCCACAATTTTCTAAATTTTGGATTTGTGTTGGAAATGTAGATCAGTCTGAGGGGAGTCAAACCCTGTTTCAATTTGGAAAATCAGACTAGTAGATTTCGAGATCTCTGTGGGGTGAGAATCCCCCCCTCCCCACCTACCCCCTGACACTAATAGGGATAGCCAGGAGCCTGCCACTAATAGGGTGAAAGAGCCCTATTTTCAGTCTGAGAGGGCCCTCTGCTAGTTTGGGAGAGCCATTGACTAGCCTGAGAGGGTCACATGCTGGCTATAAGGCCCTTATAGCCAGCTTTACATAATGACTAACAACCTAGGGGCTCTTGCGACGTCTGTGATTGAAGATTCTGCGAAGTGGAAACCGATTGTTGTCAATTGGATCTTTTTGCAGGGTCCACTGAAGATGTTTAGCGCGTCCTTCTTACACGCTGGTCCGACACACTCACGAGCTCCAGTCCTCTCTGTATTTCCTCCCAGAATGCCGACACCGCGCCAGACAGCCCCCGACACCCCTTACCCGGGGCGCAGCCCGGACCAATCCCCGGCCCGCTTCCCACCGACCCGCCAATGACCGCGGCCGGCTCAGGTCACGGGTCATCTGAAGGTCACCCTCCAGACACCCCTCGGCCCTCGGCACGGCGGGCGGATGGGCGGGCCGGTACAAAATGCAACACCCAACAGATGTATTGGAGAACATCGCCTGTTTCTAGTAGATTATCTGGGGTAGGTGTGTGGCATAGTAAAGTGATACGGGCGTGATCGATCCGGATGAAGAATTTTGATGATGTTTCAATGTTGTTTACGTTGTGGCAAATTCACTGGCCGCGCTTTTAGGTTGTTTAGGACCGATCTGTGATAACTAGCACCCAGAGCGGTACGGTCCGAAAATCCTGTTTACGGTGTGAGGGCGAAATTTGATTGTCCATGGCTCGCCAAGTGAACACAATACATGCGGATATTGGATTGTTGTGCACTTGCAATAGTCACGACAGTCGACAGTACTCGGTGAAAGAAAATAGAACAACAAACAGGATACCTACAGCTGCGTCACGTCCTTTAAGATAAGCAAACAATCGGTAATTTACACAGGGCGTGTTTTATACATGGGTGGTGGCGTTTTCTCCAGACATGGGGCAAAACGATGTATTGCAAGGGTTTGGAAAAATTGATAATTTGAGTAAACAACTGTTTCAATGTAGCCGTTCTTTTACGTAAACAAAAGCCAATAGATCACACCACGTAATTATGATACAAAATGCAGTGATTTTAAATTCATTTGGACGTAATTTGAAGTCCGCATAAGGGGTACGTATTTGGCCTATTTACCCAACAATTAAAATAAATATAAAACGTACCTTTTTCGACCATGGGCCTGCCGTCTGAGAGGGGCCCATAAAAATATTGTATCTTTAATTATTTTTATGTTAGGTAATGCGCGCATCGCTAAGACTCAGTCAAACTTTGACAATCGTAAACAAAATATCAGATGTCGCGATACAATACTTGGATTATAAGACAACAAGGGACAGATAACCTCCTCGTCAGATGGTGATGAGTGGCTGAAGGCCTAGTTCTATGGTAAATTAGGCTAACGCTATCACAAATATACAGATACAATAAATTTGTTTATACGAATCATTTACGTTGCACGCCATGGAAAGAGCGAACACCAACATATATTGCAGATTTTGATACGGGATTCTGCAATATATTTAGGAGGAGGAAAGGTCCTGGATGTATCGTACCGATTCATCCTCCATTGACCTTGTCCGTGTAAAAGTGTAGCGTGCTAAGAAGGTCAGCAGGGCGAGGCTCGCCAAATGCCGACTGACCAGTCGGACCACTATATAAAGCCCGACTGACCGGTGCAGAGGACATCATTCGACTACTGCAGCTCACAGAACACACACCCACATCCTTCAAAATGAAGCTGGTGAGTATTCGTAGAAGCCAGTCTGTAGTGCTATCTGCGCTATACTGCAGTTGACATTATTCTTGACGTTCTTTAAAAAAATATATATATATATATATATATATATATATATATATATATATATATATATATATATATATATATATATATATATATATATATATATATATATATATAATTGACATCAGCCTTACAAATGGTAAAGGTAAAGTTCTTACTTTTAGGTAATTCTATTGTTTAATTTAATGATCTGCGTCTGGCAGATCATGATCGGGCAAATCGTCCGGCAGATCATCTTCCTACGCTATCTCTACTTACATGGATATATCAACTTCATTGACTTGTTGAGTTCACGTCTGCCAGGATTTCACAGATTAAAATTATACATAACGGTGAAAGCAGTTGGTAGGTTTAGATATTTAAAATAATGGGCAAAGAGTTCCTGGCTGTTCAACTAGAACAATATAGCTTCTCGGAATTCACTTCCACAAGATCGTTCACCAATGCCAATAAATAATAATTGTCAATAGCTGCTGTAATGTTATAATGCGCTGCGTTGTGTTCCAGCTGATCGTCGCTGCTGTTCTGGCTGTGGCCGCTGCGGACAGGCCTACCCCCCGGCCCTACTCCGCCCCTGCCCCCCGGTCCTACTCCGCCCCGGCTCCGCCGTCCTACTCTGCCCCTACTCCCCAGCAGTACGGACAGAAGGTTCCCCAGATCCTGTCACAGCAGTTTGACCTCCGCGACGACCAGTCCTACGATGCCAGGTAAGCTGATGCTGTATTTTCTTGAGAAAACACAGGAAGCCACTCATAAACCAAAGACATTAGTTTCTTGATAAAAAAAAACTGATATCGGCCTGGTGAAAATATATCATGTATCGTAGTACGGAATATTTGTTGCGTAAGAAACAGACAAATGCATACCGGCGCTTACTTTCATCACCTTTGCATTACTTGCTATTGCATTGCTTCTGTTTGCATAGTTTGTGTTTGCAAGGTCTGCTTTTGCATGACTTGTGTTTATCTTGTTTGTCATACCTTGCTATATTGTGTTGATGAATATCGTTATTCTTTCATCTCCGTAGCTTCGAGACTGAGAACGGCATCGCCGCCTCCGAGTCTGGCAAGCCCGTGGCCGGCTACGGTGATGAGGCGAGCTACGCGGTCGAGGGCCAGTACAGCTACACCGGTGATGACGGTGTCCACTACACCGTCACCTACGTGGCCGACGCCAACGGCTTCCAGCCGCAGGCTGATCATCTGCCGACCCCCGTGCCCACCGAGTACCCGACCCCGGAGGTGTCGGCGACCCAGGCCAGCTACCAGGCCGCCCCCGCCCCTAGCTACCAGGCCGCCCCCGCCCAGCCTCAGTACCAGCAGTACCAGCCCAGGTACCAGTGATTGATCAGACTGTATTCATTGGTTCCCATCCCCAGAGCCCGCACACCGACTACGCCGTATGAGTCCTTGTATTTATTGTGATGAATGATGTGTTCGTGTGATTGTGTATTCGTCCGTGTGATGTCAATACATGTGCATTGATATATTTTTTTTAGGAATATGGTAGATATTTAAACAAGACACGAAAATATTACACTACCATTCATTAAATCACTTTTGTACGTTTCTTATTACTCAAAGCTACCAAAATCAGCAAGTAGAGTTGAACATTGTCATCGACTATCTGCACGATTGCATAATGCACAATATGGTATGCAGTGGTGGATCGAAATCCAAGGGTCCATCGAAGACATGGTCCCACCCTAAAAAAGAACGACTGAACGTGGTGAAAAATTACTACATATTAAGTCTAAGCAACTTTTGTGATGGAGATTTCTTTTGAGTCATTCCCGTTTTCACGAAGGATTATTGCGCTGAAAGATTCTGAAAAGTTTCGAAAAAGTTGTCACAAGTTTTGGTATAGAAGTGTTAGTTCGACGATCCATTCCTTAACTACGCAACTTTTACATGCGGTTTTTGGCCTGAAAAGTCCCTCATAATTTTGTAATATGTTGGTAGGAATATAATATGTTGACAAAATTACGGTTTGGTGATAATTAGCAAGGTAAGCATTGATAGGTCAGTTGTAAGGTCATATCTCCACCGACTGAAACTTTTCAAAACATCAGAATGGTTCAGATACGTTATGTGGCATGTGACGCGCTATTAGCCTCACCCCGTAATGGACTCGCCCAATCCGGCCCAATCCGGCGGCTGGCCTGTGGGGCTCGGCTTTGTCCAAATGCGTGTGGCACGCGGGTCAGAAGCGGTGGCGAATCTATGCGGGCACATCACTGCGCATGCGCAGACAGACCTGTGATCTAGGATACTGCCAGATTTAGTAACTAGCATGATGGTATGCTAAATTGAGCAAAGGGACTCACTCTAGACGCATATGTTCTTTTAAAAACAGCCAATTTTGTATCATAAACTTGTTATGAACTCAATACATGTGTCCATAACTATTGAATAGTGATAATATCGCCTAAATCAGTAATGTATATCTTAGAATGTAGAGTATACTAAGACATTTATACTAAAACTTCTCAGAAACTTTTCATAAACTTTTCAGAATCTTTTCAGGGCAATAATCCTTCGAGAAAACGGCTGCTGTTGATTTCACGATAAAAGGAAAAGAGATTTTGTGAAATCTTGCAGACTTCTTTAGATTTTACTCTCTCCTAATTAATTTGTGTCCGTTCGGGATATGCCAGTGATGACAGATGTATACAATGGCTAAGACAATAGTCAACAATATATTGGCTGCATGTCTTCGGAGAAATGTTGCGACTTAATTTGTGTCTTCGCCTTGTTGTACTAACAATTTGCAAGGATTGATTTCAAGACATCACAGCATTGGTTTTCGAAAGCAGATATGCATGAGTTATGATACCTATACCTAATATTGATTTTATAAATACAATGCAAATAAGTTACATAATTTAGATGATAAGATTGCATACAAATTAGATGATTCTATGAACATCCAATGGTAAAACCCTAAACATGATCACTTGATGAATGATTGCGGAGTAAAAGTGCCTGCAAAGCATGGTCGGGTCCCGTTCCGTCGGGGCTGGGTCAAGTTATCGATCTGTCTTCTCCAGTGGCGGATTTAGAGGCAGCATGCATAGGGCCATGCCCCTCTTGAGCCTCGAAGAGGCCCCCGATAGCCAGAAAGGTCCCCATAGCCCATCGAAATGAATTGAAACCAATTTCACTGCATTTGCGCGTAAAGTGTAAGTAATTTTGAAAGCCATGAAACTTCCTACAGTAATGGGGAATGGTTAAGCCCTTATGCTCCGAGCCTAACTATAGAGTCTTTGTCGTGTGTGTCTATGTATGTCTATAAATGGCAATTTGTGTATTTTGAGGCCCAATGCAGCCTTTAGAGTGTTCATACCAGCATTCAGAGACCCATTATAGCCTACGGAGGGCCAACCTTTAGAGGACCCACTCTAGCCTACGGAGAGCAAGCCTGTCCTTCAGAGGACCCACTCTAGCCTACGGAGGGCACACCTAGCCTTCAGAGGACCCACTCTAGCTTACGGAGGGCAAACCTAGCCTTCAGAGGACCCACTATAGCCTACGGAGGGTAAACCTAGCCTTCAGAGGACCCACTCTAGCCTACGGAGGGCAAACCTAGCCTTCAGAGGACCCACTCTAGCCTACGGAGGGCCAACCTAGCCTTCAGAGGACCCACTCTAGACTACGGAGGGCAAACCTAGCCTTCAGAGGACCCACTCTAGACTACGGAGGGCAAACCTAGCCTTCAGAGGACCCACTATAGCCTACGGAGGGCCAACCTTCAGAGGACCCACTCTAGCCTACGGAGAGCAAGCCTGCCCTTCAGAGGACCCACTCTAGCCTACGGAGGGCAAACCTAGTCTTCAGAGGACCCACTCTAGCCTACGGAGGGCAAACCTAGCCTTCAGAGGACCCACTCTAGCCTGCAGAGGGCAAACCTAGCCTTCAGAGGACCCACTCTAGCCTACGGAGGGCAAACCTAGCCTTCAGAGGACCCACTCTAGCCTAAGGAGGGCAAACCTAGCCTTCAGAGGACCCACTCTAGCCTACGTAGGGCCAACCTAGCCTTCAGAGGACCCACTCTAGACTACGGAGGGCAAACCTAACCTTCGGAGGACGCACTCTAGCCTACGGAGGGCACACCTAGCCTTCAGAGGACCCACTCTAGACTACGGAGGGCAAACCTAGCCTTCAGAGGACGCACTCTAGCCTACGGAGGGCAAACCTAGCCTTCAGAGGACCCACTCTAGCCTACGGAGGGCCAAACTAGTCTTCAAAGGACCCACTCTGACAGACAAAGGACGCATTCTCATCTGCAAAGGGATACACGGTGCATTAAATACACGTGCCTCAGGAACGTCATATAGGCATATAGTCAAGGTTTTCCCTTCATTCCTCATCGTCCACAACAAACGGCTTCAAATGGTCAGCTCCCATTATATTTGGAATAATGGAATAGGTGCGTCTTCGTTCCAGATAATGTACAAAAAAAAACTGGGAGATCCTGTTTAGGTGAGGTTTTCTCGACCCGCGCGTTATCTCAGTGCACACAAACTGCAGCAATGGCCTACTTTATCGTTCTAAAATATCGATGTGATGGATTATCAAGGTGAAGAACAGCACGATATCGTGACTTAATAATATGTCTGGCCATATTTCCGTTTTTATAGATTGATCCATACGAGTCTACTTTGACCACCATTAGTCACTGTCAAGTCATGATACCTTTCAGTAAGGCGCCCTAGTTGGCGATGAACGAGCGACCGCGAAGGAAATGTATGGTGAATTTCAACTCGATCGGGCAAGTAGTTTCTAAGATAAAAAAAGGTGCACACATGTGCACGTGCAGGGGCACGCCTCACCTGACTTGTGGGAAAGTGGGGGCTGCTAGGTCCCTAACCACACACCAAATTTGAACACAATCTACTAAGCTGTTCCTGAGATATAGAATAGGTATGTGCACGTGCGCACGTGCAGTGGTACTCCACCCCTGACTTGTGGAAAGGCGGCGGCTAAGATGTCCCTAGCCACATAACAAATTTGAACACAATCGACTCGGCCGTTACTGATATATATAATAGAGTGTGCACGTGCGCACGTGTAGTCACCCAACCCCTAACTTGTGGGAAAGTGGCGGCTGAGGGGTCCCTAACCACAATTTGCACACAATCTGCCCAGTCGTTGCGGAGTTCTTGCAAGAAAACAGTTTCCAACACCCCACACGCGGCACGCGCCACGCCCAGTGGTAGTCAGCCACATGAATCGACACTGGTCTCAAACAGGGTAGGTTGGATGGGGCTGCTCAGCAAATAAACCCGCTTGTCAATCGGACGTGCGGTTGCAGAGATATGAGCTTCTCAAAAGCGTCGCCAAGGGTCGGGTCGGGCCGGGTCTGGCCGCTCATATTCAGATTTGTCCCATGCACCAGTAAGGCGCCGTAGTTGGCGATGAACGAGCAGGCGCGAAGGAAATGTATGGGGAATTCAACTCGATCGGGCAAGTAGTTTCTGATATACAAAAAAGGGTGCACACGTGCGCACCTGCAGAGGCACCCACCCCTGACTTGTAGGAAACTGGCCGATGAGTGGTCGCTATTTACACACCAAATTTGAACACAATCGGCTCAGCCGTTCCTGAGATGTAGAAGAGGGGTGTGCACGTGCGCACGTGCAGGACCCCACCCCTAAGTTGTGTGAAAGTGGCGGCTGAGGAGTCCCTAACCACACACGAAATTTGCACATAATCCGCCCAGCCGTTGCGGAGCTATTGCGATAAAATACTTGTTAGCACCCCTCACGCGGCTCGCGCCACGCGCAGTGGAAGTCACCCACATGAGTCGGCATTGATCTCAAACAGGGTAGGTTAGATGGGGCTGCTCAGCAAAGAAGTCCGCATGTCAATCGGACGTGCGGTTGCAGAGATATGAGCTTCTGAAAAGCGTCGCCACGGGCCGGGCCTGGCCGGGTCGGGCCGCTTATAATCAGATTTGTCCCATACACCACAGAAGGACGAGTAACCACGGAAGGTCGAGCTAGCGTGAAACTAGTATTGGTAGCAGGAGCGTAGCTTCTCCAGAAAAATGGGGGGGGGCTGAGCTGGAAAAAATGCTTAAAGAACCATCAAAATCCGCAAAATACAGATTTCTCCCCGGATTTGACCCACTTCCTTGTCAAAGTTGGGGAGGGGCTGATGCCCCAGTTGGGGGGGGGGGGATGAAACCCCCCCAACTGAATAGAATCCTACACCCCTCATTAGTAGATAGTGATGCTGCTCTTGTCTGGCACGAAATGTGATGTTAACATGCGGCCAACGTCTGCAAACAACATTGATCATCCCTCTGGCGAATATCCTTATATGCTGAATGTTGCAATTGCATGGTAATGGTCATATGAAATTGTTCGTGTATTCCTCATATGTTCTCTGATTATGCAACTTATTTTTATAAAATTATAACTAAATAGTGCCACAATTGAATTAGATACAAAGTTGTATGCATTGATATAAGGGAGTAGCGGTTAGTAACATCGCTAAACACTACAGTTAGTTTAAATCGAACACATATTTTCAGTTTTATTTTGAATAGCGTTGTTCCAACTTCCGAGCATTGTTAGAAAGAAAATGAATAGAATACGTTTTAGTGTACAGCTGAAGTTTGTTCACCATTAACTCACGTGCTTTGGTGAAAAAGCTTAAGCAGATGTATTTGTGGGCGGGAGCCCACAAAGTGGAGATTTTGTGGGCTGTATGTCACGTAACATGCAGTTTTATAATATAGATCACGTGACTGACTAAGCTAGACTGGGATGAAAATTGCCAGACTTGATTTTGATCTATCGCGTGCTGCAGCTGCACACTAAATCGCTGTGTGGACTCGCACTAAAAAATTCACAGTCTGAGGCCTCGACTTCGTCTCTGCTACAAACTGTGAATTTTGTCGCGCTCGTCCACAAAGCTATATTAGTCATACGAGCATAACAATATGGTAATTGTGGAGAATACACCCTCGGGTTAAACGCCCAGGCCTAGAATTCACTGTGCTTGCTCCAATGATTCTTGGGATGGTTCCCTTATAACCATCAGTAGCCTATTTCACAAAGCAAAAAAGTTTGTAATTACAAAGAATTTCTTTGTAATTACAAATAATTTTTACACATGTTTGTAGTTTGGATTTCACACAACCCCAGGTCAGTAAATCTCAATTACAAACTACTTTACAAAGATATTGTTTGTAAAAATGTTTGCAATTGCACATGTTCTATTTCTCAAAGGTTGACGGAAGTGAGGAAATGTTTGCAATTGCAAACTTGTAATTCCAGTGGGTCAGGGGTTCTGAATTTCAGAAACTGCATTGACAGTTGACATTGTTTGACTGTTCAGGTTATTTTCTTGGTGAGGTTGTTACGTTGCCGAGGTTGTTAAGGTAATGGTTTAGTTATGCATAGGTATAGCTGCCCAAAAAAAGCTATTTCCCGAGAGATTCGAACAGGGATCAGCTTTGAGGTCCCAGTGCACCTTACCGATTGCGCTGGGTAACGGTGGGGCTGGCGTCACCGTCCGGGGCTGTGAGGGGCGCCTCCGCGCGGAGAACCCGCATGGCGATAGAATTGCAGCGGTCAACGATGTCTTGTGCAATGTGCAGTGAACCTTCACCCTTTACGACGTAGGAAATCGGCTAGGTTAGGTGAACAAATGGTCGAGAAATTAAACGATCTTTCTTTTAAGAGTATTTCTGTTGTTATGCTCCGCCACCTGGTGAATGGTCAAATTCTGTTTACTCTAACTGCTCACCAAGATGTATTTTTACGATCAGAGTTTGCATTCCAATGAAATGTTAATTAAAATATTATTCTCCCTATAACTAATTTTATATTGAATACAACAATAAACCACAATGTAAATATTTGTTAAATTAATTTGTTAACAATACAATTATGTGTCATTAGCATCATGTTTAATACAAACGTTCTTGATTGTAAAGTTTTCTGCTGACTAAAATTCCTGTTTACAATTTTCTTTACAATCGGTAATTCAGAGGTGGCGAATGTTTGTGAAATAGCTTTGTGTGAGGCTTGCAATATTTTCTTGCGTTTGTAATCGCAAACATTTGTAATTACTAACTTCTTTGTGAAATAGGCCTAAGATGGTTTTCTACTTTTGTTTTTTTCTTCTAACACGATTTGCCGACAGACACTGGAGTATGTCCTTCATCTTAGTGTTTGGTTCAGTTTCTGTTGTGTTTGCAATTAATTCATGAGATGCTAGTAACTAATCTATTTGAGTCAATACAGTTATATGCCAATCATTAATATTTGGCTTTATTGGCCAGTGGCAGCAATAGTGCATATCGTCGCTATGTAGCAACAAATTTGATTGTGAGGCGTGGGGCTACCCCCCCCCCCCCCCCCCCCCCCCCCCCCTCGGACCACCACCAGAGGTAAAACGCCCTGGTACAAGACAAGGCCATTTAAATAGCAGTGGAGGGGCATTTTGTTTGTCACGGTGTATGTCATTGCATGTTTGTCCTGAACAGTCCTGAGAGGTTCCTCGCTTAGGCCCGAGAGAGCCCTTGTCAGGCCTGAGAGAATCTTCTCTGGCCTGAGAGGGCCCTTTCAGGCCCGAGAAGATTCTTGTCATTTGTCAGGCCTAAGAGGGTCATTACCAGACCTGACAGGATCCTCGTCACGCTTGAACCCTATTAGTGGCAGGGGGGGAGATTTTGCCCACCTCTCATGTTGTTCTCAAATATGTCCGAAATGGCTTTAGGTAGAGTTCTGAAATTGTCTGACTTTCCTAGAACTAGCCTGGGCAGATTGTCTG
Source organism: Chirona hameri (assembly GCA_036785665.1). Taxonomy (NCBI): domain Eukaryota; kingdom Metazoa; phylum Arthropoda; class Thecostraca; order Balanomorpha; family Balanidae; genus Chirona; species Chirona hameri. The sequence goes on along the minus strand of JAXIVJ010000153.1, from coordinate 231,750 downwards.
AAAATGTCAATAATTGTTTAAGAATGTTCAAGATTTGTTCCCCAAAAATTTCACATACGAATTTGTGATTTTTTAATGAAAATTGAATTTTCAAATGTGACCAGGATACATAAATTTTGTATTAATTTGCTGTCGATCCATATATGTTTTGTCAAAATCGGTCTATAGAACTAGGAGTTTTGAAGGATATAAACAAAGTTATTAAATTGGTGCATTTTTACCCCTGTCGCCACAATTTGCTAAATTTTGGATTTTTGTTGGAAATGTAGATCAGTCTGAGGGGAGTCAAACCCTGTTTCAATTTTGAAAATCAGACTAGTAAATTTCGAGATCTCTGTGGGGTGAGAATCCCCCCCCCCCCCCCCCCCCCCCCACCTACCCCTCTGACACTAATAGGGATAGCCAGGAGCCTGCCACTAATAGGGTGAAAGAGCCCTATTTTCAGTCTGAGAGGGCCCTCTGCTAGTTTGGGAGAGCCATTGACTGGCCTGAGAGGGTCACATGCTGGCTATAAGGCCCTTATAGCCAGCTTTACATAATGACTAACAACTTACACGGGCTCTTGCGACGGCTGTGATAGAAGATTCTGCGAAGTGGAAACCGATTGTTGTCAATTGGATCTTTTTGCAGGGTCCTCTGAAGATGTATTGGAGAACACCGCCTGTTTCTAGTAGATTATCTGGCGTGTGTGTGGCATAGTAAAGTGATACATGCGTGATCGATCCGGATGAAGAATTTTGATGATGTTTCAATGTTGTTTACGTTGTGGCAAATTCACTGGCTGCGTTTTTAGGTTGTTTAGGACCGATCTGTGAAAACTAGCACCCAGAGCGGTATGGTTCGAAAATCCGGTTTACGGTGTGAGTGCGAAATTTGATTGTCCTTCATGGCTCGTCAAGTGAACACAATGCATGCAGATATAGGATTGTTGTGCACTTGCAATAGTCACGACAGTCGACAGTACTCGGTGAAAGCAAATAGAACAACAAACAGGACACCTACAGCTGCGTCACGTTCTTTAAGATAAGCAAACACTCGGTAATTTACACAGGGCGTGTTTTATACATGGGTGGTGGCGTTTTCTCCAGACATGGGGCAAAACGATGTATTGCAAGGGTTTGGAAAAATCGATAATTTTAGTAAACAACTGTTTCAATGTAGCCGTTCTTTTACGTAAACAAAAGCCAATAGATCACACCACGTAATTAGGATACGAAATGCAGTCATCTTAAATTCATTTGGACGTAATTTGAAATCCCCATAAGGGGTCCATATAAGGTATTTGGCCTATTTACCCTACAATTAACATAAAGATAACACGTACCTTTTTTCGACCATGAGCCTGCCGTCTGAGAAGGTCCAATACAAATATTGTATCTTTAATTATTTTTATGTTAGGTAATGAGCGCATCGCTAAGACTCATTCAAACTTTGACAATCGTAAAGAAATATCAGATGTCCCGATACAATAATTGGATTATAAGACAACGAGGGACAGATAACCTCCTCGTCAGTTGGTGATGATTGGTTGAAGGCCCAGTTCTATGGTAAATTAGGCTAACGCTATCACAAATATACCAGATACAATAAATTTGTTTATACGCATCATTTACGTTGCACGCCATGGAGAGAGCGAACACCAAAATATATTGCAGATTTTGATATGAGATTCTGCAATATTTTTAAGAGGAGGAAAGATGCTGGATGTATCGTACCGATTCACCCTCAATTGACCTTGTCCGTGTAAAAGTGTAGCGTGCTAAGAAGGTCAGCAGGGCGAGGCTCGCCAAATGCCGACTGACCAGTCGGGCCACTATATAAAGCCCGACTGACCGGTGCAGAGGACATTATTCGACTACTGCAGCTCACAGAACACACACCCACATCCTCCAAAATGAAGCTGGTGAGTATTCGTAGAAGCCAGTCTGTAGTGCTATCTGCGCTATACTGCAGTTGACATTATTCTTGACGTTCTTTAAAAAAATATATATTTATATAATTGACATCAGCCTTACAAATGGTAAAGGTAAAATTCTTAGTTTTAGGTAATTCTATTGTTCAATTTAATATTCTGCGTCGGGCAGATCATGATCGGGCAGATCGTCGGGCAGATCATCTTCTTACGCCATCTCTACTAACATGGACATATCAACTTCATTGACTTGTTGAGTTCACGTCTGCCAGGATTTCACAGATTAAAATTATACATAACGGCAAAAGCAGTTGGTAGGTTTAGATATTTAAAATAATGGGCAAAGAGTTCCTGGCTGTTCAACTAGAACAATATAGCTTCTCAGATTTCACTGCCACAAGATCGTTCACCGATGCCAAACAATAAAAATTGTCAAAGGTTACTGTAATGTTATAATGCGCTGCGTTGCGTTCCAGCTGATCGTCGCTGCTGTTCTGGCTGTGGCCGCTGCGGACAGGCCTGCCCCCCGGCCCTACTCCGCCCCGGCCCCCCGGTCCTACTCCGCCCCGGCCCCGCCGTCCTACTCTGCCCCTGCTCCCCAGCAGTACGGACAGAAGGTTCCCCAGATCCTGTCACAGCAGTTTGACCTCCGCGACGACCAGTCCTACGATGCCAGGTAAGATGATGTTGTATTTTCTTGGGGAAATACAGGAACCCACACATAAACCGAAGATATTATTTTTGTATATAAAACTGATATGGGCCTGATGAATAAATATCATACATCGTATTACGGAATATTTGTTGCGTAACATACAGACAAATGCATACCGGCGCTTACTTTCATCACCCTTGCATTATTTGCAATTGCATTGCTTCTGTTTGCATAGTTTGTGTTTGCAAAGTCTGCTTTTGCATGACATGTGCTTATCTTGTTTGTCATACATTGCTATATTGTGTTGCTGAATATCGTTATTCTTTCATCTCCGTAGCTTCGAGACTGAGAACGGCATCGCCGCCTCCGAGTCTGGCAAGCCCGTGGCCGGCTACGGTAATGAGGCGAGCTACGCAGTCGAGGGCCAGTACAGCTACACCGGTGACGACGGTGTCCACTACACCGTCACCTACGTGGCCGACGCCAACGGCTTCCAGCCGCAGGCTGACCATCTGCCGACGCCCGTGCCCACCGAGTACCCGACCCCGGAGGTGACGGCGACCCAGGCCAGCTACCAGGCCGCCCCAGCCCCCAGCTACCAGACCGCCCCCGCCCAGCCCCAGTACCAGCAGTACCAGCCCAGGTACCAGTGATTGATCTGACTGTATTCATTGGTTCCCCATCCCCAGAGCCCGCACACCGACTACGCTTATGAACCCTTGTATTTATTGTGATGCATGATGTGTTACGTGTGATTGTGTATTCGTCCGTGTGCTGTCAATACATGTGCATTGATATATTTTTGGGGGAATATGGTAGATATTTAAACAAGACACGAAAATATTACACTACCATTCATTAAATCACTTTTCGACGTTTCTTATCACTCAAAGCTACCAAAATCAGCAAATAGAGTTGAGCATTGTCATCGACTATCTGCACGATTGCATAATGCACAATATGGCGGGCAGGGGTGGATCGAAATTCAAGGTTCCATCGAGGACATGATCCCACCCTAAAAAAGAACGACTGGACGTGATGAAAATTTCTACATTTTAAGTCTACTTTTTCATGGAGATTTCTTTTGAGTCATTAACCGTTTTCACTAAGAATTATTACGCTGAAAGATTCTGAAAAGTTTCGAAAAAGTTTTCACAAGTGTTGGTATAGAAGTCTTAGTTCGACGATCCATTCCTTAACTACACAACTTTTACATGCGGTTTTTCGCTTGAAATGTCCCTCATAATTTTGTTTCATAGGAATATGTATGTCTGCTGGTTTGAGAGAGCCATTGACTGGCCTGAGAGGGTCACATGCTGGCTGTAAGGCCCTACGGTCTTTACATAATGACTAAAGACTTACAGGGGCTCTTGCGACGGATAAGATAGAAGATTCTGCGAAGTGAAAAACGATTGTTGTTAATTGGATCTTTTTGCAGGGTCCTATGAAGATGTATTGGAGAACATCGCCTGTTTCTAGTAGATTATCTGGCTAGGTGTGTGGCATAGTAAAGTGATACGGGCGTGATCGATCCGGATGAAGAATTTTGATGATGTTTCAATGTTGTTTACGTTGTGGCAAATTCACTGGCTGCGCTTTTAGGTTGTTTAGGACCGATCTGTGATAACTAGCACCCAGAGCGGTATGGGCCGAAAATCCGGTTTACGGTGTGAGCGCGAAATTTGATTGTCCTTCATGGCTCGCCAAGTGAACAAAATGCATGCGGGTATAGGATTGTTGTGCACTTGCAATTGTCACGACAGTCGAAAGCAGAGTTTATCACGGGCCCACCAACCCCCAGCCCGGCCCGGCCTGGGTCCATTAATACCAAGCCCAGGCCCGGACCAGTCCCGTTTAAATTCATAATTTTGAGGCCCAGGCCCGGTTCGGCCCATTCAGATTAAACATATAACTACTTACACAAAATTTGCATTCACTATCCTAGCATATTTACTTGTAGGTATACTATAAATGTGAAACAATGAACCAACTATGCTAACCAACAGAAGGCCACAACCATAGCCACAGTGTGTTGCTGTGGAATTGAACTGATGGTTAAAATATGTTTAAGCTCTGACCTGAGCTTGCGGGCATTAGACAAATTACTTCAACATTCTCAGCCCAGGCCCGTCCAGAGCCCAGTCATTTCCTTTGTTGAGGCCCAGCCCAGGGCCAGCCCATGGCACATAGGGCCAGCCCGGCCCGTGACGAACTCTGGTCGACAGTACACGGTGAAAGCAAATAGAATAACAAACAGGATACCTACAGCTGCGTCACGTTCTTTAATATAAGCTCGGTAATTTACACAGGTCGTGTCTTGTACATTGGTGGCGGCGTTTTCTCCAGACATGGGTAAAGTGCTTTATTGCAAGGGTTTTGAAAAATTGATAATTTTAGTAAACAACTGTTTCAATGTAGCCGTTCTTTTACGTAAACAAAAGCCAATAGATCACACCACGTAATTATGATACTAAATGCAGTGATCTTAAATTCATTTGGACTTAATTTAAAATCCCCATAAGGGGGGCGTATTTTACCTATTTACCCTACAATTAAAACTATAAAACGTAACTACCTTTTCTCGACCATGGGCTGAGAAGGCCCATTTCAAATATAGTATTTGTATTTATTTCCCTGGTAGGTAATGAGTGCATCGCTAAGACTCATTCAAACCTCGACAATAGTAAAAATACTTCTCAGATGTCGCGATACCAAAATTGGTTTATAAGGCAACAAGGGACGGATAACCTCCTCGTCAGATGGTACTCAGATACTCCGCCCCGGCCCCTCGGTCCTACTCTGCCCCGGCCCCGCCGTCCTACTCTGCCCCTGCTCCCCAGCAGTACGGACAGAAGGTTCCCCAGATCCTGTCACAGCAGTTTGACCTCCGCGACGACCAGTCCTACGATGCCAGGTAAGATGATGCTGTATTTTCTTGGAAAATGCAGGAAGCCACACATAAACCAAATACATTAGTTTCTTGATACAAACACTGATATCGGACTGATGAATATATAGCATGCATAGTATTACGGAATATGTGTTTCGTAAGTTACAGACAAATGCATACCGGCGCTTACTTTCATCACCTTTGCATTATTTGCAATTGCATAGCTTCTGCTTGCATAGTTTGTGTTCGCAAAGTCTGCTTTTGCATGACATGTGTTTATCTTGTTTGTCATACATTGCTATGTTGTGTTGCTGAATATCACTATTCTTTCATCTCCGTAGCCTCGAGACTGAGAACGGCATCGCCGCCTCCGAGTCTGGCAAGCCCGTGGCCGGCTACGGTAATGAGGCGAGCTACGCAGTCGAGGGCCAGTACAGCTACACCGGTGACGATGGTGTCCACTACACCGTCACCTACGTGGCCGACGCCAACGGCTTCCAGCCGCAGGCTGACCATCTGCCGACGCCCGTGCCCACCGAGTACCCGACCTCGGAGGAATCGGCGACCCAGGCCAGCTATCAGGCCGCCCCCGCCCCCAGCTACCAGGCAGCCCCCGCCCAGCCTCAGTACCAGCAGTACCAGCCCAGGTACCAGTGATTGATCAGACTGTATGCATTGGTTCCCCGTCCCCAAAGCCCGCATACCGACTAAGCCGTATGAGCCCTTGTATTTATTGTGATACATGATGTGTTACGTGTGATTGTGTATTCGTCCGTGTGCTGTCAATACATGTGCATTTATTTTATTTTTTTGAATATGGTAGATATATAAACAAGACACTAAAATATTACATTACCAGTCATTAAATCACCTTTGGGCGTTTCTTATCACTCAAAGCTACCAAAAGCAGCAATTATAGTTCAACATTGTCATCGCCTATCGGCATGATGTCCTAATGCACAATATGGCAGGCAGGGGTGGATCGAAATTCAAGGGTCCATCGAGGACATGATCCCACCCCTCAAAACAAAAGTGAAATATAAAATATAACGACTGGACGTGGTGAAAATACTACATTTTAAGTCTAAGCAACTTTTCTCATACAGGTTTATTTTGAGTCATTGTTTATTTCTCGATAAATGGAAATAATATCGAGTGGAATCTGGCAGACTTTTTGAGATTCGACTCTCTCCAAATTAATTGTTGTCCCTTCGAGATCTGCCAGTGATACATCCAATGGCTAAGACAATAGTTAAAAATATTTGGCTGCATGTCTCCGGATAAATGTTGCGACTTAATTTGTGTCTCCGCCTTGTTGTCTAAAAATTGAAAAAATGGACCATCGGGCCCTGATTTGCGCTTATAACGCACATGTACGGTCTCTGCTCGAGTAAAGCAGTGTAATATGGGCAGGTCCAGCTGTCACCCATCTAAAGCGTCTCGAGCGTGTCCAGCACAAGTTTTTTTCAGGTGGCTAGCCTCCAGGTCGAACCGACCCTGTACTAACCTATGCTATGAGGCGCTTTTAGCTCATTTTAACATGCATTCTATGAAAGGGAGACTTATCCAGCATGACATTATGTTTTTACACAATGTATATCAAGGCCCCATTGAGTGTCCTCATCTCGTGTCGTCATTCCTCCTGTCTGCGCCGCCGCGGCCAACTCGCAACTCCTCCCTTTGGGCCATACCTTTTGCCACAGTAAATACCGTCCTTCGTAGCCTTCTCTGCCGTCGCCCAACACATACCAACTCCTTTCTTAGATCCTGTACGTCCGCTGAATTCTTCACTTCAACACGCTATTCCTTCTTGACCAGCGTTCGAAAGCTCGCGAGTCGTGGCGGCACGTATATGTGATCCGCTGCGTGTGAATGCGAACTCTGTGCAATAGTATGCATTTATTTGTGTACTTTGCCTGAACGTATGATGTTATTTTGACAAACACTGTGATTTTTTACTATGCGACTGCACCTATTAGTGGGCATGATGTCTGTTGGTGTTTCTTTATTAAGGGTGCCGAGTGGCCAGGACAGGGGTACTGATCGGTCCGGGGGAATGGCCTGGACAGGGGTACTGATCGGTCAGGGGAGTGGCTTGGGCAGGGGTACTGATCGGTGCAGGGGTGCTGAGTGGCCTGGACAGGGGTACTGATCGGTCCGTGGGCGTTGACAGGCCTGCCAGTTTGAGAGGGTCATTGACTGGCCTGAGAGGGTCATATGCCGGTTATAAGGCCCTTTACATAATGACTAACAACTTACTAACAACCTAGGGGCTCTTGCGACGTCTGAGATAGAAGATTCTGCGAAGTGGAAACCGATTGTTGTTAATTGGATCTTTTTGCAGGGTCCTCGAAAGATGTATTGGAGAACACCGCCTGTTTCTGGTAGATTATCTGGCGTAGGTGTGTGGCATATAAAAGAGATACGGGCGTGATGGATCCGAATGAAGAATTTTGATGATGTTTCAATGTTGTTTACGTTGTGGCAAATTCACTGGCTGCGCTTTTAGGTTGTTTAGGACCGATCTGTGATAACTAGTACCCAGAGCGGTATGGGCCGAAAATCCGGTTTACGGTGTAAGCGCGAAATTTGATTGTACTGCATGGCTCGCCAAGTGAACAAAATGCATGCGGGTATAGGATTGTTGTGCACTTGCAATAGTCACGACAGTCGACAGCAGAGTTCGTCACGGGCTCACCAACCCCCAGCCCGGCCCGGCCTGGGCCCATTAACACCAAGCCCAGGCCCGGACCAGGCCCGTTCAAAGTCATAATTTTGAGGCCTAGGGCCGGTACGGCCCATTCCTATTAATCATATAACTATTTTCACAAAATTTGCAATAACTATCCTAGCATATTTCCTTGTAGGTATACTATAAATGTGAAACAATGAACCAACTATGCTAACAAACAAAAAAGGTCACAGCCATAGCAACAGTGTGTTGCTGTGGAATTGAACTGCTGGTTAAACTATGTTTAAGCTCTGACCTGAGGTTGCGGGCATTACGCGCATTACTGATACATTCTCAGCCCAGGCCCGTCCAGAGCCCAGTGATTTCCTTAAAGGGACTGTCCCACCTTCGTGAAAGTTGTCGAATCACACTTAATTGTATGTCTACATGTTAGGCGAGGACAGCTGAATATGTTCGTTAACTTTTTGTCCGAAAAATTTTATCTTGGAAGATATTCAACTTTTAGTTTTAAGCGAAAAGTTGGGTTGGTGACGTCCTATGATTTTTTTTTAATAACAGGGAAATCATTTGTGCTGCCAAATTTTTGGCACAATTTTTGACATCTATTGCGCATAAAAAGCGAACCACCCGGTGTCTAGATTGGCTTAGATTGCGAACCACCCGAGGATATAGAAATGAAAGACGAAAATATTCCAAGGCTGACCTTAAAACAAGTCGACTATCATTACCAGCTGGGTAAAGAGACAACGCTGTCGGTTTAGACTCCCTATTCAAATACACATGGGCCTTATTTTCTCCAGATGTCAAAATCAAAATCGAATATCTTTTGTATTAGATGATTGAGTTTGTTTTAACTGCTACCATACTTAATGGTAATGCCTAGCCATACAAATAGCTGTCTCAGCTCAAATATAATGTTAAGGTGGGATAGTCCCTTAATGTTGAGGCCCAGCCCAGGCCCAGCCCAGGCCCAGCCCAGGTTCAGCCCAGGCCCAGCCCAGGCCCAGCCCAGGCCCAGCCCAGGCCCAGCCCAGGCCCAGCCCAGGCCCAGCCCAGGCCCAGCCCAGGCCCAGCCCAGGCCCAGCCCAGGCCCAGCCCAGGCCCAGCCCAGGCCCAGCCCAGGCCCAGCCCAGGCCCAGATCAGGCCCAGCCCAGGCCCAGCCCAGGCCCAGCCCAGGCCCAGCCCAGGCCCAGCCCAGGCCCAGCCCAGGCCCAGCCCAGGCCCAGCCCAGGCCCAGCCCAGGCCCAGCCCAGGCCCAGCCCAGGCCCAGCCCAGGCCCAGCCCAGGGCCCATAGGGCAAGCCCGGCCCGTGACGAACTCTGGTCGACAGTACACAGTGAAAGCAAATAGACAACAAACAGGATACCTACAGCTGTGTCACGTCCTTTAAGATAAGCAAACACTCGGTAATTTACACAGGACGTGTCTTGCACATGAGTTGTGGCGTTTTCTCCAGACATAGGGCAAAATTATTGATTGCAAGGGTTTGAAAATCTATAATTTTAGTAAACAACTGTTTCAATGTAGCCGTTCCTTTACGTAAACAAAGGCTAATAGATCACACCACGTAATTATGATACGAAATGCAGTGATCTTAAATTCATTTGTACGTAATTTGAAGTCCCCATGAGGGATGCGTATTTTACCTATTTACCCTACAATTAAAACAAATATAAAACGTACCTAACTTTTCTCGACCATGGTCTGAGAAGGCCCATTACAAATATTGTACCTTTAATTATTTCCCTGTAGGTATTGAGTGCATCGCTAAGCCTCATTCATACTTCGACAATCGTAAAAATACTTCTCAGATGTCGCGATACCAAAATTGGTTTATAAGACAACGAGGGGCATGATAATTTAAAACCTCCTTGTCAGATGGTGATGGATAACTGAAGGCGCAGTTCTGTGGCAAATTAGGCTAACGCTATCACACATATACAGATACAATAAATTTGTTTGTACGCATATATCATTCACGTTGCACGCCATGGAAAGGGCAAACATCAACATATGTTGCAGATTTTAATGTAGGATTCTGCAATATGTTTGGGAGGAGGAAAGATACTGGTTCTATCGTACCGATTCACCCTCCATTGACCTTGTCCGTGTAAAAGTGTAGCGTGCCAAGAAGGTCAGCTGGGCGAGGCGTGCCAAATGCCGACTGACCAGTCGGACCACTATATAAAGCCCGACTGGCCGGTGCAGAGGACATCATTCGACTACTACAGCTCACAGAACACACACCCATATCCTCCAACATGAAGCTGGTGAGTATTCGTAGAAACCAGTCTGTAGTGCTATCTGCGCTATACTGCAGTTGACATTATTCTTGACGTTCTTAAAAAAGAAGGGAAAAAATTATAATTGACAACAGCCTTATAAATGGTAAAGGTAAAGTTCTTAGTTTTCGGTAATTCTATTGTTCAATGTAATGATCTGCGTCGGGCAGATCATGATCGGGCAGATCGTCGGGCAAATCATCTTCTTACGCTATCTCTACTAACATGGATATATCAACTTCATTGACTTGTTGAGTTCACGCCTGCCAGGATTTCACATATTAAAATTATACATAACGGCGAAAGCAGTTGGTAGGTTTAGGTATTTAAAATAAAGGGCAAAGAGTTCCTGGCTGTTCAACTAGAGCAATATAGCTTCTCGGATTTAACTGCCACAAGATCGTTCACCAATGCCAAAAAAATAATAATTGTCAATGGTTACTGTAATGTTATAATGCGCTGCGTTGCGTTCCAGCTGATCGTCGCTGCTGTTCTGGCTGTGGCCGCTGCGGACAGGCTTGCCCCCCGGCCCTACTCCGCCCCTGCACCCCGGTCCCACTCCGCCCCGGCCCCGCCGTCCTACTCTGCCCCTGCTCCCCAACAGTACGGACAGAAGGTTCCCCAGATCCTGTCACAGCAGTTTGACCTCCGCGACGACCAGTCCTACGATGCCAGGTAAGCTGATGCTGTATTTTCTTGAGCAAATACAGGAAGCCACTCATAAACCAAAAACATTAGTTTCTTGATAAAAAACTGATACCGGCCTGATTAATAAATATCGTACATCGTATTACGGAATATTAATTGCGTAAGATACAGGCAAATGCATACCAGCGCTTACTTTCATCACCTTTGCATTACTTGCTATTGCATTGCTTCTGTTTGCATAGTTTGTGTTTGCAAAGTCTGCTTTTGCATGACTTGTGCTTATCTTGTTTGTCATACATTGCTATATTGTGTTGATGAATATCGCGATTCTTTCATCTCCGTAGCTTCGAGACTGAGAACGGCATCGCCGCCTCCGAGTCTGGCAAGCCTGTGGCCGGCTACGGTGATGAGGCGAGCTACGCGGTCGAGGGCCAGTACAGCTACACCGGTGATGACGGTGTCCATTACACCGTCAGCTACGTGGCCGACGCCAACGGCTTCCAGCCGCAGGCTGACCATCTGCCGACGCCCGTGCCCACCGAGTACCCGACCCCGGAGGTGTCGGCGACCCAGGCCAGCTACCAGGCCGCCCCCGCCCCCAGCTACCAGGCCGCCCCCGCCCAGCCTCAGTACCAGCAGTACCAGCAGTACCAGTGATTGATCAGACTGTATGCATTGGTTCCCCATCACCAGTGCCCGCACACCGACTACGCCGTATGAGCCCTTGTATTTATTGTGATGAATGATGTGTTCGTGTGATTGTGTATTCGTCCGTGTGGTGTCAATACATGTGCATTGATATATTTTTTTAGGAATATGGTAGATATTTAAACAAGACACGAGAATATTACACTCCCATTCATTAAATCACTTTTGGACGTTTCTTATCACTCAAAGCTACCAAAATCAGCAAGTAGAGTTGAACATTGTCATCGACTATCTGCACGATTGCATAATGCACAATATGGCAGGCAGGGGTGGACCGAAATCCAAGGGTCCATCGAGGACATGATCCCACCCTAAAAAAGAACGACTGGACGTGGTGAAAAATTACTACATTTTAAGTCTAAGCAACGTTTTCATGGAGATTTATTTTGAGTCACTTACCGTTTTCACGAAGGATTATTGCGCTGAAAGATTCTGAAAAGTTTCGGAAAAGTTTTCACAAGTTTTGGTATAGAAGTCTTAGTTTGACGATCCATTCCTTAACTACACAATTTTTACATGCGGTTTTTGGCTCGAAATGTCCCTCATAATTTTGTAATATGTTGGTAGGAATATAATATGTTGACAAAATTATGGTTTGGTGATAATTAGCAAGGTAATCATTAGCCCCGTTTACATAGCAAATCAAAATAGTGGAGCATTGTCCAATAATTGTGAAACATCTTCCATTAAGCTCGTTTGAGTAGATATCACCACTACACCAGACTGAGATTTGATCCAATTTGCTCAAACATGGTGTAAGAGTCATCTTGGTTCTTTTTATTTCGAAATCGTGCTTTATAAGTACTATTAACAGCACAAACATCCAGAGCGGAATATTTTATCTTCCGACATTTTGACCTTTATTTGGTAGCGTAGCAGCTTTTGCGAAGACTGCTACGCTTCCATATGCGCAACCGATTTACTTTTTTCCCGACGTCAGTTGCGGTTTTTTCGCGAATAAGAACTAGAGTTGAAACTAGAACTAGAAAGAACTAACTAGAAAGAACTAGATCTCCGGAAACTATCATACCGGTACCATACAACAACACAACCAATAACACAATGTTCCACCAATATACCGGCGCTGTCATTAGTATTTTGTCGCACATATGTTCGCATGCCGCATAGTACATGCCGCAGGCATCTAAGAAGTGCTTGCGGTGCCTAAAAATGACCCGCTGTGTCGTGCACTGTACCCTAAGTCATGCAGCTCGAAACGTAGGAGGAGCTTATTTCAGCCAAGTTAGCGGGCACTTATTTTCGCGACCAGCACCTGACGTGAATTCTGCATAATACCACGGGAACAACACCAACAAAGGCAATACCTAGGCTGCAACAACTATACGACCAATGTGATACATAACAGCAGACGGTAAATTGACGCACTGGCGCCGTGATCGTGATCATGTGATGGTGAAAGAAACCTTCATGCTCCACTATTAGTGAACAATGTTTCGCAGTTTTGAAACTGCTATGTAAACGGGACTATTGATAGGTCAGTTGTAAGGCCAGATCTCCACCGACTGAAACTTTTCCAAATTTAGAATGTTTTAGATACCTTATGTGGCATGTGACGCACTATTAGCCGCAGCCCGCAATGGACTCGCCCAAGACGGCCCAAGACGGCCCAAGACGGCGGCTGGCCTGTGCGGCTTGGATGAAGAATTTTGATGATGTTTCAATGTTGTTTACGTTGTGGCAAATTCACTGGCTGCGCTTTTAGGTTGTTTGGAACCGATCTGTGAAAACTAGCACCCAGAGCGGTACGGTCCGAAAATCCTGTTTACGGTGTGAGGGCGAAATTTGATTGTCCATGGCTCGCCAAGTGAACACAATGCATGCGGATATAGGATTGTTGTGCACTTGCAATAGTCACGACAGTCGAAAGTACTCGGTGAAAGCAAATAGAACAACAAACAGGATACCTACAGCTGTGTCACGTTCTTTAAGATAAGCAAACACTCGGTAATTTACACAGGGCGTTTCTTGTACATGGGTGGTGGCGTTTTCTCCGGACATGGGGCAAAATGATTTATTGCAAGGGTTTGGAAAATCGATAATTTGTGTAAACAACTGTTTCAATGTAGCCTTTCTGGCAGGTACATAAAGCCAATAGATCACACTACGTAATTATGATACGAAATGAAGTGATCTTAAATTCATTTGGACGTAATTTGAAGTCTCCATAAGGGGTACGTATTTGACCTATTTACCCTACAATTAAAATAAATATAAAACGTACCTTTTTTCGACCATGAGCCTGACGGCTGAGAAGGTCTATTACAAATATTATATCTTTAAATAGTTTTCTGTTAGGTAATGCGCGCATCGCTAAGACTCAGTCAAACTGTGACAATCGTAAACAAAATATCAGATGTCGCGATACAATAATTGGATTATAAGACAACGAGGGACAGATAACCTCCTCGTCAGTTGGTGATGAGTGGCTGAAGGCCCAGCTCTATGGTAAATGGGGCTAACGCTATCACAAATATACAAGATATAATAAATTTGTTTATACGCATCACTTACGTTGCACGCCATGGAAAGAGCGAACACCAACATATATTGCAGATCTTGATATATGATTCTGTAATATATTTCGGAGGAGGAAAGATCCTGGATGTATCGTACTGATTCTCCCTCCATTGACCTTGTCATAGTAAAGTGATACATGCGTGATCGATCCGGATGCAGAATTTTGATGATGTTTCAAGGTTGTTTACGTTGTGGCAAATTCACTGGCTGCGCTTTTAGGTTGTTTAGGACCGATCTGTGGTAACTAGCACCCAGAGCGGTATGGTCCGAAAATCCGGTTTACGGTGTGAGGGCGAAATTTGATTGTCCTTTATGGCCCGCCAAGTAAACAAAATGCATGCGGGTATGGGATTGTTGTGCACTTGCAATAGTCACGACAGTCGAAAGCAGAGTTCGCCACGGGCCCACCAACCAGGTAATGCGCAACCAGGTAATGCGGGCCCAGCCCGGCCCGGCCTGGGCCCATTTACACTAAGCCAACACTCACAAAATCGCTACACACAACCCGGGTGTCAACTCCTGCCACGGGGGTTAATTTGAAAATTTACTCATGCATGGGGTGTCATTGTTGATGCTTCGCTATGTCCCTCCCCCCCCCCCCCCCCCCCCACCCATGTCACACCATGTCAGACACCTGCGTGGTGTGTCAGTGCCGACCACCATCGCATTGTGTGTTCGTCACCGCTACATGGGGTGTCGAGGTGACGCAATACTCATGCGGGGGATGTCGATTGACGCCTCAGCCGGGCGTATTGCGGGAGTTCGTTCACCACTGGGAGAAGCGTAACGTCACCGCTGCATGGGGTGTCCAGGTGTCGCAATACTCATGCGGGGGTGCCGATTGACGCCTCAGCCGGGCGTATTGCAGGAGTTCGTTCACCACTGGGAGAGGTGTGACGGTCGCCACTGCTTGGGGTGTGGTGACGTAGACGCACGCAGACGGCGGCGCGGCCTTGCCTGCGCGCGCACATCAACGCCGGCCGGCCGCGCCGCCGCGCCGGGCCAGTTGGGCTGTGACCTTGGCCGCCGCGGGTTGTGCATTGTGCGTGCGTCGACCGTTGTCAGTGTTCAAGTTGCCGTTGAGTTGCGAAAGGCTGTCAATCGTGCTATCGTGATCGGAGTTATAAGTACCTAATTGTGAGCTGTGATTGCGTTCTTTCTTGTGTTCTTTTGATCTTAGAAATGTAGCTAGTTGTGAATTTGTGATCGATAAACATTAGGAATGATAGCGTCTATATGTTTCGTGCCCTCTCGTCACAACCAATTGTATTGCTTATCCGGTCGGAGCTGCACCGACCAAGCTTCTATAAACATATGAATATACATAGCTGACCGTTGATCCATAGTAACTATGATGATTTATGAGTATGCTTGATAATGCTGATTTGTGATGCTGATGTTGATACATGGATCTGTTTACAATAATTAACGGTTTTGTTAATACAATGGTTTTACACGGAAATGTACTGTAGTTGCTCAGATTGGGAAGAATGGCGCGAGTGGTCAGAATCAGGTCAGAGTGCTCAGATTGGCATAAGTCTTGCGAGTTGCGACACGTCTCTGAGCCGGCGCCCGGCGGCGGCCGCTGCCCGCCATGCATCTACGTCACGACACCCCAAGCAGCGGCGACCGTTACGCCTCTCCCAGTGGTGAACGAACTCCTGCAATACGCCCGGCTGAGGCGTCAATCGACACCCCCCGCATGAGTATTGCGACACCTCGACACCCCATGCAGCGGTGACGTTACACCTTTCCCAATGGTAAACGAACTCCCGCAATACGCCCGGCTGAGGCGTCATTCGACACCCCACGCATGACTATTGCGACACCTCGACACCCCATGCAGCGGTTATCAAGGGTGTTCCGTTAAACCTATACACCCCATGCAACGGTGATCACGGTTGTTCCGGTACACCTCCCTGAGTGCCAAACAAAACACCTTCCAGGCGACGTATTTTAGGTTGTGTGGGCATCACACGGGTTTGGGGTGTTGACACCCTGCGCAGGTGTTGATTTTTTTGTGAGTGAAGGCCCGGACCAGTCCCGTAATGCATAATTTTGAGACCCAGGCCCGGTTCAGCGCATTCAGATTAATCATATAACTATTTTCACAAAATGTGCAATAACTATCCTAGCATATGTCCTTGTAGGTATACTATAAATGTGAAACAATGAACCAACTATGCTAACAAAAAAAGGTCACAACCATAGCAACATTGTGTTGCTGTGGAATTGAACTGCTGGTTAAACTATGTTTAAGCTCTGAACTGAGGTTGCGGGCATTACGCGCATCACTTAAACATTATCAGCCCAAGACCGACCAGAGCCCAGTGATTTCCTTAAAGGGACTGTCCCACCTTCGTGAAAGTTGTCGAAACACACTTAATTGTATGTCTACATGTTAGGCGAGGTCAGCTGAATATGTTCGTGAACTTTTTCCGAGAAAAAAATTATCTTGGAAGATATTCAACTTTTAGTTTTAAGCGAAAAGTTGGGTTGGTGACGTCCTATGATTTCGTTTTAATAACAGGGAAATCCTTTGTGCTGCCAAATATATGGCACAATTTTGTGTCGACATCTATTGCGCAGAAAAAGCGAACCACCCGGTGTCTAGATTGGCTTAGATTGCGAATCACCCGAGGATCTAGAAATGAAAGACGAAAATATTCCAAGGCTGGCCTTAAAACATGTCATGACTATCTGACTTATCATGACTAACATGACTATCATTACCAGTTGGGTAAACAGACGACGCTATCGGTTTAGAGTCCCTATTAAAATACACATGGGCCTTATTTTCTCCAGATGTCAAAATAAAAATCGAATATCTTTTTGATGATTAGATTGTTTGTTTTAACCCTATTTGTAACAGGGGGCAGATTCCGCCCCCCCCCCCCCCCTCCCTCATGTTTTTCGCAGATATCTCCAGAACCGCTGAGAGCAGGCCCATGAAATTTTGGGACTTTTCATAGAATTAAAAACCGCATTTGGAGTCAAAATTTTGAGTTCTTACCCTGAACAGAGGCGGTTCCAGGGCACAGTTTTCGGTGGGTTCGGAGGCGAAATTTGGCGATAATACGGAAATGCGATCTTCACGGCTTCTTCCTAACTTCCTCAAGTATGAAGGAATTACATCGATTTACGGTGATTACAACAAGTGCAAATTATTTGATGGTATTGAAATATCATAAAACATTGCATGGCACAGGCGGTTTCAGGGGCTTGAAAAGGGGGGGGGGGTCCAGGAAGTATTCAATGCTTGGCGGGAAGCCAATAGAGTGATGTTAGGGACATGTATAGCTATCAAGATGTAAAAGATAGCTTCTGCTTCCATTATTTGCATAATATATTACATATAGAGTTTCAGGGGCGTGTTCAGGCACATGAAAAAGTGGGTGACTGACATGGTGATGACGATATGCCAGCGATAACGGCGCAATAGACGTTTAGCTTATAATGATATATGCACATATGAGGTCAGACAAGGGAATAAAGTCATCTTTTGCAGAGACGCGCTCAGGAATGGAGAAAGGGGGTCATATTATTGCAAGGAAACTAAGAGGCATGGGCGTACAATGACATAACATACTGCAGTTTTCCGATGAAACACGCACCATAGGCTACTCTACGAACGATTATAAGATAATAAGCGAGTCCAGGTAGGGTAAAAAGGAGGGGGGTAAGCAATGTTAATTGAAGTTGTAAGTGAAATAGTCACTGTTGACTAGTTAGTATCATAATAGCGGATAATATACTTATCAAAAGGTCTTGCGCCGCCGCAGTTTGGATCCTGGATACGTCTATGATGAAGTACAACATGCACAAAGGAACTATCTACGATCAGTAACATATTTATAGTGCTGGGTAGCAACTTGTCTGCGGTTAATATTTGTTTCCAATTTGACCTCCCTTTTTTACTAACCTGGTACCGCCTATGGCAAAAAATATGATTTATCTGTTTTGTCTAATGTCACAATCACATACCATTTCATTTATATAAAAAAACATCAAAAAATTGTTTTATTCCGCATTTACTTCACCTCTATATTGAATGACCTGCACACGCCTATGATTTTTGAAATTTCAAACATCATCATTATATATCAATGTCGAATTCAATCTCTATCGATTCCTATAAGTTGTGTTAAAATCGGTCGATAAACATGAAAGTTATGTTGGATCAAAAATACCACACAAAAAATTGTCGTTTTTGCCCCCCTGTTTCCCCCCTATCCAAAATATAGATTTTGTTTATTATTTAGAAATGTAGATCGTGTTGAGGGGAACCAAAAACCGTTTCATTTTTGAAAATCACACACGTAGATCGCGAGATCTCCGGGGGGCGGAATCCCCCCCCCCCCCCTGTTACAAATAGGGGTAGCCAGGAGCCTGTTACAAATAGGGTTAACTGCAACCATACTTAATTTCAATGCCTAGCCATAAAAATAGCTATTTCAACTCAAATATAATGTTAAGGTGGGATAGTCCCTTTAATGTTGAGGCCCAGCCCAGGCCCAGCCCAGGCCCAGCCCAGGCCCAGCCCAGGCCCAGCCCAGGCCCAGCCCAGGACCAGCCCAGGCCCAGCCCAGGCCCAGCCCAGGCCCAGCCCAGGCCCAGCCCAGGCCCAGCCCAGGCCCAGCCCAGGCCCAGCCCATGGCCCATAGGGCCAGCCCGGCCCGTGACGAACTCTGGTCGACAGTACACGGTGAAAGCAAATAGAACAACAAACAGGATACCTACAGCTGCGTCACGTTCTTTAAGATAAGCAAACACTCGGTAATTTACACAGAACGTGTTTTGTACATTGGTGGCAGCGTTTTCTCCAGACATGGGGCAAAATGATTTATTGCAAGGGTTTGGAAAAATCGATAATTTTAGTAAACAACTGTTTCAATGTAGCCGTTCTTTTACGTAAACAAAAACCAATAGATCACACCACGTAATTATGATACGAAATGCTGTGATCTTAAATTCATTTGGACCTAATTTGAAATCCCCATAAGGGGGGCGTATTTTACCTATTTACCCTACAATTAAAACTATAAAACGTAACTACCTTTTCTCGACCATGGGCGTGCCGTCTGAGAAGGCCCATTTCAAATATTGTATTTTTAATTATTTCCCTGGTAGGTAATGAGTGCTAAGACTCAACTAAGACTCATTCAAACCTCGACAATAGTAAAAATATTTCTCAGATGTCGCGATACCAAAATTGGTTTATAAGGCAACAAGGGACGGATAACCTCTCTTCAGTTGGTGATGGGTGGCTTAATGCCGAATGCTGTGGCAAATTAGGCTAACGCTATCACACATACACAGATACCATACATTTGTTTGTACGCTAATATCATTTACGTTGCACGCCATGGAAAGGGCGAACATCAACATATGTTGCATATTTTGATATGGGATTCTGCAATATATTTGGGAGGAGGAAAGATCCTGGATGTATCGTAACGATTCACCCTCCATTGACCTTGTCCGTGTAAAAGTGTAGCGTGCCAAGAAGGTCAGGTGGGCGAGGCTCGCCAAATGACGACTGGCCAGTCGGACCACTATATAAAGCCCGACTGACCGGTGCAGAGGACATCATTCAACTACTGCAGCTCACAGATAATACACACACATCCTCCAAAATGAAGCTGGTGAGTATTCGTAGAAGCCAGTCTGTAGTGCTAGCTGCGCTATACTGCAGTTGACATTATTCTCCACGTTCTTAAATTAAAAAAAAAAAATATGATAATTGCCATCAGCCTTACAAATGGTAAAGGTAAAGTTCTTAGTTTTAGGTAATTCTATTGTTCAATTTAATGATCTGCCCGACTTCTTACGCCATCTCTAGTAATATCGATATATCAACTTCATTGACTTGTTGAGTACACGTCTGCTAGGATTTCACAGATGAAAATTATACATAACGGCGAAAGCAGTTGGTAGGTTTAGATATTTAAAACAATGGGCAAAGAGTTCCTGGCTGTTCAACTACAGCAATATAGCTTCTCGGAATTCACTTCCATAAGATCGTTCACCAATGCCAATAAATCATAATTGTCAATAGCTGCTGTAATGTTATAATGCGCTGCGTTGCGTTCCAGCTGATCGTCGCTGCTGTTCTGGCTGTGGCCGCTGCGGACAGGCCTGCCCCCCGGCCCTACTCCGCCCCTGCCCCCCGGTCCTACTCTGCCCCGGCCCCGCCGTCCTACTCTGCCCCTCCTCCCCAGCAGTACGGACAGAAGGTTCCCCAGATCCTGTCACAGCAGTTTGACCTCCGCGACGACCAGTCCTACGATGCCAGGTAAGCTGATGCTGTATTTTCTTTGGGAAATGCAGGAAGCCGCACATAAACCAAATACATTAGTTTCTTGAAACAAAAACTGATATCGGACTGATGAATATATAGCATGCATAGTATTACGGAATATGTGTTGCGTAAGATACAGACAAATGCATACCGGCGCTTACTTTCATCACCTTTGCATTATTTGCAATTGCATAGCTTCTGTTTCCATAGTTTGTGTTCGCAAAGTCTGCTTTTACATGACATGTGTTTATCTTGTTTGTCATACATTGTTATATAGTGTTGCTGAGTATCGCTATTCTTTCATCTCCGCAGCTTCGAGACTGAGAACGGCATCGCCGCCTCCGAGTCTGGCAAGCCTGTGGCCGGCTACGGTGATGAGGTGAGCTACGCGGTCCAGGGCCAGTACAGCTACCTTGGTGAAGACGGTGTCCACTACACAGTCACCTACGTGGCCGACGCCAACGGCTTCCAGCCGCAGGCTGACCATCTGCCGACGCCCGTGCCCACCGAGTACCCGACCCCGGAGGTGTCGGCGACCCAGGCCAGCTACCAGGCCGCCCCGGCCCAGCCTCAGTACCAGCAGTACCAGCCCAGGTACCAGTGATTGATCAGACTGTATTCATCGGTTCTCCATCCCCAAAGCCCGCACACCGACTACGCCTTATGAGTCCTTGTATTTATTGTGATACATGATGTGTTGCGTGTGATTGTGTATTCGGCCGTGTGCTGTCAATACATGTGCATTGATATATTTGTTTTTGAATATGGTAGATATATAAAAAGACACTACAATATTATTTTACCATTCATTAAATCACCTTGGGACGTTTCTTATCACTCAAAGCTACCAAAAGCAGCAAGCATAGTTGAACATTGGCATCGCCTATCGGCATGATGTCCTAATGCACAATATGGCAGGCAGGGGTGGATCGAAATCCAAGGGTCCATCGAGGACATGATCCCACCCCTTAAAACAGAACAATTGGACGTTGTAAAAATACTACATTTTAAGTCCAAGCAACTTTTTCCATGGAGGTTTATTTTGAGTCATTGTTTATTTCGCGATAAATGGAAATATTATTGTGTGAAATCTGGCACACTTTTTGAGATTCGACTCTCTCCAAACTAATTTTTGTCCGTTCGATATCTGCCAGTGATATATCCAATGGCTAAGACAAGAGTCAAAAATATATTGACTGCATGTCTCCGGAGAAATGTTGCGACTTAATTGGTGTCTCCGCCTTGTTGCACCAAAAATGTGTCAGGCTTGATTTCAGGACATTGCAGCATTTGTTTTCGAAAGCAGATATACAAGTGTTATGATACCTATACCTAATTTTGATTGTATAAATAGAGTGCAAATAAGTTACATAATTTAGATGATAAGACTGCATATAAATTATACAATTAGGTATATGAACATCCAAAGGTAAAACCCAAACATGATCACTCTAATGATTGCCGGAGTAAAAGTACCTGTAAAGCATGGTCAAGGGAGTGGCTTGGACAGGGGTACTGATCGGTCCGGGGCGCCGAGAGGCCTGGACTGATCAGTTAGGGGGGCCTAGTGGTCTGGACAGGGGTACTGATCGGTTGGGGGAGTGGCCTGGACAGGGGTACTGATCGCACACCGAATCGGTGTGCGCGGTATACCGGCCACCGATTCGGACCCAGGCGCGTGTGACCGCCGACTTGGCCGAGCTGGAACAGCAGCTACAGTACGTGCTTACACAACACAGCGGCCCCATTGTCATCGCCGGGGATATCAACCTCAACATGAGCGCCGACAGCGCAACAGCTGAGCAGTTCCGGCAGTTCTTGCGTGGCTACTCCCTTCAGCAGCACATCACGGGACCGACATTTCGAGCGTCTGGCTCCACCATCGATGTGATCGTTACGAACCAGAGTGTCGACAGGGCCGGTGTTGTCCACTGTGACTACAGCCCTCACAACTGGTCACGTGCTGTGCTGTCCGTGTCGGACTTCAGACCCCAGCCGTGCACCTTCACCACCAGGTGCTGGTCTAAGTTTGACCCGGATGAGGCTGACCGCCAAATAGCAGCAGTGGACTGGAGCCCGGTGTTCACTAGTGACAGCCCGGAGGAGCAGTGGGACTATTTACTTATGGTGACACGGCCCATCTTAGACACTTTGATTCCTAAAAAGCGGTTCAGAGTGCGCAATCCAGTTGCGCCACCGATCACGGACACTACCAAAGACCTCATGGCGCAGCGACGAGCAGCACTCCGGAAAGGTGACCGCGAGAGCTACAAACTCCTGAACCGTCAGGTCCAGGCTGCGATCCGGCGCGACACGCGGGAGGAGCTGGACCGGCGGGTGCGCCAAGCCGGACCTGGCGCCATGTGGCGCAGCGTGCAGCCCATAGTCGCATCCAAGCGGCCTGTCAGGTCCACTCCCAGTGCTGACGCGGATGCTATGAACAAATATTTCGTGGAAGTGGGTCCAAAGACGGCTCGTCAGGTAGACGCGGCCAGACCGGAGCTGCCGTTCCGTCTGCCGCGAGTCGCCACAGGAGGCTTCCGAGTCTCTCCCATCTGCCCGGGCGACCTGCGCCGCGTGGTGGGGAGAATGCGCAGTAGCACGGCGTGTGGTGCTGACGGCCTGTGCGTTCGATTCGTGAAGCGTTATATGTCATCGTTGTGCCACATTCTCACTCACATCGTCAACACTAGCCTCGTCTCCGGTCACGTCCCTAGATCTTGGAAATTGACAATCGTTCATCCTATTCAGAAATCCCAAAAATCAACAGAAACCTCTAACTACCGACCCATTTCGATTTTACCGGCTATCGCTAAGATCACTGAACGAGTCGTGTTCGAGCAGCTTTTTTATTACTTTTCATCGCATCAACTGTTTTTTCCTAGTCAGCATGGTTTTAGACTGCACCATTCCACCGACACTGCACTGCTTACCGTAACTGACAAAGTGTTTACTGCAATGGACCACAGTTACGTCACTCTTCTCTGTCTTTTGGATTTGTCGAAATTTTTGATGTTATCCCGCACGATCGTCTTCTTAGCAAGCTGCGTCTTTACGGTGTAGACGAGCGATGGTTTAATAGCTATCTGGCCGATCACTACCAACAAGTGCGTATTCGAAAGCCATCTGGCGAGCGTGTTACCTCCCGGCCGCTGCTGAACCCCATCGGCACCTACCAGGGCTCAGCGTTGGGACCTCTGTTGTACTCGATTTATGCCAATGACCTTCCTCTGTATGCGAACGATGCGGACATTGTGCAATATGCGGATGACACCCAGGTTCTGATCTCTGGGAGGCCTGGCGATGTTGGTTCCCTTGTAACTTCAATGGAGCAAACTCTTCTACAGCTTTCCCGATGGTTTGGCAAAAATGGCCTAAAAATTAACGCAGAGAAAACACAGCTTATAGTTCTCGGCTCTCGTCAAAACGTTCAGCGGCTCCCGGCCGTCAGCATCAATTTCATGGGAACCACTATCGTCGGTTCTCCCACTGTGCGGAATCTGGGTGTCGTGTTTGATCAGAGAATGACGTTCTCGGCTCACATCGATGCTCTAGTACGACGATGTACCGGTACACTGTGTGGCCTCAGCCACAGTCGTCATTGCCTGCCACAGCCCACTGTGATCCGACTTGTGGAAGGGCTGGTGATTTCCCTGATACGCTACTGTGTGACCGTCTACGGAGCTACCAACAAAACTCAGCTATGTCGCCTTCAGCGAATACTTAACTTTGGACCTCGAGTCATCTCCGGTCGCAGAAAGTACGACCACATCAGTGGCTTGCTACGGGAGCTTAAATGGCTCACAGCCGAGAATATGTGCTTATATCACGGCCTCACACTTCTGAATGGTGTATATCTGAGCCAGAGACATTTGCCCATGGTCTTATCACCAGACACGACATTCACCATCGCTCCACTAGGCAATCGGATCAGCTTGTGACCCCTCAGATAAGATCTGAGTCGGGAAAGCGCAGGTTTTTATACTCTATCGTGACCAAATTCAACGGCCTGCCAGCAGCCATGCGTGATATGCAGCCCTCACTTTTCAAAGGCGAGGTGCGAAGATGGCTCTTAAGAAGTCAGTTTGGTGACGATGACTGATATGTCTTTACATAAATACTGTGACACAAATGTGACATCGTGTGCCTGCTGTGAATGCCTGACTCCAGATTGTTTGCTGCTTATGCTTTTATGACTCGAGATGCAGAATAGCCGTGTTTCACGGAGCTACCTCATGATGTGTATACATCGGCCGGGGGAGTGGCCTGGACAAGGATAATGATCGCTCCGGGGGTGCTGAGTGGCCTGGACAGGGGTACTGATTGGAACAGGGGCAAAGAGTGGCCTGAACAGGGGTGCTGATCGGTCAGAGGGAACCGACGGGCCTGGGCAGGGGTACTGATCGGCCCGGGGGAGTGGCCTGGACAGGGGTACTGATCGGCCCGGGGGATTGGCCTGGACAGGGGTACTGATCGGCCCGGGGGATTGGCCTGGACAGGGGTACTGATCGGCCCGGGGGAGTGGTCTGGACAGGGGTACTGATCGGCCCGGGGGAGTGGCCTGGACAGGGGTACTGATCAGCCCAGGGGATTGCCCTGGACAGGGGTACTGATCGGCCAGGGGGAGTGGCCTGGACAGGGGTACTGATCGGCCCTGGGGATTGGCCTGGACATGGGTACTGATCGGACCGGGGGATTGGCCTGGACAGGGGTACTGATCGGCCCGGGGGAGTGGCCTGGACAGGAGTACTGATCGGCCCGAGGGAATAGCCTGGACAGGGGTACTGATCGGCCCGGGGGAGTGGCCTGGACAGGGGTACTGATCGGCCCGGGGGAGTGGCCTGGACAGGGGTACTGATTGGCCCGGGGGAGTGGCCTGGACAGGGGTACTGATCGGCCCGGGGGATTGGCCTGGACAGGGGTACTGATCGGCCCGGGGGATTGGCCTGGACAGGGTACTGATCGGCCCGGGGGATTGGCCTGGACAGGGGTACTGATCGGCCCGGGGGAGTGGCCTGGACAGGGGTACTGATCGGCCCGGGGGAGTGGCCTGGACAGGGGTACTGATGGGCCCGGGGAATGGCCTGGACAGGGGTACTGATCGTCCCGGGGGAATGGCCTGGACAGGGGTACTGATCGGCCCGGGAGAGTGGCCTGGACAGGGGTACTGATCGGTCCGGGAGCGCTGAGTGGCCTGGGCAGGGGAACTGATCGGTCCGGGGGAGTGGCCTGGACAGGGGTACTGATCGGTTCAGGGGCGCTGGGTGGCCTGGACAGGGGCACTGATTTGTCCGGGGGAGTGTCCTGGACAGGGGTACTGATCGGTCCGGGGGAGTGGCCTGGACAGGGATACTGATCGGTCCGGGGGAGTAGCCTGGACAGGGGTACTGATCGGTCCGGGGAAGTGGCTTGGACAGGGTTACTGATTGGTTCGGGGCGCCCAGGGGCCTGGACAGGGGTACTGATCGGTCCGGGGGAGTGGCATGGACAGGGGTACTGATCGGCCCGGGGGAGTGGCCTGGACAGGGTTACTGATTGGTTCGGGGCGCACAGGGGCCTGGACAGGGGTACTGATCGGTGCAGGTGCGCTGAGTGGCCTTTGCCCTTTATTTTTTTCATTTTTTTTTTATTGGAAAAATCCCCACATTTTTTTTTATTTTAAAGATGTTAGAAAAACTGAAATATATGTGAGAGAACTGAGTATGGACAATACCCATACCACATTTCAAAGCAATATCTTCATTTTTAACTGAGTGATGGTTCCCTAAGTGTAAGAAAATCCCCTAAGGAGGCTCCCTAAATGTAAGAAACTGATGACGTTATTTTTTAATAACTTTTTTGACTTTTTTTTACAAGATACGAACAAATAATTACCTTTTCTGTATTTCTGAGCCAAAACTGGTCTAGGAACATGCCATTTTATTTACATTTATCAATTTCTAATTTTGAGGTTTTCTGAAGAGCAAAATCGCTGTTCTGGATGTGGTAAATCCGAGGTCATTCACTTGACCTGGAAGGTCACCCGTTGACCTGAAATCTAAAACTCACATACCGTTAGATTCCTCTCATGACGGGCAACATGCTGGTTCTTACTGCATTGCTCTAAGTTGCTTGGTTTGGAAGTTAACAGGAGGACCTGTCAGGCCTCTCCCCCCGTAGGGCAAAGGTGAAAAAAGCTCCCATAGGGCGTGGGTTAAGATAAGCAAACACTCAGTAATTTACACAGGGCGTGTTTTGTACATGGGTGTTGGCGTTTTTTCCGGACATGGGGCAAAACGATTTATTGCAAGGGTTTGGAAAATTCGATAATTTTAGTAAACAACTGTTTCAATGTAGCCGTTCATTTACGTAAACAAAAGCCAATAGATCACAGCACGTAATATGATACGATGTGCAGTGTTCTTAAATTCATTTGGACGTAATTTGAAGTCCCCTTAAGGGGTACGTATTTGGCCTATTTATCCTACAATTAAAACAAATATAAAACGTAACTACCTTCTCTCGTCCATGGGCGTGCCGTCGGAGAAGGCCCATTACAAATATTGTATCTTTAATTATTTCCCTGGTAGGTAATGAGTGGATCGCTAAGACTCATTCAAACTTTGACAATAGTACAAATACTTCTCAGATGTCGCGATACAATCATTGTTTTTTAAGGCAACGAGGGACGGATAACCTCCCCGTCGGATGGTGATGGGTGGCTGAATGCTCAGTTCTGTGGCAAATTAGGCTAACGCTATCACACATATACAGATACAATAAATTTGTTTGTACGCATATATCATTTACGTTGCACGCCATGCAAAGAGCTAACATCAATATATATTGCAAATTTTGATGTGGGATTCTGCAATATATTTGGGAGGAGGAAAGATCCTGGATGTTTCGTACCGATTCACCCTCAATTGACCTTGTCCGTGTAAAAGTGTAGCGTGCCAAGAAGGTCAGCTGGGCGAGGCTCGCCAAATGCCGACTGACCAATCGGACCACTATATAAAGCCCGACTGACCGGTGCAGAGGACATCATTCGACTACTGCAGCTCACAGAACACACACCCACATCCTCCAAAATGAAGCTGGTGAGTATTCGTAGAAGCCAGTCTGTAGTGCTATCTGCGCTATACTGCAGTTGACATTATTCTCCACGTTCTTAAATAAAAAAGAAGACAAAAGTGAAAATATTATAATTGACATCCGCCTTACAAATGGTAAAGGTAAAGTTTTTAGTTGTAGGTAATTATATTGTTCAATTTATTGATCTGCCCGACTTCTTACGCCATCTCTAGTAACATCGGTATATCAACTTCATTGACTTGTTGAGTTCACGTCTGCCAGGATTTCACAGATTAAAATTATACATAACGGCGAAAGCAGTTGGTAGGTTTAGATATTTAAAATAATGGGCCAAGAGTTCCTGGGTGTTCAACTAGAGCCATATAGCTTCTCGGATTTCACTGCCAGAAGATGGTTCACCAATGCCAATACATAATAATTGTCAATAGCTGCTGTAATGTTATAATGCGTTGCGTTGCGTTCCAGCTGATCGTCGCTGCTGTTCTGGCTGTGGCCGCTGCGGACAGGCTTGCCCCCCGGCCCTACTCCGCCCCGGCCCCGCCGTCCTACTCTGCCCCTGCTCCCCAGCAGTACGGACAGAAGGTTCCCCAGATCCTGTCACAGCAGTTTGACCTCCGCGACGACCAGTCCTACGATGCCAGGTAAGCTGATGCTGTATTTTCTTGGGAAAATACAGGAAGCCACAAATAAACCAAAGCAATTAGTTTCTTGATAAAAAAACTGATATCGGCCTGATGAAAATATATCAGGTATCGTAGTACGGAATATTTGTTGCGTAAGATGCAGACAAATGCATACCGGCGCTTACTTTCATCACCTTTGCATTACTTTCAATTGCATTGTTTCTGTTTGCATAGTTTGTGTTTGCAAAGTCTGTTTTTGCTTGACATGTACTCATCTTGTTTGTCATACATTGCTATATTGTGTTGCTGAATATCGCGATTCTTTCATCTCTGTAGCTTCGAGACTGAGAACGGCATCGCCGCCTCCGAGTCTGGCAAGCCCGTGGCCGGCTACGGTGATGAGGCGAGCTACGCGGTCCAGGGCCAGTACAGCTACCTCGGTGAAGACGGTGTCCACTACACAGTCACCTACGTGGCCGACGCCAACGGCTTCCAGCCGCAGGCTGACCATCTGCCGACGCCCGTGCCCACCGAGTACCCGACCCCGGAGGCGTCGGCGACCCAGGCCAGCTACCAGGCCGCCCCCGCCCCCAGCTACCAGGCCGCCCCCGCCCAGCCTCAGTACCAGCAGTACCAGCCCAGGTACCAGTGATTGATCAGACTGTATTAATTGGTTCCCCATCCCCAGAGGCTGCACACCGACTACGCCTTATGAATCTTTGTATTTATTGTGATACATGATGTGTTACGTGTGATTGTGTATTCGGCCGTGTGCTGTCAATACATGTGCAATGTGCATTGATATATTTGTTTTTGAATATGGTAGATATATAAAAAGACACTACAATATTATTTTACCATTCATTAAATCACCCTGGGACGTTTCTTATCACTCAAAGCTACCAAAAGCAGCAAATATAGTTTAACATTGTCATCGCCTATCGGCATGATGTCCTAATGCACAATATGGCAGGCAGGGGTGGATTGAAATCCAAGGGTCCATCGAGGACATGATTCCACCCCTCAAAACAGAACGACTGGACGTTGTAAAAACAATACTACATTTTAAGTCCAAGCAACTTTTTCCATGGAGGTTTATTTTCAGTCATTGTTTTTTTCGCGATAAATGGAAATATTATTGTGTGAAATCTGGCACACTTTTTGAGATTCGACTCTCTCCAAACTAATTTTTGTCCGTTCGATATCTGCCAGTGATATGTCCAATGGCTAAGAAGAGAGTCAAAAATATATTGACTGCATGTCTCCGGAGAAATGTTGCGACTTAATTTGTGTCTCCGCCTTGTTGCACTAAAAATGTGTCAGGCTTGATTTCAGGACATCGCAGCATTTGTTTTCGAAAGCAGATATGCAAGTGTTATCCTAACCTATGCCTAATTTTGATTATATAAATAGAGTGCAAATAAGTTACATAATTTAGATGATAATATTGCATATAAATTATACGATTAGGTATATGGACATCAAAAGGTAAAACCCGAACCTGATCACTTTAATGATTGCGGAGTAAAAGTGCCTGCAAAGCATGGTCAGGGAAGTGGCTTGTACAAGGGTACTGCTCGGTCCGGGGGCGCCGAGAGGCCTGGACAGGGGTACTGATCAGTCCGGGGGAGTGGCCTGGACAGGGGTACTAATCAGTCCGGGGGAGTGGCCTGGACAGGGGTACGGATCAGTCAGGGGGCGACGGGTGGCCTGGGCAGGGGGTACTGATCGGTCCGGGAGCAGGGGAGTGACCTGGATAGGGGTACTGATCGGTCCGGGGGCGCCGAGAGGCCTAGACAGGGGTACTGATCGGTCCGGGGGAGTGGCCTGGACAGGGATAATGATCGCTCCGGGGGTGCTGAGTAGCCTGGACAGGGTACTGATTGGAACAGGGGCAAAGAGTGGCCTGAACAGGGGTGCTGATCGGTCAGGGGAACCGACGGGCCTGGGCAGGGGTACTGATCGGCCCGGGGAAGTGACCTGGACAGGGGTACTGATCGGCCCGGGGGAGTGGCCTGGACAGGGTCACTGATTGGTTCGGGGCGGACAGGGGCCTGGAAAGGGATACTGATCGGTGCAAGTGCGCTGAGTGGCCTTTGCCCTTAATTTCTTTTTATTCATTGTTTTGGAAAAATCCCCACATTTTTTTAATTTTAAAGATGATAGAAAACTGAAATATATGTGAGAGAACTGAGTATGAAAAATACCCATACCACATTTCAAAGCAATATCTTCATTTTTGACTGAGTGATGGCTCCCTAAGTGTAAGAAACCCCCCTAAGAGAGGATCCCTAATTGTAAGAAACTGATGAGGTCATTTTTTTAATAACTTTTTTGACTTTTTTTTACAAGATACGAACAAATAATTACCTTTTCTGTATTTCTGAGCCAAAACTGGTCTAGGAACATGCCTTTTTATTTACATTTATCAATTTATAATTTTGAGGTTTTCTGAAGAGCAAAATCGCTGTTCTGGATGTGGTAAATCCGAGGTCATTCACTTGACCTGGAAGGTCACCCGTTGACCTGAAATCTAAAACTCACATACTGTTAGATTCCTCTCATGACGGGCAACATGCTGGTTCTTACTGCATTGCTCTAAGTTGCTTGGTTTGGAAGTTAACAGGAGGACCTGTCAGGCCTCTCCCCACGTAGGGCAAAGGTGAAAAAAGCTCCCGTAGGGCGTGGGTTAAGATAAGCAAACACTCGGTAATTTACGCAGGGAGTGTTTTGTACATGGGTGTTGGCGTTTTTTCCGGACATGGGGCAAAACGATTTATTGCAAGGGTTTGGAAAATTCGATAATTTTAGTAAACAACTGTTTCAATGTAGCCGTTCTTTTACGTAAACAAAAGCCAATAGATCACACCACGTAATATGATACGATATGCAGTGTTCTTAAATTCATTTGGACTTAATTTGAAGTCCCCATAAGGGGTACGTATTTGGCCTATTTATCCTACAATTAAAACAAATATTAAATGTAACTACCTTTTCTCGTCCATGGGCGTGCCGTCGGAGAAGGCCCATTACAAATATTGTATCTTTAATTATTCCCTGGTAGGTAATGAGTGGATCGCTAAGACTCATTCAAACTTTGACAATAGTACAAAAACTTCTCAGATTTCGCGATACAATCATTGTTTTTTAAGGCAACGAGGGACGGATAATCTCCCCGTCGGATGGTGATGGGTAGCTGAATGCTCAGTTCTGTGGCAAATTAGGCTAACGCTATCACACATATACAGATACAATAAAAAATTGTGTACGCATATATCATTTACGTTGCACGCCATGGAAAGAGCTAACATCAATATCTATTGCAGATTTTGATGTTGGATTCTGCAATATATTTGGGAGGAGGAAAGATCCTGGATGTTTCGTACCGATTCACCCTCAATTGACCTTGTCCGTGTAAAAGTGTAGCGTGCTAAGAAGGTCAGCAGGGCGAGGCTCGCCAAATGCCGACTGACCAGTCGGACCACTATATAAAGCCCGACTGACCGGTGCAGAGGACATCATTCGACTACTGCAGCTCACAGAACACACACACATCCTCCAAAATGAAGCTGGTGAGTATTCGTAGAAGCCAGTATGTAGTGCTATCTGCACTATACTGCAGTTGACATTATTCTTGACTTTCTTAAATAAAAAAAGAAGACAAAAGGGAAAATATTATAATTGAAATCCGCCTTACAAATGGTAAAGGTAAAGTTTTTAGTTGTAGGTAATTCTATTGTTCAATTTATTGATCTGCCCGACTTCTTACGCCATCTCTAGTAACATCGGTATATCAACTTCATTGACTTGTTGAGTTCACGTCTGCCAGGATTTCGCAGATTAAAATTATACATAACGGCGAAAGCAGTTGGTAGGTTTAGATATTTAAAATAATGGGCCAAGAGTTCCTGGGTGTTCAACTAGAGCCATATAGCTTCTCGGATTTCACTGCCAGAAGATTGTTCACCAATGCCAATACATAATAATTGTCAATAGCTGCTGTAATGTTATAATGCGCTGCGTTGCGTTCCAGCTGATCGTCGCTGCTGTTCTGGCTGTGGCCGCTGCGGACAGGCCTGCCCCCCGGCCATACTCCGCCCCTGCCCCCCGGTCCTACTCTGCCCCATCCCCGCCATCCTACTCTGCCCCTGCTCCCCAGCAGTACGGACAGAAGGTTCCCCAGATCCTGTCACAGCAGTTTGACCTCCGCGACGACCAGTCCTACGATGCCAGGTAAGATGATGCTGTATTTTCTTGGGGAAATACCGGAAGCCACACATAAACCAAAGGCATTAGTTTCTTGATAAAAACTGATATCGGCCTGATGAAAATATATCATTTATCGTAGTATGGAATATTTGTTGCGTAAGATACAAACGAATGCATACCGGCGCTTACTTTCATCACCTTTGCATTACTTTCAATTGCATTGCTTCTGTTTTTGTATAGTTTGTGTTTTCAAAGTCTGCTTTTGCATGACTTGTATTTATCTTGTTTGTCATACATTGCTATATTGTGTTGCTGAATATTGCAATTCTTTCATCTCTGTAGCTTCGAGACTGAGAATGGCATCGCCGCCTCCGAGTCTGGCAAGCCCGTGGCCGGCTACGGTGATGAGGCGAGCTACGCGGTCCAGGGCCAGTACAGCTACCTCGGTGAAGACGGTGTCCACTACACCGTCACCTACGTGGCCGACGCCAACGGCTTCCAGCCGCAGGCTGCCCATCTGCCGACGCCCGTGCCCACCGAGTACCCGACCCCGGAGGTGTCGGCGACCC
Organism: Chirona hameri; assembly: GCA_036785665.1. Classification (NCBI taxonomy): domain Eukaryota; kingdom Metazoa; phylum Arthropoda; class Thecostraca; order Balanomorpha; family Balanidae; genus Chirona; species Chirona hameri. The sequence continues at coordinate 198,648 of JAXIVJ010000153.1, read as the reverse complement.
AGGCCAGCTACCAGGCCGCCCCCGCCCCCAGCTACCAGGCCGCCCCCGCCCAGCCTCAGTACCAGTAGTACCAGCCCAGGTACCAGTGATTGATCAGACTGTATTCATTGGTTCCCCATCCCCAGAGCCCGCACACCGACTACGCCTTATGAGTCCTTGTATTTATTGTAATGCATGATGTGTTACGTGTGATTGTGTATTCGGCCGTGTGCTATCAATACATGTGCATTGATATATTTGTTTTTGAATATGTTAGATATATAAACAAGACACTTAAATATTATTTTACCATTCATTAAATCACCTTGTGACGTTTCTTATCACTCAAAGCTACCAAAAGCAGCAAGCATAGTTGAACATTGTCATCGCCTATCGGCATGATGTCCTAATGCACAATATGGCAGGCAGGGGTGGATCGAAATCCAAGGGTCCATCGAGGACATGATCCCACCCCTCAAAACAGAACAATTGGACGTGGTAAAAAATACTACACTTTAAGTCCAAGCAACTTTTTCCATAGAGGTTTATTTTGAGTCATTGTTTATTTCGCGATAAATGGAAATATTATTGTGTGATATCTGGCAGACTTTTTGAGATTCGACTCTCTCCAAACTAATTTGTGTCCGTTCGAGATCTGCCAGTGATATATCCAATGGCTAAGACAAGAGTCAGAAATATATTGGCTGCATGTCTCCGGAGAAATGTTGCGACTTAATTGGTGTCTCCGCCTTGTTGTACTAAAAATGTACCAGGCTTGATTTCAGGACATCGCAGCATTTGTTTTCGAAAGCAGATATGCAAGTGTTATGATACCTATACCTAATTTTGATTATATAAATAGAGTGCAAACAAGTTACATAATTTAGATGATAATATTGCATATAAATTATACGATTATATGGACATCCAATGGTAAAAACCCAAACATGATCACTTTAATGATTGCGGAGTAAAAGTGCCTGCAAAGCATGGTCAGGGGAGTGGCCTGTACAAGGGTACTGCTCGGTCCGGGGGCGCCGAGAGGCCTGGACAGGGGTACTGATCAGTCTGGGGGAGTGGCCTGGACAAGGGTACTGATCGGTCCGGGGGCGCAGAATGGCCTGGACAGGGATATTGCTCGGTCCGGGGGCGCCGAGAGGCCTGGACTGATCAGTCCGGGGCGCCGAGTGGTCTGGATAGGGGTACTGATCAGTCCGGGGAGTGGCCTGGACAGGGGTACTGATCGGTTCATGGGCGCTGGGTGGCCTGGACAGGGGTACTGATTGGAACAGGGGCAAAGAGTGGCCTGCACAGGGGTGCTGATCGGTCAGGGGAACCGACGGGCCTGGGCAGGGGTACTGATCGGCCCGGGGAGTGGCCTGAACAGGGGTACTGATCGGTCCGGGGGTGCTGAGTGGCCTGGGCAGGGGAACTGATCGGTTCGGGGGAGTGGCCTGGACAGGGGTACTGATCGGTTCAGGGGCGCTGGGTGGCCTGGACAGGGGTGCTGATTTGTCCGGGGGAGTGTCCTGGACAGGGGTACTGATTGGTCCGGGGAAGTGGCCTGGACAGGGGTACTGATTGGTCCGGGGGAGTGGCCTGGACAGGGGTACTGATCGGTCCGGGGAGTGGCTTGGACAGGGTTACTGATTGGTTCGGGGCGCCCAGGGGCCTGGACAGGGGTACTGATCGGTTCAGGTGCGCTGAGTGGCCTTTGCCCTTAAAATAGAAAAAAAATGAAAAATCCCCACATCTTTTTTTATTTTAAAGATGTTAGAAAAACTGAAATATTTGTGAGAGAACTGAGTATGGGCAATACCCATACCACATTTCAAAGCAATATCTTCATTTTTGACAGAGTGATGGCTCCCTAAGTGTAAGAATTCCCCATAAGAGAGGCTCCCTAAGTGTAAGAAACTGATGACGTTATTTTTTAATAACTTTTTTGACTTTTTTTTGACGAGATACGAACAAATAATTACCTTTTCTGTATTTCTGAGCCAAAACTGGTCTAGGAACATGCCTTTTTATTTACATTTCTCAATTTCTAATTGTGAGGTTTTCTGAAGAGCAAAATTGCTGTTCTGGATGTGGTAAATCCGAGGTCATTCACTTGACCTGGAAAGTCACCCGTTGACCTGAAATCTAAAAAGCACATACTGTTAGATTCCTCTCATGACGGGCAACATGCTGGTTCTTACTGCATTGCTCTAAGTTGCTTGGTTTGGAAGTTAACAGGAGGACCTGGCAGGCCTCTCTCCCGTAGGGCAAAGGTGAAAAAAGCTCCCGTAGGGCGAGGGTTAAGATAAGCAAACACTCGGTAATTTACACAGGGCGTGTTTTGTACATGGGTGTTGGCGTTTTTTCCGGACATGGGGCAAAACGATTTATTGCAAGGGTTTGGAAAAATATATAATTTTAGTAAACAACTGTTTCAATGTAGCCGTTATTTTACGTAAACAAAAGCCAATAGATCACACCACGTAATATGATACGAAATGCAGTGATCTTAAATTCATTTGGACGTAATTTAAAGTCCCCATAAGGGGTACGTATTTGGCCTATTAACCCTACAATTAAAACAAATATAAAACGTAACTACCTTTTCTCGTCCATGGGCGTGCAGTCGGAGAAGGCCCATTACAAATATTGTATCTTTATTTCTTTCCCTGGTAAATAATGAATGGATCGCTAAGACTCATTCAAACTTTGACAATAGTACAAATACTTCTCAGATTTCGCGATACAATAATTGTTTTTTAAGGCAACGAGGGACGGATAACCTCCTCGTCGGATGGTGATGGGTGGCTGAATGCTCAGTTCTGTGGCAAATTAGGCTAACGCTATCACACATATACATATACAATAAATGTGTTGTTACGCATATATCATTTACGTTGCACGCCATGAAAAGAGCTAACATCAATATGTATTGCAGATTTTGATGTGCGATTCTGCAATATATTTGGGAGGAGGAAAGATCCTGGATATTTCGTACTGATTCACCCTCCATTGACCTTGTCCGTGTAAAAGTGTAGCGTGCCAAGAAGGTCAGCTGGGCGAGGCTCGCCAAATGCCGACTGACCAGTCGGACCACTATATAAAGCCCGACTGACCGGTGCAAAGGACATCAGTCAACTACTGCAGCTCACAGAACATACACCCACATCCTCCAAAATGAAGCTGGTGAGTATTCATAGAAGCCAGTCTGTAGTGCTATCTGCGCTATACTGCAGTTGACATTATTCTTGACGTTCTTAGATAAAAAAAGAAGACAAAAGTGAAAATATTATAATTGACATCCGCCTTACAAATGGTAAAGGTAAAGTTTTTAGTTGTAGGTAATTCTATTGTTCAATTTATTGATCTGCCCGACTTCTTACGCCATCTCTAGTAACATCGGTATATCAACTTCATTGACTTGTTGAGTTCACGTCTGCCAGGATTTCACAGATTAATATTATACATAACTGCGAAAGCAGTTGGTAGGTTTAGATATTTAAAATAATGGACCAATAGTTCCTGGGTGTTCAACTAGAGCCATATAGCTTCTCGGATTTCACTGCCAGAAGATTGTTCACCAATGCCAATACATAATAATTGTCAATAGCTGCTGTAATGTTATAATGCGCTGCGTTGCGTTCCAGCTGATCGTCGCTGCTGTTCTGGCTGTGGCCGCTGCGGACAGGCTTGCCCCCCGGCCCTACTCCGCCACGGCCCCCCGGCCCTACTCTGCCCCGGCCCCCCGGTCCTACTCTGCCCCTGCTCCCCAGCAGTACGGACAGAAGGTTCCCCAGATCCTGTCACAGCAGTTTGACCTCCGCGACGACCAGTCCTACGATGCCAGGTAAGCTGATGCTGTATTTTCTTGAGAAAATACAGGAAGCCACAAATAAACCACAGCAATTAGTTTCTTGATAAAAAACTGATATCGGCCTGATGAAAATATATCATGTATCGTAGTACGGAATATTGGTTGCGTAAGATACAGACGAATGCATACCGGCGCTTACTTTCATCACCTTTGCATTACTTTCAATTGCATTGCTTCTGTTTGCATAGTTTGTGTTCGCAAAGTCTGCTTTTGCATGACATGTGTTTATCTTGTTTGTCATACATTGCTATACTATGTTGCTGAATATCGCTATTCTTTCATCTCCGTAGCTTCGAGACTGAGAACGGCATCGCCGCCTCCGAGTCTGGCAAGCCCGTGGCCGGCTACGGTGATGAGGCGAGCTACGCGGTCCAGGGCCAGTACAGCTACCTCGGTGAAGACGGTGTCCACTACACCGTCACCTACGTAGCCGACGCCAACGGCTTCCAGCCGCAGGCTGACCATCTGCCGACGCCCGTGCCCACCGAGTACCCGACCCCGGAGGTGTCGGCGACCCAGGCCAGCTACCAGGCTGCCCCCGCCCCCAGCTACCAGGCCGCCCCCGCCCAGCCTCAGTACCAGCAGTACCAGCCCAGGTACCAGTGATTGATCAGACTGTATTCATTGTTTCCCCATCCCTAGAGCCCGCACACCGACTACGCCTTATGAGTCCTTGTATTTATTGTGATGCATGATGTGTTACGTGTGATTGTGTATTCGTCCCGTGTGCTTTCAATACATGTGCATTATTAGTAAATGTCTTGCTGTTCTCGATTTGGAACCTAGGCGAAGTGTTTGTTTTCATCAAATTACTAACATTTCGGTCTAATTTCCATCAAAGGATAACCAAACCAAAATAGGACTCAGTGACATGGAGCCGACTAGTTGTAGTAAGCGGGGACATGTCGCGCCACAATCATTTATGAGATCATAATTTGATGAATATGACACTGAAACAAAAACATAGTGTATTAAACAACAATTAGACAACACGCATTATATTAATGCTGACAATTCGCATTTCGGTGAAAATGACACCGACAGGCATCAAAAGACTCAGTAGTCGTTTTCACGAAGGATTATTGCGCTGAAAAGATTGTGAAAAGTTTTGGATAAGTTTTAAAAAACGTTTTGGTATACAAGTCTTACGTATAAAAGTCTTAAAACGGCTCTTTTAAGACTTTTATAAGACTTTTATACTTAAGACTTTTATACCAAAACTTTTTAAAACTTTTCAGAAACTTCTCAGAATATTTTCAGCGCAATAATCCTTCGTGAAAACTGGTATTGTCTCTTCCTTGTTTGCAGTGTGAAGGGTATTTCGAAAGCATTTAGTTCGATACGCCAGTAACGTTTCTATTCTTACTAGGCGTGCCGCCTGGAACGCTCTTCAGACAATTTATAAATGTATAACCACAAAACCATCGGGAAATCAAATAATCTCAAAGTCAGACTATCAGTTGTCCACACTCTACTCACCTACTCAGTTCAGTCTCCGACGGTCCTATGCAGGCGGCAGTCGCGCAGCGTTCTAAAAGCCCATTACCAACTAACCGAAGGCCCAAGATCCCACTGGGCAAGCAAAACAAAAACAACGTCATCGTGTCCGCTCTCTGTCACGCTCGATGAGCGAAAGGGTGCCCGTAGTGGGGCCGCCACCATCCCCGGCGCTGCAGAGGTCACCTTGACCTCTAGCCTGAAGCCTCCGTCTGACCTTTCCCTGGGTCAGGTCAGCCATCTGTTAGCCATTCAAGCAAATTAAACTTACATGACAGCGTACATGACGCTGAACCAAACGTAATACAACAAGCAACGCAAATGGCGTTTATATTACCCACTTATTGAATAGTGTTATTATCTGCAACAATTGCGTCTATTGAGAGCTATATGGCATGGACAATTACTTTTGTTTGACCTGACCTATGACGTCATCAGTGGCCCTGAGATCAACAGTAATGGGTTTGCTTTGATACATTTTCCAGGGAAATTGAATGGTGTTTTAATTTGTAATTCCTGGCCAATAGATCCGGATATACGAGGGGGAGAAAAATTCCCCCATTAAGACGCGTTATGAAAAATACCCCGGCAGCTTCCGGATTAACCCTCCCCCTACGGTAGCTTGTTAACCCTCGCCCTACGGGAGCTTGTTCACCTTCGCCCTACGGGAGCTTGTTCACCCTCGCCCTACGGGAGCTTGTTAACCCTCGCCCTACGGGAGCTTGTTCACCCTCGCCCTACGGGAGCTTGTTCACCTTCGCCCTACGGTAGCTTGTTAACCCTCGCCCTACAGTAGCTTGTTAACCCTCGCCCTACGGTAGCTTGTTAACCCTCGCCCTACGGTAGCTTGTTAACCCTCGCCCTACGGTAGCTTGTTAACCCTCGCCCTACGGTAGCTTGTTAACCCTCGCCCTACGGTAGCTTGTTAACCCTCGCCCTACGGTAGCTTGTTAACCCTCGCCCTACGGGAGCTTGTTCACCTTCGCCCTACGGGAGCTTGTTCACCCTCGCCCTACGGGAGCTTGTTCACCCTCGCCCTACGGGAGCTTGTTCACCTTCGCCCTACGGGAGCTTGTTCACCTTCGCCCTACGGGAGCTTGTTCACCCTCGCCCTACGGGAGCTTGTTCACCCTCGCCCTACGGGAGCTTGTTCACCCTCGCCCTACGGGAGCTTGTTCACCTTCGCCCTACGGGAGCTTGTTCACCTTCGCCCTACGGGAGCTTGCCTACGGTAGCTTGTTCACCCTCGCCCTACGGTAGCTTGTTAACCCTCGCCCTACGGTAGCTTGTTAACCCTCGCCCTACGGTAGCTTGTTCACCCTCGCCCTACGGTAGCTTGTTCACCCTCGCCCTACGGTAGCTTGTTCACCCTCGCCCTACGGTAGCTTGTTAACCCTCGCCCTACGGTAGCTTGTTCACCCTCGCCCTACGGTAGCTTTTTAACCCTCGCCCTACGGTAGCTTGTTAACCCTCGCCCTACGGTAGCTTGTTAACCCTCGCCCTACGGTAGCTTGTTAACCCTCGCCCTACGGTAGCTTGTTAACCCTCGCCCTACGGTAGCTTGTTCACCCTCGCCCTACGGTAGCTTGTTAACCCTCACCCTACGGTAGCTTGTTCACCCTCGCCCTACGGTAGCTTGTTAACCCTCGCCCTACGGTAGCTTGTTAACCCTCGCCCTACGGTAGCTTGTTAACCCTCGCCCTACGGTAGCTTGTTAACCCTCGCCCTACGGTAGCTTGTTAACCCTCGCCCTACGGTAGCTTGTTCACCCTCGCCCTACGGTAGCTTGTTCACCCTCGCCCTACGGTAGCTTGTTAACCCTCGCCCTACGGTAGCTTGTTAACCCTCGCCCTACGGTAGCTTGTTAACCCTCGCCCTACGGTAGCTTGTTAACCCTCGCCCTACGGTAGCTTGTTAACCCTCGCCCTACGGTAGCTTGTTCACCCTCGCCCTACGGTAGCTTGTTAACCCTCGCCCTACGGTAGCTTGTTAACCCTCGCCCTACGGTAGCTTGTTAACCCTCGCCCTACGGTAGCTTGTTAACCCTCGCCCTACGGTAGCTTGTTAACCCTCGCCCTACGGTAGCTTGTTAACCCTCGCCCTACGGTAGCTTGTTCACCCTCGCCCTACGGTAGCTTGTTAACCCTCGCCCTACGGTAGCTTGTTAACCCTCGCCCTACGGTAGCTTGTTAACTCTCGCCCTACGGTAGCTTGTTAACCCTCGCCCTACGGTAGCTTGTTAACCCTCGCCCTACGGTAGCTTGTTCACCCTCGCCCTACGGTAGCTTGTTAACCCTCGCCCTACGGTAGCTTGTTAACCCTCGCCCTACGGTAGCTTGTTAACCTTCGCCCTGAGTGGGGGGGGGGGGCTGACAGGCCCCCTGTTAACTTCCAAACCAAGCAACTTAGAGCAATGCGGTAAGATCCAGCATGTTGCCTGTCATGAGAGGAATCTAACAGTATGCGATTTTTAGGTTTCAGGTCAACGGGTGACCTTCCAGGTCAAGTGAATGACCTCGGATTTACCACGTCCAGAACAGCGATTTTGCTCTTCAGAAAACCTCAAAATTAGAAAATGATAAATGTAAATAAAAGGCATGTTCCTGGAGCAGTTTTGGCTCAGAAATACAAAAAAGGTAATTATTTGTTCGTATCTTGTCCAAAAATGTCAAAACATTATTAAAAAAAATGACGCCATAAGTTTCTTACATTTAGGAAGCCATCACTCAGTCAAAAATAAAGATATTGCTTTGAAATTTGGTATGGGTATTGCCCATACTCAGTTCTCTCACATGTATTCCGGTTTTTCTAATATCTTTGAAAATTTTGATTTTGTGGGGATTTAAAAAAAAACAATTTTTTATTTATTTTAAGGGTTAAAAACCCAAAATTTTGCAAATCAAAGATTGTCATTTTAAAGAAAATACCATTTTGCATCTTTGGTCAATTGGGTTTGCAATTGGCTTTAAAACTCTGTTTTCTACGATTTTTCCAATATTTCTCTCTTTTTTTACCAACATGACGTCATCAAAACATTATTATCTCCCAAACTAATTGCCCAATTTCAATTCATTGTTTACAACCTACGTATAATTGTCGTAAACTCAGCTACTAAAAATTTCAGCAAGGTGCACCCTATGTGTCAAAAGTTATTCAAGAAAAACGTCAGGGGGCCTGACAGCCCCCCCTAGGGCGAGGGTTAAGGTAGGCACAGGTCACTGCAAAAGTAATGGTAGGTATTACTGTAAATGACAAAACCGAGCAGCATTTCTTTAAAAAAAAAACAATAGATATCCCTAAAAATATATGAGGTGCACCTCCGTCCTACGCATAGGCAGCCCTCTATCACTTCTAAAACGTGATAGAGAGCCTTTTCACCATTCTACGTCGTCAAATAAAATCACGATTTTCGAAAAGCCCGATTATCTTCTTCCCACCGAGGCATATCGAGCCCGAGACCGCCTCTGATCGGAGAGTAAGTAAGCCCATGCGCCGGCACGGCATCGGGCGTAGTAGATCGCATTTAGCGGGTCCTCGAGTAGAGGCTATTCATTGCAGTAAGGACATAGTAGCCGCAAAGACCCCGCGTAAGCCAATAGTTGTCCGCCTTACAAACGGGCAGTGGAAGGGTCAGAGGTCACCGATACGCAGAGCGGTGACAGGGTTTCTGGGGCGGAGCGGAGCGGAGCTTGACAGGGTTTTTGGGGTCTACGTGATGGTGGAGGTGCAAATTGTGAATAGAGCTGCACATTTCTGCACATCTCACAAGTGGTATAATCTTACGTTATTCGAAAAAGAAAACGGAGACCTGTTCTGTCCGACCTGTCACGTGACCGGTCATACTGGGTCGGCGCTTGGCAGCTGGGGTGTATTTATATACTGGGCCGGCGCTTGGCGGCCGGGGTGTATTTATATACTGGGCGGCGCTTGGCGGCCGGGGTGTATTTATATACTGGGCCGGCGCTTGGCGGCCGGGGTGTATTTATATACTGGGCCGGCGCTTGGCGGCCGGGGTGTATTTATATACTGGGCCGGCGCTTGGCGGCTGGGGTGTATTTATATACTGGGCCGGCGCTTGGCGGCCGGGGTGTATTTATATACTGGGCCGGCGCTTGGCGGCCGGGGTGTATTTATATACTGGGCCGGCGCTTGGCGGGGTGTATTTATATACTGGGCCGGCGCTTGGCGGGGTGTATTTATATACTGGACGGCGCTTGGCGGCCGGGGTGTATTTATATACTGGGCCGGCGCTTGGCGGCCGGAGTTGAGAGAGTGCGGACTCAGAAATGATCAGTTTATCAAATAGCACACATGTGTTGGTGATGTATTTTATATGTTGTTTCTGTATAGCAAACCTAGACCTACCGAAGAAGCGGAACGGTAACCAACATTCATACCCTATGCGCGTTAACACTTTAACAGGGCAGCCTCCAGGGTCGTCATCAATCTGATTCCGTGTTACCGTCGGACAAATATAAATAGATTACCGGGTCAATGGCTCAACGGGTTAACCCTATTTGTAACAGGATCCTGGCTACCCCTATTTGTAACAGGGGGGGGGGCGGATTCCCCCCCGGAGATCTCGAGATCTACCCGTCCGATTTTCAAAAATGAAACGGTGTTTGGTTCCTCTCAACACGATCTACATTTATAAATAATAACAAAATCTAAATGTTGGATAGGGGGGCAACAGGGGGGCAAAAACGACAAATTTTAGTGGTATTTTTGATTCAACATAACTTTCATGTTTATCGACCGATTTTAACACAACTAATAGTAATCGATAGAGATTGAATCGGAAATTGATATATGACGGTGACGTTTGAAAATTCAAAAATCATAGGCGTGTGCAGGTCACTCAATATGGGGGTGAAGTAAATGCGTAATAAAACCATTTTTTGATGTTGTATTTTTGAAAAATGAAATGGTATGTGATTGAGACATTAGAAAAAACAGTTATAAATCATATTTTTTGCCATAGGCGGTACCAGGTTAGTGAAAAAGGGGGGTAAAATTCGGAAAAATATTATCCGCAGACAAGTTGCTACCCAGCACTATAAATATGTTACTGATCATAGATAGTTCCTTTTTGCATGTTGTACTTCATCATAGGCGTATCCAGGATCCAAACTAGGGCGGCGCAAGACCTTTTTATAAGTATATTATCCGCCATTATGATACTAACTAGTCAACAGTGACTATGTCACTTACAACTTCAATTAACATTGCTTACCCCCCTTTTTACCCTACCTGACTCGCCTATTATCTTAGTAATTGTTCGTAGAGTAGCCTGTGGTGCGTGTTTCATCCGAAAAGTGCAGTATGTTATGTCCTTAGTACGCCATGCCTCTTAGTTTCCTTGCGATAATATGACCCCCTTTCTTCCATTCCTGAGCGCGCCTCTGCAAAAAATGACTTTATTCCCGTTTTCTGGTCTCATATGTGCTTATATTATTATAAGCTAAACGTATATTGCGCCGTTATCGGCTGGCATATCGTCATCACCATGCCAGTCACCCCCCTTTTCATGGTTCCTGAAACACGCCCCTGAAACTCTATATGGTAAGTAAATTATGCACCATAATGGAAGCAGAAGCTATCTTTTACATCTTGATAGCTATAAAATGCCCCTTACATTGCTCTATTGGCTCTTCCCGCCAAGCATTGAATACTTCTGGAACCCCCCCCCCCCCCCTTTTCAAGCCTCTGAAACCGCCTCTGCCATGCAATTTTTGTATGATAGTTTCATTAACATCATCTAATTTGCACTTTTTGAAATCACGATAATCCGATGTTAACTCCTCATACTTGATGCAGTTAGGAAGAAACCGTGAAGATCGCATTTCCGTATTTGTCGCCACACATGTCGCCTCCGAACCCACCCAAAACTGTGCCTGGAACCGACCTCTGTTCAAGTTAAGAACTCAAAATTTTGACTCCAAATGCGGAGTTCAATTCTATGAAAAGTCCCAAATATTCATGGGCCTGCTCCCAGCCGTTCTGGAGATATCTGCGAAAAACATGAGGGGGGGGGGGGCGGAATCCGCCACCCCCTGTTACGAAATAGGGTTAAAGGTTCGACTGGTCGATTGCAGGTTAGCGGGCGAACGGGTCAAGCATCCTCTAGTGTTATTTACTACACTTTGTATCGTGTTTTTGGCAAATTGTCTATCTGCCCCGCCCCAATCTAATGGGTTTGGTACTATCTTCCCGCCCAATCTATGGGTTGGTACTATCTGTCCCCGCCCCAATCTAATGGGTTGGTACTATCTTCCCCGCCCCAATCTAATGGGTTGGTACTATCTTCCCGCCCATCAATCTAATGGGTTGTGATGACGGTGTGACGGCCCTTGACAAGAAAATTCAATAAAATAAAACAAAAAGAAAACGCTTGAGAGTATAGCTGTTCGTGGGCAAAACTAACTTGAAATATTATTTAACACTTCCAAAATAATTACTAGTAGTTAAAAAATCAGCTCAGTTCACTGAAAATAGTTCGCGAAACTGAAATTTGCTATTTTGTTTGAGAAGAGACTCTGAAGGTCATTAATTCATATGCCTATATATTATTAGGGGAAACGGGAGAGGCCCCGTCCATCTGGGGTTCTCGTCCACCTCTTGCATGTATAGGTGTAGTAGCATACCATCGCCCGCCCCTCACTTTTCACGGTATTGTTTTTGCTAAAATATTTTAATTTGCTTGTTGAGGAACATTTTTTGATGGCAAAAGGTTCGCCAAGGCGAGACGAAGGCTCAAATATGCAAATACTTTTCCATAGGGGGTTGGGCTTCTCTCAAGACGAGATCGAAGTTTCAGTGCCCCTCCCCCCCTCACACACACACACTTTTCGTGACATTCCTACATCCCTGCTTTCATGGCCACCAGAAGGATATTCAAACCCGAAATCAGTGTTTGCAGCACGTGCTAGTATGGTGCATAAAGACACGAATACTCACAAGTCACTCGAAGACTTGAAAATAATTGTCGATTTTTTGTCTCCCAATTTGCAACTCTGTTATAAGAGGTAGGGTATCACTTTGCTAATTATTGCATCCATATGGCAATATGTTAAACACCAATGTCCCCTTTATGGAAAACATTCAGAAGATGTGGATCAAAGAGACAAACAGATTAGGGTGGTGAGCTGAATACAGCTATACCATGAGAATCCAAAGTTTAGAAATCGGGTAATATAGGCAGCTAGTCGGGCAACCCCATGCAACATTTGTCATGGCAATGGAATACTTCGAGTGAAGGCCTCCGCCTCTTCATTTTTGTTTCCGTATGTCACAAATAATATATAAGATAAACCCATGTCAGAGAGGAAGACAAAACATCATCAAACAAGCACCTAAGATGGGACGGGTAGATAATGTTAACCCGCGCCCCGCTGGGGTATTCATCGAAAACACCCTGCGGGGTTTTCAAAAATAAGGTCATATGTCAGCGGTCAGGTCCACGGTCAGGCCAAAGTTTCAAAACTAAGGTATTTGAGTTCGATGGGCCATACTTTCTCATTAAAAGCATTATATTGCGACCATTATCACACAAAGTGCTGTCAAAGGTATAATACATCTCCCGCATAAGCAAAAAAGAGATTGTACAACAAATGTCAAGGTCAAGGTTAGGTCACGATAAGGTCACCTATTGGCAAGAGGTCTGTCACGAAAAATCATGCGACACATGTTTTATGGGTTATTTTACACGTATAATTCGATAATTGTAGCCATTTCACAACTTCACCCATGTAATAGCTCCTTAGATGAGGTTCAGGACGGATCACATAAGGTAAAAATTTGAAATTTGTTTAATTAAAAATATACGACATGTGTTTTGTCTCAGAAATACAGTGGTGGTATGTATGTGTCTGTATCTGGTCATTAAAAGCCAAAAAAACGCAATTTCGAAAATGACTTCATGAGTTGCTAATACTTAGGGAGCCATAGAGTCAGTTAAAAATTTGGAAATAGGTTTCGGAACCATTCAGACTTAGTTCTCTAATATATATTCCGTTTTTTAATACAAACATTTGTTTTTTGCAAAAATGGCATGACATGACGTCACTAAAACGTCATTATCTCCCAAAGAACACCACCAATTTCATTGAAATTTTGTGAAAAGGCTTAGGATTGATGTAGCATAAAGTTATAGAAGCTTCACTTTGATATCTATCATAGCTTTCAAGTTATTGAGAAAATCCCGGAAGGGGTAGACTCTGCGCCCAGCGAGGCGCGGGTTAACCCGGCACCGGTTAAACAGCGCCGGGTGCCGGGGGTTAGACATCCCCCTAAGGTTTTTTCGAGGATAGTCGGAAAAACGTCGGCGCGCAGCGCCGTCGTTGCGCGCCGGACGCTTTTTTTGGCACAGCTGTTCGGGCATCAATTACCCACATTATGTAAAAATGATTGACATTGGGTCATCTCAGGTCAGGTCACCAGACTAGGTCACAAGACTCCACCTCTAAAAATGTTTGCGGTCGTACCAACAGTCAATTTTTTGATGATCGGTTTAAACTTACAGGATTTCATAAGGTCATATAAATATATATTATAT
>JAXIVJ010000153.1:0-184544 GCA_036785665.1 Chirona hameri | reverse complement strand
GCATGTTTGTCCTTGACAGCCCTGAGAGGTTCCTCGCTTAGGCCCAAGATAGCCCTTGTCAGACCTGAGAGAGTCTTCTCTGGCCTGAGAGGGCCCTTTCAGGCCTGAGAAGATCCTTGTCATTTGTCAGGCCTAAGAGGGTCATTACCAGACCTGAGATGATCCTTGTCACGCTTGAACCCATTGTGGCAGAGGGGGGGGGGGGGGGAGATTTTGCCCACCTCTCATGTTCTTATCAAATATGTCCGAAATGGCTTTAGGTAGGCTTTTGAAATTGTCTGACTTTCCTAGAACTAGTCCGAGCAGATTGTCTGAAAATGTCAATAATTTGTTAAGAATGTTCAAGATTTGTTCCCCAAAAATTTCACATACGAATTTGTGATTTTTAAAAAATGAAATTTGCATTTTCAAATGTGACCAGGATATATCAATTTTGTATTCATTTGCTGTCGATCCATATATGTTTTGTCAAAATCGGTCTTTAGAACTAGGAGTTGTGAAGGATAAAAACAAAGTTATTAAATTGGTGCATTTTTAACCCCTGTCGCCACAATTTTCTAAATTTAGGATTTTTGTTGGAAATGTAGATCAGTCTGAGGGGAGTCAAGCCCTGTTTCAATTTTGAAAATCAGAATAGTAAATTTCGAGATCTCTGTGGGGTGAGAATCCCCCCCCCCCCTCACCTACCCCACTGACAATAATAGGGATAGCCAGGAGCCTGCCACTAATAGGGTGAAAGAGCCCTATTTTCAGTCTGAGAGGGCCCTCTGCTAGTTTGAGAGAGCCATTGACTAGCCTGAGAGGGCCACATGCTGGCTATAAGGCCCTTATAGCCAGCTTTACATAATGACTAACAACTTACACGGGCTCTTGCGACGTCTGCGATAGAAGATTCTGCGAAGTGGAAACCGATTGTTGTCAATTGGATCTTTTTGCAGGGTCCTCTGAAGATGTATTGGAGAACATCGCCTGTTTCTAGTAGATTATCTGGCGTAGGTGTGTGGCATAGTAAAGTGATACGGGCGTGATCGATCCGGATGAAGAATGTTGATGATGTTTCAATGTTGTTTACGTTGTGGCAAATTCACTGGCTGCGTTTTTAGGTTGCTTAGGACCGATCTGTGGTAACTAGCACCCAGAGCGGTATGGGCCGAAAATCCGGTTTACAGTGTGAGCGCGAAATTTGATTGTCCTTCATAGCTCGCCAAGTGAACACAATACATGCGGATATAGGATTGTTGTGCACTTGCAATAGTCACGACAGTCGACAGTACTCGGTGAAAGCAAATAGAACAACACACAGGATACCTACAGCTGCGTCACGTCCTTTACGATAAGCAAACACTCGGTAATTTACACAGGGCGTGTTTTATACATGGGTGGTGGCGTTTTCTCCAGACATGGGGCAAAACGATTTATTGCAAGGGTTTAGAAAATCGATAATTTTAGTAAACAACTGGTTCAATGCAGCCGTTCTTTTAGGTAAAAAAACCCAATAGATCACACCACGTAATATGATACGAAATGCAGTCATCTTAAATTCATTTGGACTTAATTTGAAGTCCCCATAAGGGGTACGTATTTGGCTTATTTACCCTACAATTAAATAAATATAAAACGTACCTTTTTTCGACCATGGGCCTGCCGTCTGAGAGGGTCCCATACAAATATTGTATCTTTAATTATTTTTCTGTTAGGTAATGCGCGCATCGCTAAGACTCAGTCAAACTTTGACAATCGTAAACAAAATATCAGATGTCGCGATACAATACTTGTATTATAAGACAACACATAACCTCCTCGTCAGATGGTGATGAGTGGCTGAAGGCCCAGTTCTATGGTAAATTAGGCTAACGCTATCACAAATATACAAGATACAATAAATTTGTTTATACGAATCATTTACGTTGCACGCCATGGAAAGAGCGAACACCAACATATATTGCAGATTTTGATATGGGATTCTGCAATATTTTTAAGAGGAGGAAAGATGCTGGATGTATCGTACCGATTCACCCTCAATTGACCTTCTCCGTGTAAAAGTGTAGCGTGCTAAGGTCAGCAGGGCGAGGCTCGCCAAATGCCGACTGACCAGTCGGACCACTATATAAAGCCCGACTGACCGGTGCAGAGGACATCATTCGACTACTGCAGCTCACAGAACACACATCCACATCCTCCACAATGAAGCTGGTGAGTATTCGTAGAAGCCAGTCTGTAGTGCTATCTGCGCTATACTGCAGTTGACATTATTCTTGACGTTCTTTAAAAAATATATATTTATATAATTGACATCAGCCGTACAAATGGTAAAGGTAAAGTTCTTAGTTTTAGGTAATTCTATTGTTCAATTTAATGTTCTGCGTCGGGCAGATCATGATCGGGCAGATCGTCGGGCAGATCATCTTCTTACGCCATCTCTACTAACATGGATATATCAACTTCATTGACTTGTTGAGTTCACGTCTGCCAGGATTTCACAGATTAAAATTATACATAACGGCAAAAGCAGTTGGTAGGCTTAGATATTTAAAATAATGGGCAAAGAGTTCCTGGCTGTTCAACTAGAACAATATAGCTTCTCGGATTTCACTGCCAAAAGATCGTTCACCGATGCCAAAAAATAATAATTGTCAATGGTTACTGTAATGTTATAATGCGCTGCGTTGCGTTCCAGCTGATCGTCGCTGCTGTTCTGGCTGTGGCCGCTGCGGACAGGCTTGCCCCCCGGGCCTACTCCGCCCCTGCCCCCCGGTCCTACTCCGCCCCGGCCCCGCCGTCCTACTCTGCCCCTGCTCCCCAGCAGTACGGACAGAAGGTTCCCCAGATCCTGTCACAGCAGTTTGACCTCCGCGACGACCAGTCCTACGATGCCAGGTAAGATGATGCTGTATTTTCTTGGGGAAATACAGGAACCCACACATAAACCGAAGATATTATTTTGGTATATAAAGCTGATATCGGCCTGATGAATAAATATCGTACATCGTATTACGGAATATTTGTTGCGTAAGATACAGACAAGTGCATACCGGCGCTTACTTTCATCACCCTTGCATTACTTGCAACTGCATTGCTTCTGTTTGAAAATTTTGTGTTTGCAAAGTCTGCTTTTGCATGACATGTGTTTATCTTGTTTGTCATACATTGCTATATTGTATTGCTGAATATCGCTATTCTTTCATCTCCGTAGCTTCGAGACTGAGAACGGCATCGCCGCCTCCGAGTCTGGCAAGCCCGTGGCCGGCTACGGTGATGACGCGAGCTATGCGGTCGAGGGCCATTACAGCTACACCGGTGACGACGGTGTCCACTACACCGTCACCTACGTGGCCGACGCCAACGGCTTTCAGCCGCAGGCTGACCATCTGCCGACGCCCGTGCCCACCGAGTACCCGACCCCGGAGGTGTCGGCGACCCAGTCCAGCTACCAGGCCGCCCCCGCCCCCAGCTACCAGGCCGCCCCCGCCCAGCCACAGTACCAGCAGTACCAGCCCAGGTACCAGTGATTGATATGACTGTATTAATTGGTTCCCCATCCCCAGAGCCCGCACACCGACTACGCCGTATGAGCCCTTGTATTTATTGTGATGCATGATGTGTTACGTGTGATTGTGTATTCGTCCGTGTGGTGTCAATACATGTGCATTGATATATTTTTTTAAGGAATATGGTATTTATTCAAGACACGAAAATATTACACTACCATTCATTAAATCACTTTTGGACATTTCTTATACGAACCACAGAACTACCAAAATCAGCAAGTAGAGTTGAACATTGTCATCGACTATCTGCACGATTGCATAATGCACAATATGGCATGCAGGGGTGAATCGAAATACAAGGGTCCATCGAGGACATGGTCCCACCCTAAAAAATAACGACTGGACGTGGTGAAAAATTACTACATTTTAAGTCTAAGCAACTTTTGTCATGGAGATTTCTTTTGAGTCATTCCTGTTTTCACGAAGGATTATTGCACTGAAAGATTCTGAAAAGTTTCGAAAAGTTTTCACAAGTTTTGGTATAGAAGTCTTAGTTCGACGATCCATTCCTTAACCCTATTTGTAACAGGGGGGGGGGGGGGGTGGGTGGGGGGAGGGCGGATTCCGCCCCCCCCCCCTCATGTTTTTCGCAGATATCTCCAGAACGGCTGAGACCAGGCCCATGAAATTTTGGGACTTTTCAAAGATTTGAACTTCGCATTTGGAGTCAAAATTTTGAATTCTTAACCTGAACAGAGGCGGTTCCAGGGCACAGTTTTGGGTGGGTTCGGAGGCGACATTTGGCGATAATACGGAAATGCGATCTTCACGGTTTCTTCCTAACTGCATCAAGTATGAAGGAGTTACATCGGCTTACGGTGATTGCAACAAGAGCAAATTAGTTGATGTTAATGAAATATCATAAAAATTGCATGGCAGAAGCGGTTTCAGGGGCTTGAAAAGGGGGGGTTTCCAGGAAGAATTCAATGCTTGGCGGGAAGCCAATAGAGCATTGTAAGGGGCATTTATAGCTATCAAGATGTAAAAGATAGCTTCTGCTTCCATTATTTGCATAATTTATTACATATAGAGTTTCAGGGGCGTGTTCAGGAACATGAAAAGGGGGGTGACTGGCATGGTGATGACGATTTGCCAGCGATAGCGGCGCAATATACGTTTAGCTTATAATAATATGTGCCCATATGAGACCAGAAAAGGGAATAAAGTCATTTTTTGCAGAGGCGCGCTCAGGAATGGAAGAAAGGGGGTCATATTATTGCAAGGAAACTAAGAGGCATGGGCGTACAATGACATAACATACTGCAATTTTCGGATGAAACACGCACCACAGGCTACTCTACGAACGATTATATGATAATAGGCGTGTCCAGGTAGGGTAAAAAGGGGGGTAAGCAATGTTAATTGAAGTTGTAAGTGAAATAGTCACTGTTGACTAGTTAGTATCATAATAGCGGATAATATACTTATCAAAAGGTCTTGGGCCGCCCTAGTTTGGATCCTGGATACGCCTATGATGAATTAAAACATGCAAAAAGGAACTATCTACGATCAGTAACATATTTATAGTGCTGGGTAGCAACTTGTCTGCGGTTAATACTTTTCCACATTTTACCCCCTTTTTCACAAACCTGGTACCGCCTATGGCAAAAATTATGACTTATAACTGATTTTTCTAATGTCTCAATCACATACCATTTCATTTATTAAAAAAAACATCAAAAAATGGTTTTATTACGTATTTACTTCACCCCCATATTGAGTGACCTGCACACGCCTATGATTTTTGAACTTTCAAACGTCACCATCATATATCAATTCTCAATTCAATCTCTATCGATTCCTATTAGTTGTGTTACAATCGGTCGATAAACATGAAAGCTATGTTGGATCAAAAATACCACTACAATTTGTAGTTTTTGCCCCCCTGTTGCCCCCCTATCCCAAATTTATATATTTTTATTATTTATAAATGTAGATCGTGTTGAGGGGAACCAAAAACCGTTTCATTTTTTAAAATCGGACGGGTAGATCTCGAGATCTCCGGGGGGAGCGGAATCCGCCCCCCCCCCCCCTGTTACAAATAGGGGTAGCCAGGAGCCTGTTACAAATAGGGTTAACTACTCAACTTTTACATGCGGTGTTTGGCTTGAAAAGTCCCTCATAATTTTGTAATATGTTGGTAGGAATATAATATGTTGACAAAATTACGGTTTGGTGATAATTAGCGAGGTAAGCATTGATAGGTCAGTTGTAAGGTCATATTTCCACCGACTGAAACTTTTCAAAACATCAGAATGGTTCAGATACGTTTTGTGGCATGTGACGCGCTATTGGCCGCAGCACCGCAATGGACTCGCCCAATCGCCCTCGGTACAAGGCCATTTAAATAGCAGTGGAGGGGCATTTTGTTTGTCACTGTGTATATCATGGCATGTTTGTCCTTGACAGCCCTGAGAGGTTCCTCGCTTAGGCCCAAGATAGCCCTTGTCAGACCTGAGAGAGTCTTCTCTGGCCTGAGAGGGCCCTTTCAGGCCTGAGAAGATCCTTGTCATTTGTCAGGCCTAAGAGGGTCATTACCAGACCTGAGATGATCCTTGTCACGCTTGAACCCATTGTGGCAGAGGGGGGGGGGGGGGGAGATTTTGCCCACCTCTCATGTTCTTATCAAATATGTCCGAAATGGCTTTAGGTAGGCTTTTGAAATTGTCTGACTTTCCTAGAACTAGTCCGAGCAGATTGTCTGAAAATGTCAATAATTTGTTAAGAATGTTCAAGATTTGTTCCCCAAAAATTTCACATACGAATTTGTGATTTTTTAAAAATGAAATTTGCATTTTCAAATGTGACCAGGATATATCAATTTTGTATTCATTTGCTGTCGATCCATATATGTTTTGTCAAAATCGGTCTTTAGAACTAGGAGTTGTGAAGGATAAAAACAAAGTTATTAAATTGGTGCATTTTTAACCCCTGTCGCCACAATTTTCTAAATTTAGGATTTTTGTTGGAAATGTAGATCAGTCTGAGGGGAGTCAAGCCCTGTTTCAATTTTGAAAATCAGAATAGTAAATTTCGAGATCTCTGTGGGGTGAGAATCCCCCCCCCCCTCACCTACCCCACTGACAATAATAGGGATAGCCAGGAGCCTGCCACTAATAGGGTGAAAGAGCCCTATTTTCAGTCTGAGAGGGCCCTCTGCTAGTTTGAGAGAGCCATTGACTAGCCTGAGAGGGCCACATGCTGGCTATAAGGCCCTTATAGCCAGCTTTACATAATGACTAACAACTTACACGGGCTCTTGCGACGTCTGCGATAGAAGATTCTGCGAAGTGGAAACCGATTGTTGTCAATTGGATCTTTTTGCAGGGTCCTCTGAAGATGTATTGGAGAACATCGCCTGTTTCTAGTAGATTATCTGGCGTAGGTGTGTGGCATAGTAAAGTGATACGGGCGTGATCGATCCGGATGAAGAATGTTGATGATGTTTCAATGTTGTTTACGTTGTGGCAAATTCACTGGCTGCGTTTTTAGGTTGCTTAGGACCGATCTGTGGTAACTAGCACCCAGAGCGGTATGGGCCGAAAATCCGGTTTACAGTGTGAGCGCGAAATTTGATTGTCCTTCATAGCTCGCCAAGTGAACACAATACATGCGGATATAGGATTGTTGTGCACTTGCAATAGTCACGACAGTCGACAGTACTCGGTGAAAGCAAATAGAACAACACACAGGATACCTACAGCTGCGTCACGTCCTTTACGATAAGCAAACACTCGGTAATTTACACAGGGCGTGTTTTATACATGGGTGGTGGCGTTTTCTCCAGACATGGGGCAAAACGATTTATTGCAAGGGTTTAGAAAATCGATAATTTTAGTAAACAACTGGTTCAATGCAGCCGTTCTTTTAGGTAAAAAAACCCAATAGATCACACCACGTAATATGATACGAAATGCAGTCATCTTAAATTCATTTGGACTTAATTTGAAGTCCCCATAAGGGGTACGTATTTGGCTTATTTACCCTACAATTAAAATAAATATAAAACGTACCTTTTTTCGACCATGGGCCTGCCGTCTGAGAGGGTCCCATACAAATATTGTATCTTTAATTATTTTTCTGTTAGGTAATGCGCGCATCGCTAAGACTCAGTCAAACTTTGACAATCGTAAACAAAATATCAGATGTCGCGATACAATACTTGTATTATAAGACAACACATAACCTCCTCGTCAGATGGTGATGAGTGGCTGAAGGCCCAGTTCTATGGTAAATTAGGCTAACGCTATCACAAATATACAAGATACAATAAATTTGTTTATACGAATCATTTACGTTGCACGCCATGGAAAGAGCGAACACCAACATATATTGCAGATTTTGATATGGGATTCTGCAATATTTTTAAGAGGAGGAAAGATGCTGGATGTATCGTACCGATTCACCCTCAATTGACCTTCTCCGTGTAAAAGTGTAGCGTGCTAAGGTCAGCAGGGCGAGGCTCGCCAAATGCCGACTGACCAGTCGGACCACTATATAAAGCCCGACTGACCGGTGCAGAGGACATCATTCGACTACTGCAGCTCACAGAACACACATCCACATCCTCCACAATGAAGCTGGTGAGTATTCGTAGAAGCCAGTCTGTAGTGCTATCTGCGCTATACTGCAGTTGACATTATTCTTGACGTTCTTTAAAAAATATATATTTATATAATTGACATCAGCCGTACAAATGGTAAAGGTAAAGTTCTTAGTTTTAGGTAATTCTATTGTTCAATTTAATGTTTCTGCGTCGGGCAGATCATGATCGGGCAGATCGTCGGGCAGATCATCTTCTTACGCCATCTCTACTAACATGGATATATCAACTTCATTGACTTGTTGAGTTCACGTCTGCCAGGATTTCACAGATTAAAATTATACATAACGGCAAAAGCAGTTGGTAGGCTTAGATATTTAAATAATGGGCAAAGAGTTCCTGGCTGTTCAACTAGAACAATATAGCTTCTCGGATTTCACTGCCAAAAGATCGTTCACCGATGCCAAAAAATAATAATTGTCAATGGTTACTGTAATGTTATAATGCGCTGCGTTGCGTTCCAGCTGATCGTCGCTGCTGTTCTGGCTGTGGCCGCTGCGGACAGGCTTGCCCCCCGGGCCTACTCCGCCCCTGCCCCCCGGTCCTACTCCGCCCCGGCCCCGCCGTCCTACTCTGCCCCTGCTCCCCAGCAGTACGGACAGAAGGTTCCCCAGATCCTGTCACAGCAGTTTGACCTCCGCGACGACCAGTCCTACGATGCCAGGTAAGATGATGCTGTATTTTCTTGGGGAAATACAGGAACCCACACATAAACCGAAGATATTATTTTGGTATATAAAGCTGATATCGGCCTGATGAATAAATATCGTACATCGTATTACGGAATATTTGTTGCGTAAGATACAGACAAGTGCATACCGGCGCTTACTTTCATCACCCTTGCATTACTTGCAACTGCATTGCTTCTGTTTGAAAATTTTGTGTTTGCAAAGTCTGCTTTTGCATGACATGTGTTTATCTTGTTTGTCATACATTGCTATATTGTATTGCTGAATATCGCTATTCTTTCATCTCCGTAGCTTCGAGACTGAGAACGGCATCGCCGCCTCCGAGTCTGGCAAGCCCGTGGCCGGCTACGGTGATGACGCGAGCTATGCGGTCGAGGGCCATTACAGCTACACCGGTGACGACGGTGTCCACTACACCGTCACCTACGTGGCCGACGCCAACGGCTTTCAGCCGCAGGCTGACCATCTGCCGACGCCCGTGCCCACCGAGTACCCGACCCCGGAGGTGTCGGCGACCCAGGCCAGCTACCAGGCCGCCCCCGCCCCCAGCTACCAGGCCGCCCCCGCCCAGCCCCAGTACCAGCAGTACCAGCCCAGGTACCAGTGATTGATCTGACTGTATTCATTGGTTCCCCATCCCCAGAGCCCATACACCAACTACACCGTATGAGCCCTTCTATTTATTGTGATGCATGATGTGTTACGTGTGATTGTGTATTCGTCCGTGTGGTGTCAATACATGTGCATTGATATATTTTTTTTGGGGAATATGGTAGATATTTAAACAAGACACGAAAATATTACACTACCATTCATTAAATCACTTTTGGACATTTCTTATCACTCAAAGCTACCAAAATCAGCAAATAGAGTTGAGCATTGTCATCGACTATCTGCACGATTGCATAATGCACAATATGGCAGGCAGAGGTGGATCGAAATTCAAGGGTCCATCGAGGACATGATCCCACCCTAAAAAAGAACGACTGGACGTGATTAAAAATTACTACATTTTAAGTCTACTTTTTCATGGAGATTTCTTTTGAGTCATTAACCGTTTTCACGAAGCATTATTGCGCTGAAAGATTCTGAAAAGTTTCGAAAAAGTTTTCACAAGTTTTGATATAGAAGTCTTAGTTCGACGATCCATTCCTTAACTACACATCTTTTACATGCGGTTTTTCGCTTGAAATTTCCCTCATAATTTTGTTTCATAGGAATAGGTATGTCTGCTAGTTTGGAAGAGCCATTCAGTGAAACATTGGTCACTAATAGTGGAGCATGAAGGTTTCTTTCACCATCACATGATCACGATTACGGCGCCAGTGCGTCAATTTACCGTCTGCTGTTATGTATCACATTGGTCGTATGGTTGTTGCAGCCTAGGTATTGCCTTTGTTGGTGTTGTTTCCGTGGTGTTATACAGAATTCACGTCAGGTGCTGGTCGCGAAAATAAGTGCCCGCTAACTTGGCTAAAATAAGCTCCTCCCACGTTTCGAGCTTTTCGAGAATTTTGAAAATGAGACTAGTAGATTTCGAGATCTCAGTGGGGTGAGAATCCCCCCCCCCCCAACCACCCACCCCTGACACTAATAGGGATAGCCAGGAGCCTGCCACTAATAGGGTGAACGAGCTCTATTTTCAGTCTGAGAGGGCCCTCTGCTAACTTGAGAGAGCCATTGACTGGCCTGAGAGGGCCACATGCTGGCTATAAGGCCCTTCGGTCTTTACATAATGACTAAAGACTTACAGGGGCTCTTGCGACGGCTGATATAGAAGATTCTGCGAAGTGGAAACCGATTGTTGTCAATTGGATCTTTTTGCAGGGTCCTCTAAAGATGTATTGGAGAACATCGCCTGTTTCTAGTAGATTATCTGGCGTAGGTGTGTGGCATAGTAAAGTGATACGGGCGTGATGGATCCGAATGAACAATTTTGATGATGTTTCAATGTTGTTTACGTTGTGGCAAATTCACTGGCTGCGCTTTTAGGTTGTTTAGGACCGATCTGTGATAACTAGCACCCAGAGCGGTATGGGCCGAAAATCCGGTTTACGGTGTGAGCGCGAAATTTGATTGTCCTTCATGGCTCGCCAAGTGAACAAAATGCATGCGGGTATAGGATTGTTGTGCACTTGCAATTGTCACGACAGTCGAAAGCAGAGTTCATCACGGGCCTACCAACCCCCAGCCCGGCCCGGTCGCGAGTTTCCGAAGTCCCACACTATTCAGATCTCTAGCCTCCTATTGGTGTGGAATGACGTCACCTTAACGTGACGTCATTCTCTGGCAATGACGGGCCAATGACAGCGCTCTTCCAAGGTCACCATAGCGCTACGTTCTCCTAACGGTAATAATTGACACTATATGAGTAATTTATTTAGTTGCTTACCAAGCATGAAATACTTCACATATTATTATCAAATATTTTAAATGTAATATGTAGGTATTTTTACAAAAGGCAATAAATAAACGATGAATACTTCAACGTATTTTTTATAGTTTTTGTGTACAGCAGCAACCATCGTTTGTTTAAATGTTTAAATGTTTAAATGTTTGTTTGTTTTGTTTAAATGTTTGTTTAAATGTTGAGAGGGCCCTCCGTCTGCCTGAGAAGGCCCTCCGTCGGCCTGATAGGGCCCTCTGTCGGCCTGAGAGGGCCCTCCGTCGGCCTGAGAGGGCCCTCCGTCGGCCTGAGAGGGCCCTCCGTTGGCCTGAGAGGGCCCTCCGTCGGCATGAGAGGGCCCTCCGTCGTTCTGAAAGGGCCCTCCGTCGGCCTGAGAGGGCCCTCCGTCGGCCTGAGAAGGCCTTCTGTCGGCCTGTCTGTGTCCTACGTCGGCCTGAGAGGGCCCTCTACAGATCGACAGGGCCCTGAATGCTGTAAGAGGGCCCTTTACAGATCGGTAGGGCCATCCAAATGCCGATAGAGGCCCTATTCAGGTCGGCAAGCCCTATACAAATGCTGGCTGAGGCCCGCAGCAGATTGACAGGGTTCTCTAAAGGTAAAAGGCCAGAGGGGCCCGCTGGCCAGAGGGGCCCGCTGGCCAGAGGGGCCCGCTGGCCTCCAGGGTGGGGGGGGGGGGCATGGCCCCTGTAGCCCCCCTTGGATACGCCTATGCACCAGGTCAGGTTAAAGTAAAAAACATAGTTCATCAGATAGATAGTTACAAAGCGGCGTGTTTGGCCAACTCTTCGCCTAAAATTGTCATTTTTAAGTTTGATGACCAGTGGTGTCTACACTATCTATCTGAGCTCAAAACTGAGTATATCAATGCGAAAGTGGCTCCAAGAGTTTTTGAGTGTTTTTTTGTTCGGTTTGTTCCTACCTGAAGAAGTTCATATTTGGGGAAAATTTACATTTGATGATGTCATTTGACCTTGAAGACCAAGTGTCATGCCTAGGGGCATGAAAATTGCACATAATAGAGTTCTCTACAGCCCCCTGCTACCTCCCAAATTTCGTTATTCTAGGTCTTAAAGGAGCTGAGATATCAGGG
Source organism: Chirona hameri (assembly GCA_036785665.1). Lineage (NCBI taxonomy): Eukaryota > Metazoa > Arthropoda > Thecostraca > Balanomorpha > Balanidae > Chirona > Chirona hameri. The sequence continues at coordinate 172,207 of JAXIVJ010000153.1, read as the reverse complement.
GGCGACTTCCCCCCTTCCAGGACGCGTAATTATCAGACCCCTTCACCTTCCAGTGTGCGTGGTGAACGGAGAATCCACGTGACTGACCTGTTCATTACACATTATCATTGACTTTTTGCATGCTCTCTAATGGCTGTTTGTGCGTTCCGCGACGCCAATCGATTCCGAAGAATTTGAAGGAAAAAAAGAGAAAAAGAGCTCGCTAAATATAGAACCCATCAACTATGGACAACACAACGACCGAGTTTATCTTCGCTAACTTAAAAGCCTGTTAATATGGGTGGCCTGCCGTCAACGCAGCGCGGTGACGTCACCCGTTTGAGCCAGATCTGAATAGTGTGGGACTTCGGAAACTCGCGGCCCGGCCTGGGTCCATTAATACCAAGCCCAGGCCCGGACCAGTCCCGTTCAAATTCATAATTTTGAGGCCCAGGCCCGGTTCGGCCCATTCAGATTAAACATATAACTACTTACACAAAATTTGCATTCACTATCCTAGCATATTTACTTGTAGGTATACTATAAATGTGAAACAATGAACCAACTGTGCTAACCAAAAAAAGGCCACAACCATAGCAACAGTGTGTTGCTGTGGAATTGAACTGCTGGTTAAAATATATTTAAGCTCTGACCTGAGCTTGCGGGCATTAGGTAAATTACTTCAACATTCTCAGCCCAGGCCCGTCCAGAGCCAAGTCATTTCCTTTGTTGAGGCCCAGCCCAGGCCCTGCCCATTACCCATAAATGTGAAACTATAAATGTGAAACAATGAACCAACTGTGCTAACCAAAAAAAGGCCACAACCATAGCAACAGTGTGTTGCTGTGGAATTGAACTGCTGGTTAAAATATATTTAAGCTCTGACCTGAGCTTGCGGGCACTAGGTAAATTACTTCAACATTCTCAGCCCAGGCCCGTCCAGAGCCAAGTCATTTCCTTTGTTGAGGCCCAGCCCAGGCCCTGCCCATGGCCCATAGGGCCAGCCCGGCCCGTGACGAACTCTGGTCGACAGTACACGGTGAAAGCAAATGTAATAACACACAGGATACCTACAGCTGCGTCACGTTCTTTAAGATAAGCAAACACTTGGTAATTTACACAGGGCGTGTTCTGTACATGGGTGGCGGCGTTTTCTCAAGACATGGGTAAAATGATTTATTGCGAGGCTTTGGAAAAATAGATAATTTTAGTAAACAACTGTTTCAATGTAGCCGTTCTTTTACGTAAACAAAAACCAATAGATCACACCACGTAATTATGATACGAAATGCTGTGATCTTAAATTCATTTGGACCTAATTTGAAATCCCCATAAGGGGGGCGTATTTTACCTATTTACCCTACAATTAAAACTATAAAACGTAACTACCTTTTCTCGACCATGGGCCATGTGCCGTATGAGAAGGCCCATTTCAAATATTGTATTTTTAATTATTTCCCTGGTAGGTAATGAGTGCATCGCTAAGACTCATTCAAACCTCGACAATAGTAAAAATACTTCTCAGATGTCGCGATACCAAAATTGGTTTATAAGGCAACAAGGGACGGATAATCTCCTCTTCAGTTGGTGATGGGTGGCTTAATGCCGAATTATGTGGCAAATTAGGCTAACGCTATCACACATATTACCATACATTTGTTTGTACGCTAATATCATTTACGTTGCACGCCATGGAAAGGGCGAACATCAACATATGTTGCATATTTTGATATGGGATTCTGCAATATATTTGGGAGGAGGAAAGATCCTGGATGTATCGTAACGATTCACCCTCCATTGACCTTGTCCGTGTAAACGTGTAGCGTGCCAAGAAGGTCCATCCTCCAAAATGAAGCTGGTGAGTATTCGTAGAAGCCAGTCTGTAGAGCTATCTGCGCTATACTGCAGTTGACATTATTCTTCACGTTCTTAAATATTTATATAAAAAATCATAATTGCCATCAGCCTTACAAATGGTAAAGGTAAAGTTCTTAGTTTTAGGTAATTCTATTGTTCAATTTAATGACCTGCCCGACTTATAATGCCATCTCTAGTAATATCGATATATCAACTTCATTGACTTGTTGAGTGTACGTCTGCTAGAATTTCACAGATGAAAATTATACATAACGGCGAAAGCAGTTGGTAGGTTTAGATATTTAAAACAATGGGCAAAGAGTTCCTGGCTGGTCAACTACAGCAATATAGCTTCTCGGAATTCACTGCCAGAAGATCGTTCACCAATGCCAATAAAGCATAATTGTCAATAGCTGCTGTAATGTTATAATGCGCTGCGTTGTGTTCCAGCTGATCGTCGCTGCTGTTCTGGCTGTGGCCGCTGCGGACAGGCTTGCCCCCCGGCCATACTCCGCCCCGGCCCCCCGGTCCTACTCTGCCCCGGCCCCGCCGTCCTACTCTGCCCCTGCTCCCCAGCAGTACGGACAGAAGGTTCCCCAGATCCTGTCACAGCAGTTTGACCTCCGCGACGACCAGTCCTACGATGCCAGGTAAGCTGATGCTGTATTTTCTTTGGGAAATGCAGGAAGCCACACATAAACCAAATACATTAGTTTCTTGATACAAACACTGATATCGGACTGATGAATATATAGCATGCATAGTATTACGGAATATGTGTTGCGTAAGTTACAGACAAATGCATACCGGCGCTTACTTTCATCACCTTTGCATTATTTGCAATTGCATAGCTTCTGTTTGCATAGTTTGTGTTCGCAAAGTCTGCTTTTGCATGACATGTGTTTATCTTGTTTGTCATACATTGCTAGATAGTGTTGCTGAGTATCACTATTCTTTCATCTCCGTAGCTTCGAGACTGAGAACGGCATCGCCGCCTCCGAATCTGGCAAGCCCGTGGCCGGCTACGGTGATGAGGCGAGCTACGCGGTCGAGGGCCAGTACAGCTACCTTGGTGACGACGGTGTCCACTACACCGTCACCTACGTGGCCGACGCCAACGGCTTCCAGCCGCAGGCTGACCATCTGCCGACGCCCGTGCCCACCGAGTACCCGACCCCGGAGGTGTCGGCGACCCAGGCCAGCTACCAGGCCGCCCCCGCCCCTAGCTACCAGGCAGCCCCCGCCCTGCCTCAGTACCAGCAGTGCCAGCCCAGGTACCAGGGATTGATCAGACTGTATTCATTGGTTCCCCATCCCCGAAGCCCGCACACCGACTACGCCTTATGAGTCCTTGTATTTATTGTGATGCTTGATGTGTTACGTGTGATTGTGTATTCGTCCGTGTGGTGTCAATACAAGTGCATTGATACAATTTGTTTTAGGAATATGGTAGATATTTAAACAAGACACGAAAATATTACATTACCATTCATTAAATCACCTTTGGGCGTTTCTTATCACTCAAAGTTACCAAAAGCAGCAAGTATAGTTCAACATTGTCATCGCCTATCGGCATGATGTCCTAATGCACAATATGGCAGGAAGGGGTGGATCGAAATTCAAGGGTCCATCGTGGACATGATCCCACCCCTCAAAACAAAAGTGAAATATAAAATATAACGACTGGACGTGGTAAAAATTCTACATTTTAAGTCTAAGCAACTTTTCCCATACAGGTTTATTTTGAGTCATTGTTTATTTCTCGATAAATGGAAATAATATCGAGTGGAATCTGGCAGACTTTTTTAGATTCGACTCTCTCCAAATTGATTGTTGTCCCTTCGAGATCTGCCAGTGATACATCCAATGGCTAAGACAATAGTTAAAAATATTTGGCTGCATGTCTCCGGAGAAATGTTGCGACTTAATTTGTGTCTCCGCCTTGTTGTCTAAAAATGGAAAAAATGGACCATCGGGCCCTGATTTGCGCTTATAACGCACATGTACGGTCTCTGCTCGAGTAAGGCAGTGTAATATGGGCAGGTGCAGCTGTCACCCATCTAAAGCGTCTCGAGCGTGTCCAGCCCAAGTTTTTGAGGTGGCTAGCCTCCAGGTCGAACCGACCCTGTACTGACCTATGCTATGAGGCGCTTTTAGCTCATTTTAACATGCATTCTATGAAAGGGAGACTTATCCAGCATGACATTATGTTTTTACACAATGTATATCAAGGCCGCATTGAGTGTCCTCATCTCGTGTCGTCATTCCTCCTGTCCGTGCCGCCGCGGCCAACTCGCAATTCCTCCCTTTGCACGGATACAAAAAATGACTCTATAGAGTCAGGTGACACACATTTAAGGTGTCATGACTCCATTTTGTAGCGTCATACGAAAACTTGACTCTAAATAGTAACTTTTTTTACTCCTAAGGGTGTCATTAGGGAGGTGTCATTTGACTCCCACTAATTGACACCCCACCTTCGATCACATTTCTAGTGTCACACTGAAAATTGGAATAAAAAAATCCGTTGATTACACCATAAAATCTGTCGCCTGGGAATCATTTGACTCGGGAGATAAGCGTCAGGTAAAGTCTTGCAGTGTCCAAATTTACTAAAAACGCGCGGTGACAGGGCTGCGGAGTCAACACATTTTTGGCGAATCCGACTATGAATTCGATTCCGACCCCAAAAAAATCGACTCTGACTCCAATTCCGACTCAGTCCCATATACCATATGTCATTTATCCGAATGCTTAAGAACGATGTTTGTAAAGTCGTTCGTGCTTTCGATTGCCTTAAATCTTAATTCATAAAAAAACAACATTAAAACAAAGGTGTTGCTCACGGGTAAGGGCGCAGCGCGCGAGCCGGCCATGCATCGTAATACCTATAATTTCGACCTGCACCTGCGGACAACGAAACCAAGCGGGCACGCAACCAGAGGTGTGGATTTTCGAAAATTATTGGGGGTGCCATCACCTAAGTGGGCCCTCTATTCCGTCAAGATGCAGTGCCGGGCGGCGTGCGCTAGGGAGCGACCCCCGGCCGCTCCCAAGTATTATTCGTATTCGTCCGGAAGTAGATAGCTTGCCTGTGAATAACTGTGCTGACGTGGAGACTGGAACGCTCGTGACACTTTTGGCGCCTACTTCGGAAACTGTGAGTGCGGAATTAGCATAAAATCGCCAAAGAAGCTTTGATTTTCCGACAGACCTCGTCGCGCCAGTGACGTCTTTGTCGTGCCTGTGATGTATTTTTTTTAAAAGAAAGACCACCCGCAAGCCATCGGCAAAATCCAAAATTGAACACTGTTGATGTGACCATTGTCTGATTCACGACTTTCTGAACCATTTTCAAGAAAACAGCAAAAGAGTCCAAACTATATTCTCCAGCCGGACGATGGGCGCATGCTCACCGACATAAATCTGCCGACACATAGTCTCCCCCGTCAACCCCTCCCCCATGTCGGACCGCCACGGCCCGGCACCGGTTCGTCGGTTGCCGCCGCTAACGGTGACCTTGACGACGGCGACGACGCAGAACCAGACCGGCCCGGCCACCGGCGACGACTGAGGCGGAGGGGATGTAGGGGTGGCAGGAAGGCGATTTTTTTCCGGAGATCGCAAGAGAGCGCTGACCATCAGAACGCCTCCAGCACTGGGGCACAGCCCCGCCGTGTGGAGTGCCAAACACCCCCGCGCTGCCTGCTATGCAGATCATGCGGCCCCAGGCCCCCCTGGTCGGCCGACCCCAGATTCTACCGACCGGAGAAGCGCAGACCGCCGGTTACCAGTCCCACAGCGCCTGCGTACGACCGGGCACACCTGCTGGCGGTGCGCGACCGGCTGGACGGGGACACGGCTCGTGGCGTGACCGCGACCATCCGGCACAGCCTACCTGCCCACCTGTCCCGGCTGATCCGCCACCGGAGAGGTGGGCGGACCGACGCCCACACCCGCCGGCAGACTCGGGTTGGGTGCAGTGTCGACTTCCCGCCTCGCCCTGCGCGCACAACAGAAGCAGTACATCGGCCTCAGACGCTGGTGCACCCCGCCAGACTGACCGCGCGGCAGACTCGCCGGGAATACGCAGCCGTGGTGGGCACTACTGAGCCGGCGAGATACGACTACAATATCGGTCACATCAATGCCCGATCGCTGACACCCCGACTGGACGAAGTCAACCAGCTCCTGCAAAAACACCACATGGACATTCTGTGCGTGTCTGAAACTTGGCTCAAACCCGACGTGCTCGACAGGGTGCTGGTATTCCCGGGATTCAGCATACTGCGGCACGACCGCAGTGTCGCCCGGCCGACAGCAGCCCAGCACACCCAGCCGCGCGGAGGTGGAGTCGCCATACTAATCGCGGACTCACTCCGTGCGGTGAAACTCGACATAGGTGGTGCTGATCCTACGGTGGAGTCCCTGTGGATCTCGGTGAGCGGCCCCGGCCGCCGCACCGTAGTGATAGGCGCCATCTATCGACCGCCGGGAGGACCGACATCCCGATGCCTGAACAAAATTCGAGACCAGCTACAAACTGCCGTCGCCACGGGAAAACCGGTGTTCGTACTGGGTGACTTCAATGTCAATCTTCTCAACCCGGACGGCCCTGGTGTTCGCGGCTTCCAGACCTTCCTGAGTGATCTGAGTCTCAAACAGCTAGTCGACAAGCCTACCCACCTCCATCCGACACCGACACTGCTTGACTTGATCGTCACCAACGTGACGGACCTCCAGGACTCAATCCAGGTTCTCCCCGAGCCCGTGGCGGACCACCAGCCTGTGCTGCTCTGCGCTCCCGTCCCCAGAGAGCGCCGACGACCAATCACCACCACCATGCGGCCGTGGAAACGCGTCAACTGGGACGCACTCAACCTGAGCCTGCTGCTCGCGGACTGGGAGCCGCTCCACGCCGCTGGCACCGTCGACGACAAGGTGGACGCGTTCATGACAGTATGGAACACCGCAGTCGACATCCACTGCCCGACCACCACTGTGACGTCACGCCGACCGAGCTTCCCGTGGCTGCGAGGCGACGCGCAAGTCTCCGCAGCCATGGAGGAGCGCGACCGCGCCCGCGAGACCTGGGAGCACTGCCGCACCCCGGAGTCACGCCGCACGCACCAGCAATGCCGAAACAGAGTGAAGGGACTAATCACCCTCGCACGTCGCTCGTACCTGTGCAGTGGTCTGCTGAGCGAGCGGCGTAATTTTTGGAACCGCCTCAGGCAGTTCGCAATGCAGCCAGCGAGAGGGCGTGCCAAACCCGATGACGACCTGGCCAACCGGACAGACGAACTCAACACCCACTTCGCTTCCGTCGGACCTCGTATTGCAGCGGAGGAAGCGGCCATGCGCGACAGTGCTGGCACGACTCCGGCTGGACCGCGCCCGCACCGTGTCTTTGCCTCAGCCCTCTCCCTGTGCCCGGCCACTCTGCCGGAACTTTCAACCGCAATCGGGAAGATGAGTGCATCGAGGGCCGTCGGTGTCGACGGTGTGCCTCTCCTTGCTATAAAGAAGTGTTTCCCTGTAATCGGCTGTCATCTCCTACACCTGATCAACTCTTCTATATCGTCATGTACTTTCCCTTCTTCCTGGAAGATCGCGCGCGTCACTCCAGTGTTTAAATCGGGCGATCGGTCTGACCTCAACAACTTTCGGCCCATTTCTATACTCTCTGTACTGTCGAAAATCGCGGAGAAGGTCGTCTGCTCGCAGCTCAGCTCTTACCTACTTGACCACCATGTACTGACGCCAATGCAGTATGCTTACCGTCCATGTCACTCGACGGAGGACGCTCTGATCGACGCTGTGGAATGGCTGAAAAGGGCTGTCGACAACGGCCATGTCGCGTCGATTACGACGATCGACCTCAGCAAAGCTTGCGACAGTATTGATCATGACGTCCTTCTCAGTAAGCTCGAACAGTGCGGTGTGTCCTCGGAATGGTTTAGAGACTACCTGAGCGGTAGGAGACAGACGGTCAGCGGCGGCTCAATCACTCTACCCCTATCCCATGGGGTGGCCCAGGGATCCCTAGTCGGTCCAATCCTCTTCCTCATTTTCATCAATGGCCTACCCAACTTCCTTCCCCACGGCCGCCTTCTATCCTACGCCGACGACACCCAACTCCTTGACTCCGCCACTCCTGATGTCGTCGGTCTTTCTAACTTGAAAGCCCGGGTCGAGGAGTCGATCCAGTGCCTACAAAACTGGTTCCAGTCTAATAGCCTCAAAATGAACCCCACAAAGACAGACTTCATGCTGGTTGGCACCAAACCCTCCCTCAAAAAGACCAACAACTTCCACATTACTACTTCTGGCACAGATATCTACCCATCATCTTCAGTGAAGGTACTGGGTGTACTCCTCGACCAACACCTCACCTGGGAACCCCATATCTCCTTAATCGTTCGGCGCTGCAACGCAATCCTCGTGTCCCTCTTCAAAACTCGGCACCATTTCACTCCTGAGGTTCTGAAGCTCCTAGTCCAAGTTCACGTCTTCCCGCACATCCTCTACTGCCTGTCTGTCTGGGGTGGCGCGGCCGAGTGTCACCTAGGTAGAGTGCAGATAATTATCAACTTCGCTGCCAGGCTTGTGAGTGGTACTCGCCGCTGCGACCACATATCCCCCGCCCTTGAAGCACTCGGATGGCAGAGAGTCGCGGAAACTGTTCGCCACCGTGACTGCCTGAACGTTCACAGAGCGCTGCATGTCAGCGAGTCGCCCCACGCTCTGCGTGCTCTATTTGCGACGCGTGCCGAGTCTTCCCAACGCCAGACTCGAGCTGTTTCGGACGGCGTTGGCTCACTCCATCTGCCTCGCGTCCGGCTGACCGCCACTCAGCGGCAGTTTCCGTACCGAGCTGCCGCCGCATGGAACCGACTGCCAGCGGCTGCCGTCCATGCCCGCTCGCGCCGCGCGTTCCTGTGTGCTTTAAATCGCTGATTGACTGTATCGACTGTATCTGCTGATTGTATCACTTTCACTGTGTTGTATGTGTTGGATCATGGGCCATGCTAGCTATGACTAGGTGCAGAATACCCACTATGTGGACGCTCCTTGAAATACATGAACTTGAACTTGAACTTGAAGATGCCCCTTGTGCCATAAAAGGCCCCCATAATGGACGACATACTTCTAATCTGCCAATATATTTTATATGAATAATGCGAATCGTGATTATTTAACTGTGAAGGTTAAATTCAGGCAGGGGCCAGCCAGACCTTCAGAAAGGGGGGGGGGGCAAGCACATGGCAGAGGCCCCCACCCTCAAAAAATACCTCTGGATATGAAAAACTACGGATTTCGGCCACTTTATTTTGTGAGGCCCCCTTTAAAAAAAAATTTCTTCGTCTACTTTTGATGAGCTGGATTGGACCAGGACCCTCAGTAGGCATTGTACTGAGCGCATTACTAATTTGTATTGTTACGTACAGGAGAGACAACATATCTTAGCCGTGACAACAGGTGGGGGTCGGCTTTTAAGTGTGGGGTCGGCTGAAATTACGAAAAAATGTACCCCCATTTTGATACGAGTATTTAAGCCTTTGCAGCATTTTTAAATGCTATAGTAGGTAGGTATGTACTTGTTAGTTAGCGCCGCTTCGCGGCGCGAAATTTTTACGGTTTTGCCTGATAAAACCCATAAAAATGGGCGGTGTGCCTTGTAGAGGATAATAAGCTAAAAATGATATTCATTCAATTCAGCGTTGCGACGAACCGATGACGATGACTATGGCTTCGTTATGACGATGACTACCGATGTGACGCCGCGAAGCGGCGTGAAAATGCTAATTTTAGGTCCTGGAAAACGAAATGTTAATATTGGAACCAGACCGTGAGGTGAGATGGCTTGGGGAGATGGTCCTGGCCTGTTTCGACTATTAGTTCTTCGGTCCAGCAAATTGTGCACCGCTGGAGCAGCTTCCGGGTGCCGATCTCCTCGTCTTTGCGTTCGCGTCGCCTTTTTCGGAACTCGGCAAACTAGCTAAACATGTAGCCTGCTTGAAACTTATAAGTGAATATTTTATGAAGGGAATGGGCCCTGGGGCCAGCAATTACCGCCAAGGAGAGCCTCTGCCAGACACTTAATGCAATTCTTTTTCCCATTTTCCAAATTTGTATAAGCAATTGCGAAACTTATGTCATGCCGCGAAGCGGCGCGAAATTTTCCAGTTTCTGACACTAGTTTTTGACATAGCTGGATTTTTACTGCACTGCAAAAACAATTTTTACGATAAATTGTTACTTTTTCCCTCAAAAAGTGTGTGTGTGTGTCGGGAGGGGGGGGGGGGGGGGTCGACCCTTTACCGCCTTCAAAAAGTGGTGGGAGTTTGCTCAGACCTCCCCCCGACCCTCCCGTCGGCGACGCCCCTGGCTGACAAATATTGCAGCACACACTCCTGAGAGGACAATTGTTAAATTGTTTTGTACTACCATCACCCCCCCCCCCCCCCCACGAATTCAAAAACGCATCAGACTTATCAAATAACCATTTTGAAACCCAAGAAAACATTGCACCAGGTGGGTCAGAGTACAGCACATTACCGCTCATTATAACCGCGCCGACCACGGCTAGCAGGCGCTCCAGCTATAGCAGGCGCTGCAGGCGACGGCTAGCAACCCCTGGGCAGGCTCGAGGGCCCCGTTCACATACTCAATGGCCCTCTGGATAAGTTTGAGAGGGCCCTGAACAGACTCAATGGCCCCTTGGCAAGCCGAGAGGCCCCTAAGCAGACTCTAATAGTCCCTGTGCAGGTTCGAGAGGCCCCTGAACAGGATCAATGGACCATTGGGAAAGCTCGAGAGGCCCCTGAACAGACTAATGGATCCTAGGCAGGTTCAAGAGGCCCTTGAACAGACTCAATGGGCCCCTGGGCAAGCTCGGGAGGCCTCTGGGCAGGCTCTAATGGCCCCTGGGCAGGTTCGAGAGGCCCCTGAACAGACTCGATGGTCCTCTGGGAAAACTATAATGGGCCCCTGGGCAGGTTCAAGAGGCCCCAAAACAGACTATAATGGGTCCCTGGCCAGGCTCGAGACGCCCCTGAACATACTCAATGGGCCCCTGGACATGCTCGAAAGGCCACTGGGCAGGTTTGTTGGGCCGTGGGTGGGCTCAATTGGCCCCTGGACAAGTGGACATGCTCTAGAGGCCCCTGGGCAGGTTTTTGGGGCCCCTGAGTGGGCTAAATGGGCCCCAGGGCATGCTCGAAAGGTCCCTGGGTATGTTATTGCACCCTTGAGTGGGCTCAATGGGCCCCTGGACATGCTGGAGAGGTCCCTGGACAGTTTTTTGAGCCCCTCGGTGGGCTCAATGGGCCACTGGACATGCCTAAGAGGCCCCCTGGGCCGGCTTCAAAAGCTCTTCAGTGTCTCTGAAGGCCCTTGGCATGCGCCAGAGTGACCCTTGCCTGGTTTGAGGGCTCCTCTGTGACTTTTTGAAAGCCATTTAGCTAATGCAAATGGTATCTGGGCCAATCTCGGCGGGGCCCCTGTGACCCGTAAGGGGGGGGGGGGGCAATTGCCCCCCTTGCCCCCCCCCCCTGGCTGCGCCCCTGAATTCAGGTCACCAAAGGTCACTATGTGTAAAAATAATGTGAATGCCGGATGACATGTTTTATGGGTTATTTCAGCTATATTATTCGATTGTTACGTTCATTTTGCCATTTTATCACAAGTTTAGGTCAAGGTCAGGTCAGGTCAGGTAAAAAAAGTCAACTTTGATTTCCATAACATGTAATAGAAGACACATCATTATGGTTCAGTTTGCCTCAGGAACCCAATGGTGTAATTTGTTTTGGAGTACGAGGTCTGGAAGTGCCAAAAAACGCAATTTGTAAAGGGTTTTTGCCTCTTAACACCCCTTGGATACTTTGTATATCAATTTAGTCCTAACGTTTTGAATGGACGGATTTCCGGGGCCAGTACGCGCGCTAAGCACGTATAGCTTGTTGTGCCGGCTCTGACCCCTTCCGTCGGATCGGCCAATTCCTGGTAGCCGGCAGAATTTAGAGACGAAAGTTGTATGTACTTTAGTGACTGGACACGGTCCGCTTCACTCACCGACTTCACCTGACCGTTTTTTCTTGCGGCCGCTTTAGCTGACCTATGATGATTGATGAGCTGAACATCTTCCTTTTGACAGGTTGTGTAAAAGTGATGCGGGGAGGGTATGCAAAATTTAGTGGCGCTAGAAGCAAGCACACTGCCTGCCATGGGTGTTCACACCCAGTGGTGGATCTATGGTAGGGAAAAATGGACAATTGCCCCCCCCCCCCCAACTGCCTGAAATCGTCGGAAATTTACACATTTTCTGATGTAGGATATCTACGCAACTTTTACAAACGAATGTTTATTTTAAAACGTCAAGCAATACATGCGGGAGCGAAATCCGATTTGGATTTTGTTTTCAACTTTTTGGGGGTGTTCCCCCCCCAACCGCCGTTCAAGATCCGCCAACTTAGTCACACTTAAATTGCTTCCGCGGTTACTGTAGCATTACAAAATTGCCACTCTAATAGAGGCAAATGGGATGAGTTCGCTCGTCCAAATAGAATACAAATAAAAGGATATGCGTATAGCTACAAAATTGTGTCTTTTTTCATACTTAGTGAGACAATCATATAAATATATTATAAACAACTATCTCAGTGTCGCAGCGGAAGTAAAAACATACCATCCCTAAGTTACCCAGACCGTGTTGCTTCCGTTTCTGTTCTCCCTCGTTCTGGTTCGTTCGCTCAGGGGGGTGTCATCCCGGGCTTCCCCATGTATCGGCTGCCGAGCGGCACAGCATTAGCGACGACGTCACTGGTGCTCTGGTCCAGTCGTGGCCAGCCCCGTCGCCGCAGCTGCGCTTTCAAGCGTTTTGCGGTCTTTTGACGGGTGTTGACGAGAGCGACAATTTGAAGTCGTCGCCTCGCCCCTCAGCCAGACCGGGGCAGCGAACGGCCGTCTCGCTCATCAGCCGGACCGGGGCAGCGTACGGCCGTCTCACCCCTCAGCCGGACCGGGGCAGCGTACGGCCGTCTCGCCCCCCAGCCGGACCAGTGCAGCATATCGCCGTCTCGCCCCTCAGCAAGGCCAGGGCAGCGTGTGGCCGTCTCGCCCCTAAGCCGGACCGGTGCAGCGTATAGCCGTTTCACCCCTCAGCCAGGCCGGGGCAGAGTATGGCCGTCTCGCCCCTCAGCCAGACCGGGGCAGCGTATAGCCGTTTCACCCTTCAGCCAGACCGGGGCAGCGTATGGCCGTCTCACCCCCCAGTCAGACCGGTGCAGCGTATGGCCGTTTCGCCCCTCAGTCAGACCGACCGGAGCAGCGTATGGCCGTCTCACCCCTCAGTCAGACCGGTGCAGCGTATGGCCGTCTCGCCCCTCAGCCAGACCGGGGCAGCGTATGGCCGTCTCCCCCCCCATCAGCCGGACCGGCAGGGTGGGAATTCTACTTTTTTTTGTTGGTGGAGGAGTACAAATCTTCGCAAACAAAGAGTACAAAAATAACCTGATTGTAGGCCAAAAATAAATACTGATATACTAATTAATAATGATGAATGATAAACTACAAAACTAAATTCCCCAGATCAAAATGTGCTGACAATTCTTGGTAAGTACCTATGCATTCATGCAGAAAAGCAATGTATACCTACCTAAGCACACATTTTCTTTTTCAGGACAATTCAGAACAATGCCAGAAAACCGTTACATCAACATGGGGCCTGGCGGTCATAACCAGGAAATGTGTCCATGTAAAATGAGTCACTTTTAGTGTTGTTTTTTTAGTCTGGCTCTCCAACCGAATAACATTTCAAATCACGAACTGGCCTTCATATCATATAATTAAAATTATTTCAATGCGCTACTCAAAAAGATACCCCTGGTCACTTCTAGTCATGGTTGGCAAAGTTGCTGTATGCTGGTATACATTTTGTACTCTTGTGTATTCTGATTGAGGGCTTGAGGTCTCCAGAGCTTGATCCAGTTGACAATCAAATCAAATATGATTATTAATCATATCTGATTTGATTGTTTATTTTCCACTTTTCAAAGAGTACAAAAAAGTATCAAAGAGTGCAAAATGCATACCAGCAAACAGCAACTTTGCCAACCATGCTTCTAGTGCAGAAGTGACAAGTATGACAAAATATATATTGTAAATGTAACAAAGGCGCCAATATTCATGATGACCTTTGCTGAAATGGGCGAGGCTAAGGCCTGTAGCTGACTGCAGAACCTGTGAACAAGGTCTTGGTGAAGTAGTGGATTGTCATTTGCTTTGTATGCTGGAGGTTAGAAAGTATGCATTGTGTTGAATGTAATGTTATGTTTTTTTAGGAATCTACTACACAGAAGAAATTTGTATGTCAGCTTTGTGCATTCAAACATCTTGATATATCAGTGTTTTCAAACCATCTTAAAGAAGTTCATCCTGGCGAATTTATTGTGGTATGCCAGTACTGTAGTAGGAACTACACTTCAGTAAGGTCATGGAGGAGGCATCTGCGGAAATATGGCTGCTGCAGTGATCAAATATATGCACCTGGAAGTGCTCATGCAGTGTCAGTGGAAGAAACTGATACTTTGGACGCCCATCCCGCCGAGGTTGGTGATGACTGTCAGGGACAACACAGTGAGGCTGGTGATATGCATCCAGGGTGTAGTGCAAACAGTGATTCTCAAATGGCAGAGGAAAAGGTGGCACAGATCTTATTGGAGTTGGATGCAATGGGAGCTTCAAGTCAAATTTGCAATATGGTGGCAACAAATTTTGCACAGTTTGGAGAAATTGTGGCAAAGGAAGTTAGTAGCCACTCCACGGATGTCAAGGAGTCACCAACTGTGAAGGCTTTTCAAAAGCTGTCCTCCAAGCATCAGAGAGACAAGTTTGCTGTTGCCAAAATGTCCATGGTAAAGCCACGAACTGTGCGTGTGTCTGCAAAAGAAACATTTCAGTATGTGCCAATTCTTGATCAGCTGAGTATTATCCTGTCTGATGAAAACGTGTTGAGTCATCTGGATAATGAACAAGCAAGCGAGAAGGGCACATGCATCAATCAGAGATGGGAAACTGCACAGGGACAAACAAGGGCAGGCAAATTTGGTACTGTTTGCTGATGAGTTTCAGTGTGGAAACCCGCTTGGCAACAAGACAAGTAAGACCAAGCTGATGGGTGTTTATTTCACTTTAGCTGAAATACCAGGAGGTCAGATGAAGCACATATTCCTTGCAATTTTGACTGCTGCATCTCTGATTAAGAAGTATTCATTTGGCACAATTTTGAAGCCTCTCATAGATGATCGCATGGTATTGGGCGAGCAGGGTCTGAATGTTAGTGTTGGCGGAGGGATACGCAATTTCCGAGGAACCGTTTTGCTTTTGACAGCCGACAACCTGGGGCAGCACCAGTTGGGAAGCTTCTTTAGGTCCTTTCACAGGACTCAACGCCTGTGCAGGTTCTGTAAAGTTACCCACAAGACCCTCTGTACAAATCTCCAACTCTCACGCCTGGAGCTCAGGACACCTGCAGAGTACGATGCTGAGATACAAGAGCTGGAAGCAGCGGACTTCGACCTGAAAGTTCAACAAAAATTTGGTATAAGGGAAAAGTCTCCCTTCAGTAGACTGACAGATTTTCACATAGTGGAACAACAGCCGCCTGATTTGACACATGATGTGTTTGAGGGCATAGCCAAGCAAGTTATAAGTCTGGTACTCACAAGCCTCATCAGGCAGAAGGTGGTCACACTGGCCAAGCTGAACGAGGCCATCAGGGAGTTTCCGTATGCTCCCACAGTCGACAAGAACAAGCCAGAGCCATTGAAGATGGAAGGTGGTATGGTTGTAGTGAGCCAGACGGCAAGCGAATGTTACACGCTTCTCCGGCTCTTGCCGTTGATGGTGGGAATGCACATTCCTGATGACTGTGAGGAGTGGATCCTGCTAACAGACTTGTGGGAGATCGTGATGTATTTGTGTGCACCGGTACTCAAAGAGCACAACCTCTTGTATCTTCAATCAATGATTGAGTATTGGATTGAAAGGATCGCCTCTGTGTTTGGTGAGAAGTTCCACATGACTTGCAAGTATCACTACCTGCTGCATTATTGCACTGAGATCCGACGGCATGGCCCACCAAGATATTATTGGACCATACGGTTCGAGAAAAAACACAGGGCTTACAAGAAGCTCGGTGCCAAGTCCGCTAACACTAAAAACATCTGCAAAACCCTGGCAGTCGGTCATCAGCGTCAGTTATCCGCCCATGCCAGTGCGTCTGACTTTATCTAGAAGAAAGGGACTCGTGTGCTGGATGAGGTACGGATGGATGCATCTCTGCAAATTCGGTCATGCCGCATCAGTGGGATTGAGTACAACTCAGGGGAGATGATTGTTGTCAAGACGAACACTGGGAAGGTGTCGTTTAGCCAAATTCACCACATGACTGATTTCGGCGACTTTGATGTCGAAGATTACACAATCGAGGAGTTTGACCCAGCCTTGTACGCGTACCGCGTGAAGGGCACTGGCCATCGGTGTCTCAAAGCTGTCGGGGATCTGGCCGACTCTAAGAGTCTCGCCTGCTATGACTTCATGCAGCAGTCGTTCGTCACACCCCATCATATAATCATCGGGCTGGACTGACTGCCGTTTATCTGAAAGGTTAGTCAGTTTGTATGCGCGTGTTTGCCATATCGTGATTTCGGGTCGGTAAACAAGTAATTCAGACATAAGTAACCGTGAGTTATAAGCATCAATATGCCACTGGACGCCGGCTGTGGTGAACATGAAGTTGAGAAAAAGGTCACATGTGACCGGTCATTTAGATTAGATTGCCGTGTCAATTATGTTCTGCTAGTTTTCAAAAATCGATCCGTAGCGAGGTACTTATTTCATTTCGTCGCGGTCGGCCGATAAATACGGAGTTCTAGAAAATCCGATGGGGTGGCATCTCACCATGGCGATGATTGATGGCTACCGATAATTGATACTAAAATATTTTGACGAGTAATTTCCGATTCCATGCGTAGAAACATCTGTGGTCTGGGCGCATATTGACCTTTGAAATTGACCTTTGTAAATGAGATGCAGAATTGCAGATCATGCCCCATTTCCTTACTCTTGTGCGCACTAACCCTGGGTGCCTGTTGTTTGCCATTGATTCTATATACCACCTTATTTGGTCAATAAAGATCAGCCTGGTATCGTATTTTTTACCAGTTTATGCTCAATTTGATTATATGCATTGAATAGTAATTGTACGTCAACATACGCTTTAAATATCTCAAATTTTGCTTATATATTTACTCAGTCCAGTTGAACTAACACGGCATCTCAGGCAGCCGAAAGCCTGTTACCGCACGCTTTTGGTGTTAGAAAGATCTTGACTTGTGGTAAAGTTCATGTCAAAATATGTTGCCCTTCAGGATGACTATGCGCTTTGCGCAAACAATCCGGATGACCCGGGGACAGATGTCAGCGAAGGCGTCAGAAACCGGCACTGGACCCCGCCTGGACGCAGCCGGGACCGGACCTCGCAGAGACGCAGCCGGGACCGGACCCCGCAGAGACGCAGCCGGGACCGGACCCCGCAGAGACGCAGCCGGGACCGGACCCCGCAGAGACGCAGCCGGGACCGGACCCCGCAGAGACTCAGCCGGGACCGGACCCCGCAGAGACGCAGCCGGGACCGGACCCCGCAGAGACACAGCCGGGACCGCATCCCGCCGAGACGCAGCCGGGACCGCACCCCGCCGAGACGCAGCCGGGACCGCACCCCGCCGAGACGCAGCCGGGACCGGACCCCGCAGAGACGCAGCCGGGACCGGACCCCGCAGAGACGCAGCCGGGACCGGACCCCGCAGAGACGCAGCCGGGACCGGACCCCGCAGAGACGCAGCCGGGACCGGACCCCGCAGAGACGCAGCCGGGACCGCACCCCTCAGAGACGCGGCGGACTCGTTGAGAACAGCCGACGAAGTGAAAGCTGCCTGAAATCGTAAGTTCTTGTTATTTTATGTTGGGTATAAGTATGCTGAAATGCATGGTATCAATACAAATTACTCCCTACTGTTTTTTTCTCACATGTATTTTCTCACCCTAATCTTCCACCCTGACACCCAAGGCTCAATTAAGGGACACTGGGTATAATGGGCAACTCATTTTGTGTGATGTCTGTCATATAGTTTAAATCGGTTTCTTATTGGATGGTGATCCTATCAATCATGTCACATTTATGTGCTTCTATCTTCGCTTAGCATGCGCCCTGGAGAGGGTCTGAGAATTGCACGCACGGTGGGCGGAACCCGCTCCCATGAGATCTCAGCTCCTATTAGAAATAAAAGGACAACACTTGTGGAGCAGAGGCAGGCGGTGGGGAACTCCATTGTGTGCAATTTTCCTGACCCTAGGTCAATAGCTCCAATGTCAAATATGCCACAATTCCCCAAAAATGGGCCGAAAACGGCAGACCTCTGGTTGTTTCACTCTATGAGCAATACATATTATAGCTAAGCAAAAATAAAAACTTTCTAAAGTTGACCTCAGGTCACGTGACCTCAAGGTCACTTGATGACCTAAGTAGGTGATGTTGCATATCACTCGATGTTTCTTGATGAGACAAAAACACATTGGGACCATGCGCACGGCTCTATCTATATTCTATGAAAAGTTATGGGCAAAACATCCGTGACCTGACATGACCCTGAGGGGAGGTCATTGGACCCAAACTGCACCTGGGTCATCAAGAGTGGCTTGACATTAGAGGGCCTTGAGAGAATTGGAATTATCTCATTCGTACTTTCGGAATAAAGGATATTTGAATATTCTCTCATTGCCTTATAATATTGGGAGGTCACAAAATTGACCTGACCTAGGGTCACCAATATACAAATGCCTAGATAAACGTTTTGTAGGTACTGATGGTCTCATGCAATCCTGAAATTTTCATATTGATCCTTCAAAAATTGTAGCCATGGAGCAATCGCAAACTTAGAAAATGGTCATTTTGCACCTCGGGACTTTGACCTGACCTGGTGTCCTGACCTGACTCAAAACTGAAATTTGGACACCAGGTGCGTAGTTAAGTTGTAGGCAGCTACTGAAAAAACCGGTAGCGCTGTGCGCCGCTCTTTTTTCGGTACCCTAAAAAAACAGGAGTGGTCCCCTTCAGGGCGCGGGTTAAAGAAATACAAAAGCAGCATGAAGTTTGCGTTAGGCTCAGGAGCTCTTACCAATATGTGCAGATGTTCACTGCTTTTAAAGGTGTCCTTGTTATGCGACGGCTTTGCTTATTATGACTACTCGGCTCACTTACCTCACCGTTTACAGTTATTCGTCAGCAGACACCGTTGCTGCTGAATGGCAGAGTTGCCTGGTGGTTGGAGACAGTCCATCTGTCAGTTCATCGAAAACAAGGTATTATTAAATAAGTATTCAATGATAAATTTAGTTCCAGTGTGCATATGTTTAGCCCTGTGCAAGTCTCCGGTAATACATGTTTGAGGTATAGGAAATCCGGTATTGGATGAGTAAGATTGGCGGTTGGTGTGATTATAGTTGACATTTTGCACTGTCGCTATGTTATAGCGTGTCACTATCCTTATTTCAGGAGCTCCTTCGGGAAGCTGGACCCGAGTTTGTTCCCGGCATCCCTGAGGCGGAAGCTGCTTAACGGTTCTGATCTCAACGACGCGGACGTCCGGGCGCTCGTCAATGTGGTGTACGAGCAATATATTGACGTGACACACTCGTAGTAAGTATTCATTAGAGTAAGTCGCTCAGTCATTTCTCAGCAAATAGGATGGTGCCGGGGAAATGCAGGTATGACACCTCAGAAAGATCTGACGTACAATTCCGTATCCATAACTCCACATGGCCGGTGTCACTAGACACACTATCTTTAACTTCTCGGATCAAGTGGCTTGTTCTTAGGCCTGCTGTCTGTTGGTGGAATGAGGAGCTCCTGCTTGACTGCCATCTTTCCACAAAACCTCATCATGCATATACTCAACCATAATGGCATGTGCGGTGTCCCCATCTGTGAATCCTCCAGCATATTTACCTTCTCAGCTATCCTGGGGACTACGGAGGCTACAAATCGTTAGCCACGAACATCCTCGGCCAGTATCCTACTGTCGGGCAGAACAGGCCGCTCGCCGATGCCATAGTAAGTTAATTCCGACTGTTAATTTCACCGTTTTAACGTGGAACCGCCGTGTCTGCCGCTGTTGGCGACAGTGAGGTGAGAAAGAAGCCTGTAACTTCATAGAGGGAGGAGTCGCACAGGTGTGCAAGAGACTGCTATGTGACATCACCATGGGTTCGGCCCGACCTAATGGGTAATATAGCGGTCTGCACATAATGTAAACAAATTACCTGTGTCGCTACCTCTTATATAGGGCCTTTGTTTCCAATTGTGTGGAAAATCCTGTGAAGCTGAGTTCCACCCCACCCCCCAGCCGCTCACAGGTTTAGGTAAAGAATCCAACCTGCAACGTGTTTGGGCTTGGATGGAAGTTCCAAAGTGAAAACTTCCAAATTACCCAAAACGCACTTTGTGTTCACTGTCAACTTCGACTGTACAACTTCGATTCACTAACGCTTTTTCATTTCGCTTTGGCGTGCGGAGATGTCCTCATTCGTCATACTTTTTTGTTTGGATTTTGGGTAATTTTTCCTGTTGCCCCTGCCCTGCTGGATGAAGTCGTCCCATGGACGGGCAGGTGCTCGCACTCATGATGCCAATGTACCTTACCCCCCCTCTGATTGGGTGTCTGTTTAAAGGCGCTATCACGTGCGTTGTTCATTTCAGGAAGTCCTTAGGGCAAGGCTGACGCACAAATTCAAGAATTCGAGGCGCCGAAAAAGCACGGTCCTCCTAGAGGAAGAGAAATCGTCCAAAGTGCGCAAGTTCGGGGGCAACACAGTTTGAGGTCTCCCGGGGTTCCTGCCACCAACCACAACGGACGCGATCCAATGCTGTCGAGAAATCAACTCGATGAAAGGCGGTGGTGTTCACGCAGCTGCGATGGAGGCCACCTTCCCACACCGGCGGAGAATGATCGTGAAGGAAAGGCAGCCTATGGATCAACTGACCGAGAGGTTCCCACCACTGTTCAGTGCTGATGGCGTAAGTAGTCCTATTGTCATCGATCAATACGACTGTTTCAATGGCATTCATATATTAATTACTGTCCTTGTTTCCCATCATATAGTCTAAATGTAAAAAATGGGTTGTTGAATGTGGTACCCTTAGGCACTGTCTGGTATGGCAGAGCATGTTCAGATGCTAGGTAATGTATCCCAAAATGCGAAAACGCTGAATTTCGACTTTTGACCTGATCTTGACCCTGACGCGTGACATTTTCACGAAAATGTAAGTATGCCTTAGAATTGCCTCGCTGAGAGCTTTCAATCCCGCTTTGCGCGTCTCGCTCCGCCTATTGTTACGGGATATGGCAGGGGGGGGGGGGCAGAATCTCTCCCCTCACCCCCCCCCCCCCCCCCTCCAACGTGGCGCGGGTTAAATAGCGAGCGCGCGAAGGGGCTAGAGCGCGGGTTCTCACTACCGCACGGGTTCAGCGTCAAATGCTCTCCCGATTGAGCTACTGGGGCGGGCAAACATCCCAGCTCCTGCTACCATCGGTGTGAGCATTGTAACACCAATGACTCTGGGCGATACAATTTTGGGGCTCCGTTTTCTATATAATTGTGGTTCAAAACAATGATTCCGATCAGACGTGTATTATACGCATGTTGTATTTCAGCTCGTCTGTGCGTTAAATATGAAACCATCAAATTTGTGACAAATTGCGTAGATGAGTCCATCCAGCTCTTTTGGAAACCCTTCCCCTCTCAAAAAGGGTTATCGCCGACCATTGACTCGGAATAATTTTCCGCAGATGTGGGAGGAGGTGAGGCGCCTGACGGGAAACGAGCACGCCAAGGAGGACAACCTACGCGACATGGACAAGATGATGACAAAGGTTAAAAACGCCACAAAGTGTGCTGAAGGTAAGCATAACGTTGTTTTAACCCGGCCTAGGACGGATCTACCCATGCTTTTGCATGGGGGGGGGGGGCATTCTACGACAACTCGACAAACGCTTGATTCCCGACCATTTTGTTTATTTTGATGAAAACTTGTCTTACACGGTTCTCTTGTGCCCTGAAGCCGATGGTGGCATTGCCAGGTCTCCACAGCCAACGGATCCGGAGATAAAGCCTGGGGCATATTCGAAAAAGTCATTGCAGATATTTTGAAATTTATATCTTTTTTGACAGTGCAATGGATGGGTCAACAACTTGGCAATTTCAAAATTAAAAACTTGTTTGTTTTGACAAGGCATCGTCAATTTTATATTTTAATAGTAGTACCCCTAGAACATTACAAGATGCTATTTTTACTTTTGCTATGCTAAATGCAAGCAATCATGCTTTGAAAGGAATTAGATAATAATCATGTTTTTTATAAATATTTTATTTATTGGGAAAAAAACTTAGTTTTTACAACAAATTCGATACTTTATGGAATATATCATTCCATATGAGGATACAACTTTCAGAATGGTTTAGGAGCATTGCTCGTTTATGTGATGAGGGTGTTCGTAGGAATTGTTTGGATCCTGGGTCACTAGGATGACACTTCAGTGGGTCACCTCAATGACGTCTAAGGTCAGTTCGAATTCAAATTGTCCACTGGTTTCGATTGATGAGATGGCCGCGCGAAATAACCTTATGAAACCCGCAAGTAGCAAACAAAAAATCAGTATGGTTTGGGACCCCGACACTGCAAATTAACATGCCAACCATTTGGAGGTCATGAGTCAGGTCTAGGTCATCTGGGGTCACAAGATCAAAAGGCAATGTGCTGATTCTGGTCATTGAGACCTGTCATACTTGTTTTTAGTATTTTTTTTCTTGTGCAGAATGCGAAAACGACTTAAAATTTTTGTCGTCTGGTAAAATCGGATGAAATATTAAAAACAAACTTTTTTCCTTCGATATTGCATGAAAAGTGGACCGCCTTTTGTTTAATTTTATGTAGTTTCTCTAGGTAAAAACAGTTCCACAAGGTCATTTTTCGCGTTCTTCACGAAAAAATGACCTTACAACATGTATTAACAGGTGTCAAAACCAAAGTTATTGTACATTTGAATTTTACCTGACCTGTGTCGTTACTGATGCACCTAATGTATTATGAAAGTTCTGTCTTCATTAGGAATGAACATAAATAAATGACTGCAAAATGTGGATTTTTTCAAGGAAAAAAAATATCCCACTGGGAACGTACCAATTTCTTTTATCTTGTTAAAATAGTAACTTGTACAAGGGGTACTCACTACTATTAAAATGTAAAATTGGCGACATAGTCAATATAAAAACCCATAACTTTCCAAATCTGAGGTAGCCAAGTTCTTAACCGATTAATTCCTATAACCAATTTTAATTGGAAGAAAGAAAAAGGTCGGGTGTCAAGCGTTTGTCAATTTCTCGTGGAATATCCCAGTGTTTTCTTTGTGTGAACCTTTTGTTTTATGTAGTGGCCAGTGTTTGGTTTTTGTTGCCTTGTCTTTCATATATTCACTTCTCATGATTATAGCAGTGTGATATTGTTTTGCTTGGATAGGATTATTCATGAATAAGAAACAAAATTGTGTGAGGAAGAAAAATCTGAACTGCCTAATGCCTTTGAGATCAGATGAAAATATAATTTTGTAATCTTGTATTCAAAATCATTTATAATTTCAACTCGCTTTCTTTGATTGCGTGCTTGTTGCGTCAAGTCCTGATATCCATCCCTGCAGGGTAGAACCAAGGGTATATTACATGTTTTTATCTGTTACACTTCCACATTGCTTATAACTAAACCGCCATGTCCTCAGGGGAAGAGGTGAAGAACCTCTGCAGTCTTCTTCAAGAGGACCAAGGCTCCTTCATCATCGAGTCGCAGGCGAGGGACCCGCTGGCGCTGTACCCCCACCTTGTGCGGTGCGGGGGCACATACGAGCTGTGGATCGAGGGTACGAACGTGGGTGCCTGCAAGGAGTTCAACGAGAGCGTGCTTTTGCTGGTGTGGGCAATTACAATTTTTCACCAGAAACACGGGAAACAGGTAAAGAAAACAGCCGTATTCTTTGAAAGATACGTGCTCGGTGTCTACCACCCGGTGAAGGTGCCCATCGTAGTCAGCGACATGTACCAAAAACTTCGCCGACCCTAGCCTGTGTCTAAGGTAGTCTGCTAAAAGTTCGGAGCCCGCTCGAGGGCTTCCTTCGTCAGCCGATACCATTTGGTGTAGGCAGGCAGCTAAGGCCCTGAGCCCGCTTCAGGGCTTCCTTCGTTCTGGTGTCCCGCGGTCGACTCGGTGTTAATAGAGCGATGGCAATGTTCAAATAATACATTGCAGTCCCTTTTCCCGTATTTCTGTTTCTGTGGTGACGGTTTTGGAGTAATGTGCGAGGAACGAAATACTTACACAGAGGTATCAGAGCTTAACGAGTTCAAACATTACCGCCACTAATAATTTGAGAGATGCTTATAATGTACCGTAAGAGCAACGCAGGTACACATTGCGGCGTCACATGTCACGACTATGTGAATGCTATGCTATACGTTTTTGATCCAAGTGAAAGGCAAACGGAGCGTGCACGGCGAATATAGCGTATGATGGTATCTGGGACTCATCCTAGTTGATTGCTGCCGTGAATATCTTTTCTACCGTGGTTGTAGTTAAAATGAGGCCTCATCTGACGCTGGCTGGTGACTCCCCACCAGCCAGCACCAGCGGCCCAATCTTACCACGGAAAATCGCCAAGTATGGCTAGTAGCCAGCGCTTCGGGCGCCGTTCATGCGGCAAGTAAAGGTGTCACCTGTCAGCGCACGAGGCGCCGGTCACACGAGGTGACGGTCACCTGTCACATGAACGGCGTCTGAGACGCTAGCGGCGTGTCGTACTTGGCGATTTGCCGTGGTAAGATTGGGCTCATGTGAATATTATATACCTTTGCGTCCCAACATGTGCAGCACGCTTCACTGCCGGCGCGCATGTGGGCAGTGACGCCCCATGATGCCATCGCATGCATTTGGGACGCAAAGGTATATTTGGGTATATGATATTCAGAGAGTCACTGCAGCCAGCGTCAGGTAAGGTCTCATTTTACACTACAGCCGGGAGTCGCGATATTCACGGCACCAGCGTCAACTGGGGTGTCGTAATACACTACAGCTAGGTATCACAATATTCCTAGCGCTAGCGTCAAATAGGAGTCGGAGCTGACGCTGGGAAGAGTCGACGGATAGTAGACTCGCAATCGTAGAATCATTTTCCCTTCTCAAGTGACTCCCATCAAATGACTCTAGAGTCACTCAAGTGACTCCTGGGAGTCGCACGACGCTGCCTGGCGTTTCTATGACTCTGATATGTGGTGATAATTCACTCGATAATCAAGTGTCAGGGCAGAGTCATTTTGACGCCGAGAAATTGTCCAAAACAGGAACCGTGTCATTTTTTATCTTTCTAGAGTATATTTTTTATCAGTGTGGGCCATACCTTTTGCCAGAGTAAATACCGTCCTTCGTAGCCTTCTCTGCCGTCGCCCAACACATACCAACTCCTTTCTTAGATCCTGTACGTCCGTCCGCTGATTTCTTCACTTCAACACGCTATTCCTTCTTGACCAGAGTTCGAAAGTTCGCGAGTCGTGGCGGCACGTATATGTGATCCGCTGCGTGTGAATGCGAACTATGTGCAATATTATACATTTATTTGTGTACTTTGCCGGAACGTATGATGTTATTTTGACAAAAACTGTGATTTTTTACTATGCGACTGCACCTATTAGTGGGCATGATGTCTGTTGGTGTTTCTTTATCAAGGGTACCGAGTGGCCAGGACAGGGGTACTGATCGGTCCGGGGAATGGCCTGGACAGGGGTACTGATCGGTCAGGGGAGTGGCTTGGACAGGGGTACTGATCGGTTCAGGGGTGCTGAGTGGTCTGGACAGGGGTACTGATCGGTCCGTGGGCGTTGACAGGCCTGCCAGTTTGAGAGGCCTGAGAGGGTCATATGCCGGCTATAAGGCCCTTTACATAATGACTAACAACTTACTAACAACCTATGGGCTCTTGCGACGGCTGAGATAGAAGATTCTGCGAAGTGAAAACCAATTGTTGTTAATTGGATCTTTTAGCAGGGTCATCTAAAGATGTATTGGAGAACACCGCCTGTTTCTAGTAGATTATCTGGCGTAGGTGTGTGGCATAGTAAAGTGATACGGGCGTGATCGATCCGGATGAAGAATTTTGATGATGTTTCAATGTTGTTTACGTTGTGGCAAATTCACTGGCTGCGCTTTTAGGTTGTTTAGGACCGATCTGTGATAATTAGCACCCAGAGCGGTATGGTCCGAAAATCCGGTTTACGGTGTGAGCGCGAAATTTGATTGTCCTTCATGGCTCGCCAAGTCAACAAAATGCATGCGGGTATAGGATTGTTGTGCACTTGCAATAGTCACGAGAGTCGACAGCAGAGTTCGTCACGGGCCCACCAACCCCCAGCCCGGCCCGGCCTGGGCCCATTAACACCAAGCCCAGGCCCGGACCAGTCCCGTTTAATCCATAATGTTGAGGCCCAGGCCCGGTTCAGCCCATTCCGATTAATCATATAATTATTTTCACAAAATTTGCAATAACTATCCTAGCATATTTCCTTGTAGGTATACTATAAATGTGAAACAATGAACCAACTATGCTAACAAAAAAAAAGTCACAACCATAGCAACAGTGTGTTGCTGTGGAATTGAACTGCTGGTTAAACTATGTTTAAGCTCTGAACTGAGGTTGCGGGCATTACGCGCATTACTTAAACATTATCAGCCCAGGACCGACCAGAGCCCAGTGATTTCCTTAAAGGGACTGTCCCACCTTCGTGACAGTTGTCGAATCACACTTAATTGTATGTCTACATGTTAGGCGAGGACAGCTGAATATGTTCGTGAACTTTTTTCCGAAATTTTTTATCTTGGCAGATATTCAATTTTTAGTTTTAAGCGAAAAGTTGGGTTGTTGACGTCCTATGATTTTTTTTTTAATAACAGGGAAATCATTTGTGCTGCCAAATTTTTGCCACAATTTTTGACGACATCTATTGCGCATAAAAGCGAACCACCCGGTGTCTAGATTGGCTTAGATTGCGAACCACCCGAGGATCTAGAAATGAAAGACGAAAATATTCCAAGGCTGACCTTAAAACAAGTCGACTATCATTACCAGCTGGGTAAAGAGACAACGCTGTCGGTTTAGACTCCCTATTCAAATACACATGGGCCTTATTTTCTCCAGATGTCAAAATCAAAATCGAATATCTTTTTTATTAGTTGATTGAGTTTGTTTTAACTGCTACCCTACTTAATGGTAATGCCTAGCCATACAAATAGCTGTCTCAACTCAAATATAATGTTCAGGTGGGATAGTCCCTTTAATGTTGAGGCCCAGCCCAGGCCCAGCCCAGGCCCAGCCCAGGCCCAGCCCAGGCCCAGCCCAGGCCCAGCCCAGGCCCAGCCCAGGCCCAGCCCAGGCCCAGCCCAGGCCCAGCCCAGGCCCAGCCCAGGCCCAGCCCAGGCCCAGCCCAGGACCAGCCCAGGACCAGCCCAGGCCCAGCCCAGGCCCAGCCCAGGCCCAGCCCAGCCCAGGCCCAGGCCCAGCCCAGGCCCAGCCCAGGCCCAGCCCAGGCCCAGCCCAGGCCCAGCCCAGGCCTAGCCCAGGCCCAGCCCAGGCCCAGCCCAGGCCCAGCCCAGGCCCAGCCCAGGCCCAGCCCAGGCCCAGCCCAGGCCCAGCCCAGGCCCAGCCCAGGCCCAGCCCAGGCCCAGCCCAGGCCCAGCCCAGGCCCAGCCCAGGCCCAGCCCAGGCCCAGCCCAGGCCCAGCCCAGGCCCAGCCCAGGCCCAGCCCAGGCCCAGCCCAGGCCCAGCCCAGGCCCAGCCCAGGCCCAGCCCAGGCCCAGCCCAGGCCCAGCCCAGGCCCAGCCCAGGCCCAGCCCAGGCCCAGCCCAGGCCCAGCCCAGGCCCAGCCCAGGCCCAGCCCAGGCCCAGCCCAGGCCCAGCCCAGGCCCAGCCCAGGCCCAGCCCAGGCCCAGCCCAGGCCCAGCCCAGGCCCAGCCCAGGCCCAGCCCAGGCCCAGCCCAGGCCCAGCCCAGGCCCAGCCCAGGCCCAGCCCAGGCCCAGCCCAGGCCCAGCCCAGGCCCAGCCCAGGCCCAGCCCAGGCCCAGCCCAGGCCCAGCCCAGGCCCAGCCCAGGCCCAGCCCAGGCCCAGCCCAGGCCCAGCCCAGGCCCAGCCCAGGCCCAGCCCAGGCCCAGCCCAGGCCCAGCCCAGGCCCAGCCCAGACCCAGCCCAGGCCCAGCCCAGGCCCAGCCCAGGCCCAGCCCAGGCCCAGCCCAGGCCCAGCCCAGGCCCAGCCCAGGCCCAGCCCAGGTCCAGCCCAGGCCCAGCCCATGGCCCATAGGGCCAGCCTGACCCGTGACGAACTCTGGTCGACAGTACACAGTGAAAGCAAATAGAACAACAAACAGGATACCTACAGCTGCGTCACGTCCTTTAAGATAAGCAAACACCCGGTGAATTACACAGTACGTGTCTTGTACATGAGTGGTGGCGTTTTCTCCAGACATGGGGAAAAATGATTTATTGCAAGGGTTTGTAAATCTATAATTTTAGTAAACAACTGTTTCAATGTAGCCGTTCCTTTACGTAAACAAAGGCTAATAGATCACACCACGTAATTATGATACGAAATGCAGTGATCTTAAATTCATTTGGACGTAATTTGAAATCCCCATAAGGGGTACGTATTTGGCTTATTTACCCTGCATTTAAAACAAATATAAAACGTACCTAACTTTTCTCGACCATGGTCTGAGAAGGCCCATTACAAATATTGTACCTTTAATTATTTTCCTGTAGGTACTGAGTGCATCGCTAAGCCTCATTCATACTTCGACAATCGTAAAAATACTTCTCAGATGTCGCGATACCAAAATTGGTTTATAAGACAACGAGGGACATGATAACCTCCTTGTCAGATGGTGATGGATAACTGAATGCCCAGTTCTGTGGCAAATTAGGCTAACGCTATCACACATATACAGATACAATAAATTTGTTTGTACGCATATATCATTCACGTTGCACGCCATGGAAAGGGCGAACATCAATATATATTGCAGATTTTAATGTAGGATTCTGCAATATGTTTGGGAGGAGGAAAGATCCTGGATCTATCGTACCGATTCACCCTCCATTGACCTTGTCCGTGTAAAAGTGTAGCGTGCCAAGAAGGTCAGCTGGGCGAGGCTTGCCAAATGCCGACTGACCAGTCGGACCACTATATAAAGCCCGACTGGCCGGTGCAGAGGACATCATTCGACTACTACAGCTCACAGAACACACACCCATATCCTCCAACATGAAGCTGGTGAGTATTCGTAGAAGCCAGTCTGTAGTGCTATCTGCGCTATACTGCAGTTGACATTATTCTTGACGTTCTTAAAAAAGAAGGAAAAAATATATAATTGACAACAGCCTTACAAATGCTAAAGGTAAAGTTCTTAGTTTTCGGTAATTCTATTGTTCAATGTAATGATCTGCGTCGGGCAGATCATGATCGGGCAGATCGTCGGGCAGATCATCTTCTTACGCTATCTCTACTAACATGGATATATCAACTTCATTGACTTGTTGGGTTCACGTCTGCCAGGATTTCACATATTAAAATTATACATAACGGCGAAAGCAGTTGGTAGGTTTAGGTATTTAAAATAATGGGCAAAGAGTTCCTGGCTGTTCAACTAGAGCAATATAGCTTCTCGGATTTCACTGCCACAAGATCGTTCACCAATGCCAAAAAATGATAATTGTCAATGGTTACTGTAATGTTATACTGCGCTGCGTTGCGTTCCAGCTGATCGTCGCTGCTGTTTTGGCTGTGGCCGCTGCGGACAGGCCTGCCCCCCGGCCCTACTCCGCCCCTGCACCCCGGTCCTACTCCGCCCCGGCCCCGCCGTCCTACTCTGCCCCTGCTCCCCAGCAGTACGGACAGAAGGTTCCCCAGATCCTGTCACAGCAGTTTGACCTCCGCGACGACCAGTCCTACGATGCCAGGTAAGCTGATGCTGAATTTTCTTGAGCAAATACAGGAAGCCACTCATAAACCAAAGACATTAGTTTCTTGATAAAAAACTGATATCGGCCTGATTAATAAATATCATACATCGTATTACGGAATATTAATTGCGTAAGATACAGGCAAATGCATACCGGCGCTTACTTTCATCACCTTTGCATTACTTGCTATTGCATTGCTTCTGTTTGCATAGTTTGTGTTTGCAAAGTCTGCTTTTGCATGACATGTGCTTATCTTGTTTGTCATACATTGCTATATTGTGTTGATGAATATCGCGATTCTTTCATCTCCGTAGCTTCGAGACTGAGAACGGCATCGCCGCCTCCGAGTCTGGCAAGCCTGTGGCCGGCTACGGTGATGAGGCGAGCTACGCGGTCGAGGGCCAGTACAGCTACACCGGTGATGACGGTGTCCACTACACCGTCACCTACGTGGCCGACGCCAACGGCTTCCAGCCGCAGGCTGACCATCTGCCGACGCCCGTGCCCACCGAGTACCCGACCCCGGAGGTGTCGGCGACCCAGGCCAGCTACCAGGCCGCCCCCGCCCCCAGCTACCAGGCAGCCCCCGCCCAGCCTCAGTACCAGCAGTACCAGCAGTACCAGTGATTGATCAGACTGTATTCATTGGTTCCCCATCCCCAGAGCCCGCACACCGACTACGCCGTATGAGCCCTTGTATTTATTGTGATGAATGATGTGTTCGTGTGATTGTGTATTCGTCCGTGTGGTGTCAATACATGTGCATTGATATATTTTTTAAAAGGAATATGGTAGATATTTAAACAAGACACGAAAATATTACACTCCCATTCATTAACACGCGCGGCGCTGGGGGGGGGGGGTAAATTTTACCCCCCTCCCGGATTTTCTCCATAACTTGAAAACTATGACAGATATCGAAATGAAATTTTCGGTACCTTATGGTACCTCAATTCTACATCTTGTGTTACAATGTTTTTGAAATTCGTGAGAATTTTGAGGAGATAATGACGTTTTAGTGACGTCATGTCATGTCATTTTTGGTGAAAAAACGTTAAATGTTTGAAAAATCGTAGAAAACAGCTGTTGATGCAAATCGCAAATAAAGGGCGTCAAAAGAAAGTAAAAATAACATTGTCTTTACATGGCTATCTCAGATGTTCAAAATTTTGGGTTTTTGACCCCCAACAATGCAAAAAAAATATTTTTGGGGAAGAATTTCCACAAAAGTTTTTTGTTTGAAGATTTTCAAAAAACCGGAAGGTATATTAGAGAATCGAGTATGAACGATGTTCAAACCAAATTTCAAAGCAATTTCTTTATTTTTCACTGACTTATGGCTCTCTAAGTATAAGTAACTCATGACGTCATTTTTTTTAAATTGCGTTTTTGGCTTTTACTGACCAGATACAGACAAACAAATGCCACCACGGTATTTCGAAGACAAAACTAGTCTAGAAGCATGCAATGTTTATTTAGATTAATCAATTTCAAATTTTGACCTTATTGTGACCTGACCTTGACCTGAGGGCGATT
Source organism: Chirona hameri (assembly GCA_036785665.1). Taxonomy (NCBI): domain Eukaryota; kingdom Metazoa; phylum Arthropoda; class Thecostraca; order Balanomorpha; family Balanidae; genus Chirona; species Chirona hameri. The sequence goes on along the minus strand of JAXIVJ010000153.1, from coordinate 140,668 downwards.
ATATGGTATCAAGCTGTGAAAATGGCTGCTTCTATCGAAATTTACGTGTAAAATAACCCATACAACATGTGTCGCATGGCTTTCGTAGACCTGTGACCTTTTGTGGCCTGACCTTGACCTTGACCTTTGCTTAAAATTTCACTTTTACTTATGCAGGAGATGCATTATACATTTGGGAGCACTTTGTGAGATAATAGTTGCAATACAAGGCTTTGGATGGAAAGTATAGCCCAAAAACCCAAATACTTACATTTTGACACTTGACCTGACCGTGACCTGACATGTGACCTTATGTTAATATTTTCGGGCATGCGTTAGATTCTTCTCACTGAGAGCTTTCGATCCCCGCCTTACGCATCTCGCTGCGGTTTTTGGTTCGGAAGATACGAGGGGGGTAAAATTTACCCCCCAGCGCCGCACGTTCGGATGGAGACCCCAGCGCCGCGCGGGTTAAATCAATGTTGGACGTTTCTTATCACTCAAAGCTACCAAAATCAGCAAGTAGAGTAAAACATTGTCATCGACTATCTGCACGATTGCATAATGCACTATATGGCATGCAGGGGTTAATCAAAAACCAAGGGCCCATCGAGGACATGATTCCACCCTAAAAAAAGAACGACTGGACGTGATGAAAAATTACTTCATTTTAAGTTCAAACAACTTTTTTCATGGATATTTCTTTTGAGTCACTTAACGTTTTCACGAAGGATTATTGCGCTGAAAGATTCTGAAAAGTTTCGGAAAAGTTTTCACAAGTTTTGGTATAGAAGTCTTAGTTTGACGATCCAACCAACTATATAATTCATAATTTTGTAATATGTTGGTAGGAATAAAATATGTTGACAAAATTACGGTTTGGTGATAATTAGCAAGGTAAGCATTGATATGTCAGTTGTAAGGTCATATCTCCACCGGCTGAAACTTTTCAAAACATCGGAATGGTTCAGATACGTTATGTGGCATGTGACGCGCTATTGGCCGCAACACCGCAATGGACTCGCCCAATCAGGCCCAATCCGGCAGCTGGCCTGTGGGGCTCGGCTTTGTCCAAGTGCGTGTGGCACGTTTTTTTCCTCCCGGAACGGCCTATAGCCATTTTCCGGGGAGGGGCAATGACCTCTGGCAATTTGCCAGGCAAAAAACTACGTTAACCGGTTTATGTGGACCCGGAGCAAACTAGGGACTAGGGTAGCTATTTTACGTTACTAATTACGTTAACCGGTTTATGTAAACCCGGAAAATTTATTGTTCAAGTAAATATAATATCTAGCATTACGTTAAGTATTTCGTTCAAGGTCAAATATAATATCTAGCATTACGTTAAGTATTTCGTTCAAGGTAAAAAATAAGTAAAACACGAGACACACATACATACATATTTTTATTACATACACTTGAACAGTGTCAGTGTTGGTGGAGCCGTGGGGGTGCCGTCATTGCAACAACGGGAGACTGTTGCCAGTCTCCCTGGCTCCGGCGCCTCGGCGAGACCTGGTTGTGGGGTGTATTTAGCTGGGCGAAAAGTCCTGAATAATAAAAAAAAACAGCGTCTAAGGCAAAGGGAAAAAAACCTGCGCGGTGGGCCAAAAATGCGCAAGGCCAAAAATCCCTGTTATATTTGTTTAGCTAAACGTGTTTGGTAGAGATAATCTAAGAGGGGACCTATCAATTCAGGATAACTATCACCTAACAGTGTAAAACAGTTTGGCGGGGTGGATACTGCACCGCAGCGCAGCGGACACCGGACCGCAGCGCAGTGGAGTGGGCACCGCACCGCAGCGCAGCGGCCACCGCACCGCAGCGCAGCATCGGCATCTGTGATCAGGGGTGGGTGTTCATCAATCCGCCGCCAACGCAAAACCGCTCATCAACCATCGGCGTCCCATCGCAGAAATCCCCCGCCAAATCAGCCACGCAACGAATAGAACCCTTCGCCGCGCGGCCGATCCAGCAGGGGGCCCCCGCAACAAGACACCGGCAGCCAACACGCAACCCCACGTCGGCAGCAACATAATTTAACATACTGCACCGCAGCGCAGCGGACACCACACCGCAGCGCAGTGGAGTGAGCACCGCACCGCAGCGCAGCGGCCACCGCACCGCAGCGCAGCATCGGCATCTGTTATCAGGGGCGGGTGTTCAACTACTCGGCTTTGGCAAGAGCGGAGTAGAGGGGAGAGGAGGGTTGGGAGGAGCGTTACGTTAAGAAATGAACAACGAATTCCAATGGAACCTTTCGTTGCGCGACCGATTTGGCAGGGAATCATGCCACCGCCAACGCAAAATCGCACATCAACCATCGGCGTCCCATCGCAGAAATCCCCCGCCAAATCAGCCACGCAACAAATAGAACCCTTCGCCGCGCGGCCGATCCAGCAGGGGAACCCCGCAACAAGACACCGGCAGCCAACACGCAGCCCCCACGTCAGCAGCAACATGGTTTAACAGGGAGTCAAAAATAACTTAATGAAGTATTTTATTTTGTGAATTGTCTTAAGTTGCGGCGGTAGCGGTTTCGCTCAGAAGAGTTGGGGGGGGGGGGGGGAGGAGGCACTCTCCCGTCTCTTTGGCCTCTTCGACCTTGAGGGCAAGGCAGGGCGGGGGAGTGGCCGGAGTGGCAGGGAGGGGGTCGGACTCTCTTCAGGGAGACGGGGAGGGGGAGGGGGGAGCGGGCGGGCGGGGGGCTGGGGCGGGAGGGCGGGGACTGGGCGGGGTTGCGGGCGACTTTCCGGGAGACGGCTCTCATGAGAGAGTCGTCCGAGGAGGGGATGTCCTCCGAGAATCGGCTCTCCGCTGGTGCTGAGGAGGCCGGGGAGGCGGGGCCTGAGTCGGTGTTCGACTCGGCTGGTTGGGCTGGGGAGGGAGGTGCCGGTGGATCAGCGGCAACGGCGCCTTCGAGGTCCGACAGAGATGCCTCGGGGAGCTGGGGTGGTGGTCGGGGGGTCTGTCGGTTGGGGGGTCTGGCGGGAGGCCGGTGGGGTGGGGGGAGGTTCCGGGAGGGGGAGGGGCGGCCAAGCGCCGGGGGCGAGACCTGGGCTGAGAGAGGAGGAGGGCGGGGCGTCCGGTGGGCGCCGACTGTCGCCGCGCTTCAAGCGCTCCGCCTCGCGAGCGAGGCCCCAGGCCCTGTAGAGTAGAGTGTGGGCTTATTGTAATAGACCACATGAGTGACCTGAGAATAGAGTGCGGACTTATGCACTTGTCGGTAGCGAGCGGCGCCTGATTTAAGTGCCTGTGAGCGCTTGTGCGCCAATCGCAAACATGTACGTCCGATGTGTAAAGCGAAAATGAAATAAAAATGTATCTCTCTCTCTCTCTCTACACCGGCGGTCCCAGGCCGGGTGGGCCTGGTCGCACGTGGCGCAGCGTGCTGCGCGCGTGCACCCTTCGGTGCCGTGCTCGCCAGCGCACCGACCACAGGTGGCGGTGCGCACCCGGCAGGTCCACTTGAGGTGGCCGTAGTGCCAGCACTGCTGACACTGCCGGGGGGGGGGGGGATCCACTCCCTGACGGGGGCAGCCACGTACCCACAGTGGATGTGGGTAGGCAGCTCCTTGCCTCGGAAGCGGAGCCGAATCAGCGGGTTGGGCTGATCGGGTCGCCGCTTCGATGGCGACAGGCGAGTCACCTCGCACACCCCTTGGTGTGCGAGTTCCCGGAGGAGGTCGTCCTCCGAGAGCTCGGCCACGTTTGGGCACCATGCCAGACCCTCCACGGAGTTAAGGTGCGCCGGGGCCTCCACGGCGAACTTCACTCCGATGAAGGTGGTCCGTCAAAAGGAAACTGACGTTCTGTTGGGACGTCAGTGTCTCGATCAGGAGTGCTCCTGACCGAATGGGTTTTGCGCTGGCTACGTCGCCACAGATGGCGACCAGCCAGCGCCGGACCGTGAACGGGTTGACATTCCTAAATGGAATGCCATCCGCTCGCCACATAAGGAGGCAAGCGGGCCCGTCCGGGGGGGTGGGGTCGGGGGAGCCCGTGCTCCGGGTCGGACCCTGGGAGGCCCAAGAGGGGAGCGGGGAGTGGATCCGACCGGGGAGGTGCGACGTCGCGCACCGGGGGGGGGGGGGGACCCCAGAGGGGGGTCGGGCGGGTCGGGGGGACGGAGGGGCGGGGGGGGGGGGAGGGTCGCCATGACCGGAGGAGGGAGGGGAAAGTTAAAACAGGAACCTAAGTTTTACGTTAATTTGCCACACACGACAGAACGTGTTGGCAACTGCAACTGCAAGTTAACTCAAAGACTGGAGGGGAACTAGACCGTGGAGGAGGCCTATTGCCAATCTAATGATTCTGCCTACTTAAAAATATATAAGAGGCTACCTATCTAAGGGTCTAACGACCCTGCCACATGCACGTGGACAGAGTCCCGCACCCGGAAGCGGTGGAGGGCTGGAGAAGGCTGTCTGGAAGGCGTCCGTGGTCCGATGTCGATGAAAGGATGCGTGTGGCACGCGGGTCGGAAGCGGTGGCGAATCTATGCTGGCACATCAATGCGCATGCACAGACAGACCTGTGATCTATGATACTGCTAGATTTAGTAACTAGCATGACGGTATGCTAAATTGAGCAAATGGACTCACTCTAGACGCATATGTTCTTTTAAGAACAGCCAATTTTGTATCATAAACTTGTTATGAGCTCAATACATGTTTCCATAACTATTGAATAGTGATAATATCGCCTAAATCAGTAATGTATATCTCGGAATGTATAATATCCTAAGACATTTCAACTAAAACTTCTCAGAAACCTTTCATAAATTTTTCAGAATCTTTCAGCGCAATAATCCTTATCCCAATAATCCATGTGATGGATTATCAAGGTGAAGAACAGCACGATATCGTGACTTAAAGAAAATAGGTCACCTTGAAAGTTGTCTTGAAGTTCAACCATTAGGTGCATTTTGAGCTCAAAACTATGAATATGACTTTGGTTTGGACAACTGATGGATATATGTGGAGAAAGAAGTAAGTTTCTCTTTCTATTTCACGAGAAATCGTACGATAGCAGCTGGCGTTCTGGCTCCGCCCCGCTCCGCCTGACGCCAAGTACAGTCGCTGACAAGGGGCCGCCGCGCCGCCCGGGCGGCTGAGCGGATATTAACGAGGCGTCGTGACCAGAGACTACGTGCCAGAGAGTGTACCTGCCTCCGGCGGCGCGGCGGCGAGCGTTCACTCCCCGATTGTGGCCCGGAACAGCGGGATTGAAATCGGGCCCACTAGTCCTGTGTCGAAATTACTTTTACGTAGAGAGGTAATTCTTTCGCCACAAACCATTTTTAGATCTTCTCTACAAATCTGCTATCTCAGTCCAAAACCCCATGTTAAAGGTGAACTATTCCCTTTAATAATATGTCTGAGATTTTTGTTTGATAGATTGATCCATACGAGTATGTGACCACCATTAGTCACAGTCAAGCCATTATACCTTCCAGTAAAGCGCCCTAGTTGGCGATGAACGAGCGAGCGCGAAGGAAATGTATGGGGAATTTCAACTCGATCGGGCAAGTAGTTTCTGAGATGAAAAAGGGTGCGCACATGTGCAAGTGCAGGGGCACCCCACCCCTGACTTGTGGAAAGTGGGGGCTGATAGGTCCCTAACCACACACCAAATTTGAACACAATCTACTAAGCTGTTCCTGAGATATGGAATAGGTATGTGCACGTGCGCACGTGAAGTGGCACTCCTAACTTGTGAGAAAGTGGCGGCTGAGGGGTCCCTAACCACAATTTGCACACAATATGCCCAGTCGTTGCGCAGTTCTTGCGAGAAAACATTTTTAAACACCCCACACGCGGCACGCGCCACGCCCAGTGGTAGTCACTCACCTGAATCGAAACTGGTATCAAACAGGGTAGGTTGGATGGGGCTGCTCAGCAAATAAGCCCGCTTGTCAATCGGACGTGCGGTTGCAGAGATATGAGCTTCTCCAAAGCGTCGCCACGGGTCGGGTCGGTCCGGATCGGGCCGCTCATATTCAGATTTTTCGCATGCACCAGTAAGGCGCCGTAGTGAGCGATGAACGAGCGACCGCGAAAGAAATGTATGGGGAATTCAACTCGATCAGGCAGGTAGTTTCTGATATACAAAAAGGGTGCGCACGTGCGCCCGCCGGCCGGGCCTGGCCGGGTCGGGCCGCTTATAATCAGTTTTTTTCCCATACACCACAGAATGTATGGGAAAAAATTCCCGTCCTGCCAGCACGGCTTCAGACTCGCTCACTCAACTGATACGGCGCTGCTGACCATGACCGACCGTATATTCGAGGCGATGGACAACCGACAGGTAGCGCTACTGTGCTTATTAGACATGTCAAAATGTTTCGATGTGATCCCGCATGACCGATTGATTATCAAACTAAAACAGTATAATGTTGATGTGCGCTGGTTCGAGAGCTACCTGTCGGAACATTATCAACAAGTCGTCATCAACGCAGCTGATGGAGGTCGCATGCTTTCGCAGCCATTGCTAAACCCGATAGGTACCTATCAAGGCTCATCGCTAGGCCCTCTGTTATACACCATCTATGCCGCAGACATGTCGCTGTACCTTCATGCAGATGTCACTCATGACAGGTGTCTCGTGCAGTATGCCGACGACGTGCAGATCGCAGTGTTCGGGAGGCCCCGTGACAGTGATGCGCTGGTCAATAGTCTCGAGCGGAATCTTGCTGCCCTATCACTCTGGTTCCGGAAGAATGGGATGAAAGTAAACGCAAACAAAACACAGCTAATAGTCTTGGGAACATGTCAAAATCTACGTATGATGCCTCAGATACAAGTTGAGTTTATGGGTGCCATGGTCGTAGGGTCTCGTACTGTCAAAAATCTTGGCGTAGTTTTTGACCAGAATATGACATTCTCGGCGCATGTTGACGACGTTGTGCGGCGATGTACCGGCTTACTCTGCGGACTGAGCCACAGTAGGCACAGTCTCCCGCGTGATACGCTTCACACCATTGTACAGGCGCTCGTTGTATCAACCTTACGATACTGTATCAGTGTGTATGGTGTATGCGGCATCACACAAATGGCACGGCTGCAGAAAATGCTTAACTTTGGCGCACGAGTCATCTCCGGCCGTCGTAAGTACGATCACATCAGTGACGTGCTGAAAGACCTGAATTGGTTGACGGTGGGAAATCTGCACCAGTACCATTCGCTGACTTTGTTAAAACAAATTGTGTCCGCCGGCCAGCCAGAGTCGCTGTACAGTAGCCTGGTGACTCGCGGCGATATTCACCACCGCGTGACCAGACAGGCCGACCGGCTGGACAGACCCGTGATACGCACAGACTCGGGACGACGCCGCTTTCTGTTTTCAGCCGTCACAGCTTACAACGCTCTGCCGCAAAGTCTCCGCGATATGCGTCCGCGGCGCTTTAGACCCGAGCTCCGAGAGCATCTGCTCACAAAGCAGAGTGGGACTGATAATGATTAGATGTGACCGGAAGTGAGATGCAGCAGGAATGTATACATGTGTGTGTGTGTGTGTGTGTGTGTGTGTGTGTGTGTGTGTGTGTGTGTGTGTGTGTGCGCCTCTTGTCCTAATGTTCGTCGAATTGACTCGCCAATCAGAATAGCCATGTGTGCATGGACCGATGGCACGATGTAAATACATACATATACATACATACATACAGAAGGACGAGTAACCACGGAAGGTCGATCTAGCGTGAAACTAGTATTGGTAGCAGGAGCACCCCTTCTCCAGAAAAATGGGGGGCTGAGCTGGACAAAATGTTTAAAGAACCATCAAAAACCACAAAATACAGATTTCTCCCCGGATTTGACCCACTTCCTTGTCACAGTTGGGGGGGGGGGGGGATGGGCAGAAGCCCCAGTTTGGGGAGAGGAGAGGGGGCTGAAGCCCCCCCCCCCAACTGAATATAATCCTACACCCCTGATTGGTAGAGAGTGGTGCTGCTCCTGTCTGGCACTAAATGTAATGTTAACATGCGTCCAAAGTCTGCAGGCAACATTTATCATCCCTCCGGCGAATATCTTTATTGGCTGAATGTTGCAATTGCATGGTAATTGGTAATGGTCATATGAAATTGTTCGTGTATTCCTCATATGTTCTCTGATTATGCAACTTATTTTTATCAAATTAGAATTCAACTGTGAAACGATTGAATTAGATACAAAGTTGTATGCATTTGATATAAGGAAGTAGCGGTTAGTAACATCGCTAAACACTACTGTTAATTTAAATCGAACACACATTTTAAGTTTTATTTTGGATAGCGTTGTTCCGAGTATTGTTAGAAAGAAAATGATTAGCATACGTTTTAGTGTACAGCTGAAGTTTGTCCACCATTAACTCACGTGCTTTGGTGAAAAAGCTTAAAACATATTTATTTGTGGGCGAGAGTCCACAAACTGAAGAGTTTGTGGACTGTATGTAGGTCACGTGACCTGCAGTTTTTGGACTATAGATCACGTGAATAAGCCAGACTTGAATGAAAATTGCCGGACTTTATTTTTATCCCCAGAGCCCGCACACCGACTACGCCTTATAAGTCCTTGTATTTATTGTGATACATGATGTGTTACGTGTGATTGTGTATTCGGCCGTGTGCTGTCAATACATGTGCATTGATATATTTGTTTTTGAAAAGAGTAGATATATAAACAAGACACTAAAATATTACATTATCATTCATTAAATCACCTTTGGGCGTTTATCACTCAAAGCTAACAAAAGCAGCAAGTATAGTTGAACATTGTCATCGCCTATCGGCATGATGGCCTAATGCACAATATGGCAGTCAGGGGTGGATCGAAATCCAAGGGTTCATCGAGGACATGACCTCAGCCCTAAAAAAGAACGACTGGACATGGTACACAATTACTACATTTTGAGTCATAGTAACTTTTTTCATGGAGGTTTATTTTGCGTCATTGTTTATTTCACGATAAATGGATATATTATTGTGTGAAATCTGGGAGACTTTTTGAGATTCGACTCCCTTCAAACTGATTTTTGTCCTTCCGAGATCTGCCAGTGATGGCAGATATATTCAATACCTAAGACAATAGTCAAAAATATATTGGCTGCATGTCTTAGGAGAAATGTTGCGACTTAATTTGTGTCTTCGCCTTGTTCTACTAAAAATGCGCAAGGCTTTATTTCAAGACATCACAGCATTTGTTTTCGAAAGCAGGTATGTATGTGTTATTGTACCGATACCTAATATTGTTTATATAAATACAGTGCTAATAAGTTACATAATAAGTTACATAAAAAGAAAGGTGTACTTCTGGTTCCGGGGGCACTGATCGGTCCGGACCCGCCGTGTGGCCTGGACAGGGGTACTGATCGGTTCGGGAGCGCCGAGTGGCCTGGACAGGGGTTCTGATGGGTCGGGGGGGGGGGGGGGCGAGTGGCCTGGATAGGGGAACTGGTCGGTCCGGGGGAGTGGCCTGGGCAGGGGTACTGATCGGTTCGGGAGCGCCGAGTGGCCTGGATAGGGGTACTGATGGGTCGGGGCGCCTAGTGGCCAGGATAGGGTACTGATCGGTCCAGGGGAGTGGCCTGGATATGGCAGAGTGGCCTGGATAGGGGTGGGTAGACCGGGACAAAGCGCACCCCCGGGGTAACTCACCCGATGTCAATATCTCGGAATTGCAACGACCTTGAGCAAAGACGACAGCTTTATCTCAGAGAGGGCGCAAAAATGAGCTGGCGTCGCGTCGGTGTGTAGCATGGCTACATGCTACATCTTGGGAAGACTAGATATGACGCACCGGACCTGATGCGGCCCCGAGTCGGCCGGCCGACATATCTCACCTCCCCCTCCCTCCCCACCGGGCATCTGATGACACCCGGCCGACATAGCTCACCTCCCCCTCCCCACCGGGCATCTGATGACACCCGGTCGACATATCTCACCTCCCCCTCCCTCCCACCGGGCATCTGATGACACCAGGCCGACATATCTCAGCTCCCCCTCCCTCCCCACGGGGCATCTGATGACACCCGGCCGACATATCTCACCTTCCCCCTCCCCACCAGGCATCTGATGACACCCGGCCGACATATCTCACCTCCCCCCCCCCTCCCCACCGGGCATCTGATGACACCCGGCCGACATATCTCACCTCCCCCTCCCTCCCCACCGGGCATCTGATGACACCCGGCCGTCTATCTCACCTCCCCCTCCCTCCCCACCGGGCATCTGATGACACCCGGCCGACATATCTCACCTCCTCCTCCCTCCCCACCGTGCATCTGATGACACCCGGCCGTCATAGCTCACCTCCCCCCATCCCCACCTAGCATCTGATGACACCCGGCCGACATATCTCACCTCCCCCTCCCTCCCCACCGGACATCTGATGACACCCGGCCGACATATCTCACCTCCCCCTCCCCACTGGGCATCTGATGACACCCGGCCGGCATATCTCACCTCCCCCTCCCCACCGGGCATCTGATGACACCCGGTCGACATATCTCACCTCCCCCTCCCTCCCCACCGGACATCTGATGACACCCGGCCGACATATCTCACCTCAACTTCCCCACTGGGCATCTGATGACACCCGGCCGACATATCTCACCTCCCCTCCCTCTCCACGGGGCATCTGATGACACCCGGCCGACATATCTCACCTCCCCTTCCCTCCCCACCGGGCATCTGATGACACCCGGCCGACATATCTCACCTCCCCTCCCCACCGGACAGCTGATGACACCCGGCCGACATATCTCACCTCCCCCTCCCTCCCCACCGGGCATCTGATGACACCCGGCCGTCATATCCCACCTCCCCCTCCCTCCCCACCGGGCATCTGATGACACCCGGCCGACATATCTCACCTCCCCCTCCCTCCACACCGGGCATCTGATGACACCCGGCCGACATATCTCACCTCCCCCTCCCTCTCCACGGGACATCTGATGACACCCGGCCGACATATCTCCCCTCCCCTCACTCTCCACGGGGCATCTGATGACACCCGGCCGACATATCTCACCTCCCCTTCCCTCCCCACCGGGCATCTGATGACACCCGGCCGACATATCTCACCTCCCCCTCCCCACCGGACAGCTGATGACACCCGGCCGACATATCTCACCTCCCCCTCCCTCCCCACCGGGCATATGATGACACCCGGCCGTCATATCTCACCTCCCCCTCCCTCCCCACCGGGCATCTGATGACACCCGGCCGATATATCTCACCTCCCCCTCCCTCCCCACCTGGCATCTGATGACACCCGGCCGTCATATCTCACCTCCCCCTCCCTCCCCACCGGACATCTGATGACACCCGGCCGACATATCTCACCTCCCCCTCCCCACCGGGCATCTGATGACACCCGGCCAACATATCTCACCTCCCCCTCCCTCCCCACCGGGCATCTGATGACACCCGGCCGACATATCTCACCTCTCCCTCCCTCCCCACCGGGCATCTGATGGCACCCGGCCGTCACCTCCCCCTCCCTCCCCACCGAGCATCTGATGACACCCGGCCGACATATCTCACCTCCCCCTCCCTCCCCACCGGGCATCTGATGACACCAGGCCGTCATATCTCACCTCCTCCTTCCCACCGGGCATCTGTTGACACCCGGCCGTCACACGGCCGTCACCTCCCCCATTCATCCGAGTATATGGGGACAGCAGAGCTGAGTCAGCCAGACCGAGCGGCAGCAGACGCTGAGGTCAGCCCCGACAGAGCAACGGTCGGGTAACTTGAGTCTCACGGCCCCCTTCACCGCCCGTACCACACGACCCAGGGCCGGGCCGTGTTGCGCAGTAAAGATGACTGTATCGACCGATCAGATCACAGAGGGTCCGGCCCCGCCCGCTCAGGGCAGGGAGTGTCTGAAGTCGAGTCAAAAAGTCTTGCTGGGGCCGCCGCTGAGGTCTGATGTGCAACGCTGCCGCCGCCGCCGGCGATTCTGCGCCGGTCGGCTGCGGAAGGCGTCACTTGCCCTAATGAAGTCACGTGGCCAACGAAACGAAGTTAGTAAGCTGATTCCCACACAGGGCGGGTCGATTGAGTTCAACAGAAATGTCTAATTTGGCCTCTAAATAGTACTTTCTCTGGCCATACCACTTATTTAGCATACCCAGGCTTGTTACAACACTTCCGGATACCTTCATCAGCTCGTAGGATTCAGCATGACCTATTGTTCATCAGGAACATTTTCCACTCGAAATTAGATTCTCAAACTTTGCTAACCAGCTTTTCACTTCATGTACCAGCTCGATCGATCCGCACTCACAAGCTGTTACACGAGATCTGCCCCCCAGTTAACACCGTGAAGGGCAGTCTATTCCGCAGGGTACCTAGGCTAGTCAACTCTTTTTTAAACAGCGTCCCAGAGGTGTTTTTTTCTTGTATATCATTTTAACACTTTTAGAAAACATGTCATCACTTATATAGCATCTCTGTACCTCGTCTTTTACGGTCGCTGTTTTTATCTTGCATCATTTATCAGTTCACTTGGTATTGTTTACACTATTTATATCTTACTAATATTTCGATATACAGAGTGATCGTGTTATCGGTTTTACTATGTGACTTCACCTGTCAGTGGGGGCGACCCTGTTGGTGATCTGCTTAATAAGATACAAATACAAAATACAAGTCGCTATAATGGTAATCCTCAATCCTCCTGCCCGAATTCGTGCTCTTCTTTTTGTGTGGGTACCACCATCCAGTAGATATCAGGTCATTAGTTCAATCTCATGGGTGCCGAGTGGAAGGGTGTATGAGTGGGTGACTGTCATGTTGGTGCCAACAGTGATCCCTTTATTTTATAGGGATCTGCCGTTCCAGAGATTAAAGAAAAAATATATAAATATATGCTAAGCCGGGGTGGAGTTTTCACAGGTTTAATGGGTTTATAACGGGTACCATGGGTGTACCCGGCCCCCAACGGAGAGGATTTGGTAGCGTCACGTGACATGACGTAGCGTGGGCTTGAAGTTTTCCCTTCACCATTGACTTAACACGTAAACTGATCCAACTTATCACCTCAAAATTTCGGTCACCGGGTGGTAAATAGAATGTGTTTTTGGCACAGCTGTTTAGTTAATTTTATTCTGTTTATGAGAATGCCCACTTTTAAGCCTCAAGAGTCTCTGAAATGCGCCTAAATATTGGCCAAAGGTATGCATGTAAACCCTCGCCCTGGTGGTGGGGGGGGGGGGGGGTCATTTTGAACCCCCCACCCCAGAGTTTTTCGGGAATAGCGAGAAAACGGCGCTGCGCAGCGCCACCAAATTTGGCACAGCTATTCGGACATCAATTAACCACATTTTGTGAAAGTTTTAACTGCAGGTCATCTCAGGTCAGGTCACCAGGTCACGTCAAGTGATCTTATCTCCCAAAATGTTTGTGGTCATGCCAAAGCCAGTGTTTGTCCGAGAGATTTGAAACTTTCAGGATTGCATAAGGCAATACGTACCTATAATTCGTATATCTCGGATTTTTGTATCGGTGACCTAAGGTCAGGTCAATTTCGTGACCTCCCATTATAAGTAAATGGGAAAATATACAAATGCTTCCTATTCAGAGAAAATGCTTTAGATCAGGCCAATTATTTACTAATCATACTATTTTAGCTCATTATTGATGACCCGGGTGCAATTGTTGCTCTGTGACATCTGGAAGGTGAGCTGAGGTCATCTCAGGTCACCAGCATTTTTTGCCAATAACTCTTGATATAATACAGATAGAGACGTGCAAACGACACCACTGTGTTTTCTCGTCGAGTCGCGTCGCCCCATATGCAACATGACCTACCTTGGTCACCAAATGACCTTGACCTGAGGTCAACTTTTGAAGTTGATCTAACTAGGTCACCATTACTATGGTTCGAAGCGCCTTGACGAGACAAACACGATAGTGTTAAAATCATTGTTATAAATATAACCAATACAACGGTATGTATGAAAGCGTTTTGGGAAAACAATGCCCACATGACCTTTGGTGACCTCTGGGGCCTAAACTATTGACCTGAGCTTTTGTTAATTTGATAACACTCAGGCGATTTAATTTTTCATGAGCTTTCGGTTGCCTTTTCCGTTCGTTCCTAGCTATCATAGTTCCTAAGATATTTTGGGGGGTTTCTGTAGCAAAATCCTATACTTGGAAAATTTGACCTTTGGTGACCTCATTATTGACCTGAGCCAAAGCATACCTGAAGTAACGTCGAATGGCCTTGTTAAGAGCTTTCAAACGCTTTGTTCACATCTTTCTAGCCCTTTATTTTTCTAGATACATGCAGACTGGTTATTGATTCAACTTTTTTGGAACGATTCAATCATGATTCATTTTGGAATCTGCATGATCCAATCACCGTTGGATTCACTATTCTTTTTTTTGAATTGTTTGCTTTCCGATTGAAAGAATACAAAATATATTTTAATTGATTCACGTTTCATTCAACATTTAAATATTTGTGGTGAATGTTATGTCAAATAAATACAAATTGAAACATACATATATATGATCATTAAAACATTGTTACAGCAATACTATTTCAGTATAAATAAATGTAGCCACTGGGACTGCAATCTGCATGTATTTGTACAACTTACCAGTGTACTTGAATCATTAAGAATCGTTAAATCTTTTGATTCAATCAGCCTTGATTTGATGCAGGGTTTTATCCAATCACGATTCATGAATCAAAAGATCTGGTGGTGAATATTTTTTTATCAAGGAATTTTGATTGAACAAGTCCAATCGATTCAATCAGTGTCAAATAAATAACCAGTCTGGTTAGAGGGGGTCATTTACCCCCCCTCCCACCACCACCACAACAATATAATGAACACATTATGTTGTGTTCCTGAGGAATAGGGTACTATGTGGGAACACATTCACATTCACAAACACATACACATTCATTATATTCATTCAAACACATACACATGCATGTGGAATGTGGATTGTAGGTGGGAACACATTCACATTCACAAACACATACACATTCATTCTATTAATTCAAACACATACACATGCATCTAGGTGGGAACACATTCACAACACACATACACAATCCTACCCCGCCCCCCCCCCCCCCTCCCCCACTAACATAATGAACTAAATACTGACATTGGCATATCATAGCATACACATGTCCATAGTAGATGTTTACTTTAATAATAGATGTTTACCAGCACTAATAAGCACCAAACATTCATAAACGTGGAGTGGAAAGATCAGAATGGAGAATACCACATCAGTAATGATTTGAGTAGCAGCTAGTACATGTTTGTAAGAAATATGGAAATCACAATGGCTCAAATCACAGATGCTCAAAATGGTTGATGAATGTGGATAGGTGTTGGTGTCAGAATGTAAGTGCCGGAGTGGCACTTGGCAGTAAATGGTAGTCATAGCACACATTAATTGTAACCAGGATAATATGTTAACTGATATTCTCCTTATATACAGGAATACAAAAATTAAGGATAGCTTAAATCCTCCTCAAATATATTCTAGAATCGTTATCCTATCCACCCAAGGATGTGCTCAAGCTAATATCGTGCATCATACTTGATACAATAATAGGTACAATATCAGAAAAAGTATTGATGTTTTTTTCTTCTTCATAGACACTATTTAGCCGCCCGAGTGTTTCAAGAATAAACAGTCAACTCATCATATTAATTTATTGACCAAGACACGCTTCATAATTCATATTGATACTTCTTCAGTTGGTCATTAAAAATAGGACATACAAAACAATAGATGATTGACACTGCAAACATACATTCAAAGTTCATTCACATCACATGATATTGTTTCACCTATTAGTCTCCTAAAAGGCATCAGGCAAAGCAATCACATGTTAGACATCTAATTTATGTATTGAGAAAAACAAAATGAAGCAATTTCAGATAGTTATTCTTCCAGTCTTCGCCCTTCGGATTCATAAATGCCGACTTCAAACACTGCAGTTTCAAGCGTAATTCTTGTTTTCTCGTCTATATTATCTTTAATACTCCTTGCACCTTCCCAACTGGGTATAGTTTCACATTCATGAATCATGACTATGTTTCACTATTGTTTTGGGTTTCTGATATTGAAATTATTTCCTGTGCTCCATTAGCCTGGTGTTCAAACTTCTTCCAACTTCCAGTTTCACCATATGGCTTTGTACATCTCTTGCATGGTATCTTGTAGACAAGCCTGTGATCATGTTGCTTTCTTTTATAAATTATCCTGTTCTTCCCAGTCTCACTTGTTAGTTGTTACCTACTATCACATTAGCATGTTTCAGAAAATGTGCAAACGCATCAACATGTCTGGATTGCGGAACAACTGGATAGCTAAGTATCAATACGAACCACGTCTTGGTTAATAAATTATCATGAGGAATTGACTGTGTATATGTGTCTATGAACGTTAACCATTTCAAGAAGTTAGCATGAATTAATTCAAGCAGCGCAACCTCGTCCCCACACCGCAAGACGCTCCCCGAGCGTATGGCAAAACACAGGTAAACAACGCAGTTTAACAAACGTCTCTCCAGTGCCAGAAATGTCTCATGATATTACTGCCATTTATTGGGCTTGATTCAAACCCCCGACCTACCTGTTAGTTATAGTTATCTTGGGTGTACCAAAGATATAATGGGTGAGTACCGGCTATAACAGGTTTATCATGTGTTCCACAAATGCACAACGGGTACCACGGGTGTATGTCGGGCACCGTAGGTTTTTGACGGGTACTTCGGGTGTATGACGGGTACAAACACGTATTATAGGTACGACGGGTGTGGCACGTGTAGAACGGGTTATCAATCCCTAATTGCCTAGCACTGGCTTGCACCACCAGTTGACCTGTAATCGTTCAGCGGAGCGGACGGGTTAGCACTAGTATTTGCTAATTGAAGTTATGCCTGCTGCACAGATTTAGAGCATGTGTTTAAAATGACGTAAAATGACGTAAATGTGTTTAAATGATTATTGACGCCTTACAATTACGTGCGGTTTTAGCTGCAATGTTGTGGTTAGGAAGTGAGCTTGACGTTCTCGGTTCTGCATTCGGAAATTAGTTTAAATAACTGTTGACGCCTTGTAGCGGCTCGCGGTTTTAGCTAGATAACATTTTGGTTAGGCATTGGGTAAGACAGTTTTTGGTTATGTACTTCTTCGGTTATTACGAGCGAGCGCGAAGCGCTCGCTCATCCTTCCGTGGTGTATGGGAAAAATCTGATTATGAGCGGCCCGGCCCGACCCGGCCCGACCCGGCACAACCCTGCCCAACCCGACCCGGCCCGGCGCGACCCGACCCGTGGCGACGCTTTTTAGTATCTCTGCAACCGCACGACCCATTGACAAGCGGACTTATTTGCTGAGTAGCCCCATCTAACCTACCCTGTTTGAGACCAGTGCCGACTCATGTGGGCGACTACCATGCTGCGCGTGGCGCGTGCCGCGTGAGGGGTGTTGAAAAGTATTCGCTCGCAATAACTCCGCAATGGCTGGGCAGATTATGTGCAAATTTCGTGTGTTGTTAGGGACCCCTCAGCCGCCACTGTCACACTACTCAGGGGTGGGGTTTCTCTGCACGTGCGCACGTGCACACCCCTATTCTCTATCTCAGGAACGGCTGAGCCGATTGTGTTCGAATTTGGTGCGTGGTTAGGGACCTCTCAGCCGCCCCTTTCCCACAAGTCAGGTGTGGGGTGCCTCTGCACGTGCGCACGTGCACACCCCTATTCTCTATCTCAGGAACGGCTGAGCAGATTGTGTTCTAATTTGGTGCGTGGTTGGGGACCTCTCAGCCGCTGCCTTTCCACAAGTCAGGTGTGGGGTGGCTGCACGTGCGCACGTGCACACCCCTATTATATATCTCTGGAACGGCTGAGCCGATTGTGTTCAAATTTGGTGTGTGATTAGGGACCTCTCAGCCCCTACTTTCCCACAAATCAAAGGTAGGTGCCTCTGCACGTGCGCACGTGCGCACGTGCGCACCCTTGTGCGTATCTCAGAAACCACTTGCCCGATCGAGTTGAAATTCCTCATGCATTTTCTTCGCGCTTTCTCGTTCATCGCCAACTACGGCGCCTTACTGGTTCTGAGCAATTTATTGTGTAAATCCGTAAACTGATGATTCAATGACCATAGTCGTAATCATATTTCCTTATCTGTTTCTGCTCTCGTTTGCTTAGTTTAGAATAAACATTGTGCTTTTAGCAAGGTAGTTATTGGAAAGTATGTGTGATGGAGCTGAGGTGGCTGTTGCACGAAGGACAGTATAAGGCTGCAGTACGGCATCCCGGCAGTGTGAGGCAGGTCAGAAAGTAATGGCAGTATAGTTGTCGATCAATTATCACATAGACTGAGATGTTGCAATTTATTAGCTTACACCTCACTGGCGACGAATTAGGTAAAAATAATAGTGCCAAAACTAGATAAGTTCGGCTTCCGCCAATTTAACGATATGCATCAGAGTTATAAAGGATTTATTCAACTTTGAATCACGCAATGTTAACTTCGTTGAGTAGTTATAATAAAAGTTTAACTCAACTGTCAGATCAATTGTTCTTTAATTTGTGAAGTAAAGGATTGTGATTCCAGCTTGCACGATACAGGGAATTTCGGTGTAAATGATTATTTTGGGGTTTTGGTATCGATTTGTTCGGAAGGTATAGTTTAGCTTGTTGCTTAAATGTGCGCTCTAAACAATAATCTCGGGGAGTAGGTCAGTCGACAATAATGCCAGTCGGGAGATACGTATGTACATACATATAATCTGCTATACACGATACTGGATCAGCATCACTTTCTACGCACGATTTCTGGAGCGACGGAGGACACCTGTTTGGGGTTGGACGGCTTTTGTCACTACGGAAGTTAATTTATTTAGAGACGGTCGATGTTTTTCGCGGGTTCACAGACGGTAAATGTGTTATATAAATGGATGGTCTTGTGCTGTAGTTCAAGGACGAGCGAATTTCGGTCTGAACTGAATTTGTTTCTGGATTCATAAGTACATTCGTTTATATATTCATTTCATGCGTGTTTGTATATTTGAGGTGGCATTTTAATTCCTATCTTATGTGTATTTGTTTTTTTGGCCTTTTTTACCCTTAGATTTATCTGACGACTTCACCTGGCAGTGGTTGTCTAAGCCCGTTGGTGATGCGGATGAATCCATGAAACAAAATTAAATTTATATTTAAGGATAGGTCTTAACCCACGCACTGCAGGGGCTTTGCGCCGAAGACGAACTGCATGGGGGGGGGGTTGATTTCCGCCCCCCTGAGATCTCGAAACCTACGCTACGTAGCGAGAAGCGGAAAAAGGAATTTGATAGCTTGATACATGTTCTATTGAAAGTATTTCAGTGTTATTTTAGGTCAGGTCAAAATTGAGGTCACCAGAGGTCATCAAAGGTCAAACTTTCCAGTTTTGTCCTGTGTTAGGACATCGCTCCAGAAATTCCCATATATCTCAGCAACAATGCTAGTTAGAAACAAACGTAAAAAAACAAACGCCAGCCAGTGAAATTTCCAATCGCTAAAGTGTTCTCAGATTTGATCTCAGGTAAATATTTGAGGCTACAGAGGTCAAAAAGAAAAAATAAATTTTGTTTTGCTTAATTGTTTTTTGCTATTAACTTTTTACTTAATAGAGATAACGAAACTGTTTACGCCATTGTGTTTATCTTGTCAAAGCGCTTCGAATTTTATACATGGTGACCTTGTAAGTCAACTTAACAATTTGACCTCAGGTCAAGGTCAAGTGGTGACCCAAGTAAAACATGTTGCACATGGGAAGACGTATCTCGACGAGACAAACACGTTGATGTCTGTTTTACTTCTCTATCTTCATTATGTCGGGAGTTATTGACAAAAAAGTGATGGTGGCCTCGCTTGACCTCAAATGACCCAATAGAGTCACTAAACAATAGTCACTGAACAAAATTTACACTTGGATCATCAAGAATATCCTATAATAATAACATGATCCAGAAGTAATTGGACTAATATCATGCATATCCTTGAAATAGGAAGCATTTGTATATTTCCCCATTGACTTACTATGGGGAGGTTACGAAATTGACCTGACCTTAAGTCACCGATATCAAAATTCCGAGATAAAAGAATTGTAAGTACTTATGCCCTCATGACATCCTGTAAGTTTCAAACTGATCGGTGAAAACTCTGGCTTCGGCACAACTGCAAACATTTTTGGAGGTGGGGTCACTTGACCTGGTCTGGTGACCTGACCTGAGATGACCCGAGGTTATTTTTTCTCTCAAAGTGTGCGCAATTGATGTCCTAACAGGTGTGCGAAAACCCGGCGGCGTTGTGCGCCGCCGTTTTTTCGCTATCTTTGACAAACCTGAGGGGGGGGGGGGCGGAAATCAACCCCTGCAGTGCGCGGGTTAAGGAGGTTGAATACGTACTATCAGGTGATTAACACAAACGCCTCTGACGTATATTGTTATTAATTATACGCGATGTGTGTACATATTATTGGATTACAATACACTACAACCCTCGGGCCGGCGCAAACAGCGGTCCGGTGGCGACCCAGCAAAGAGAATCTAGGCGGACTAGACGGTGTCCGATGGGCAGACTGCCTCAATGTGGGAAGTGCCGGCCAGCTCGACGCCTCTCATCTCATTAGCTGAAGGTATATAATGGATTGAAACCCCCTGAGCAAATTAACCCGGCATTGACTGAGGTCTCAGCAGAACACCATTGACTGTGGTGGTGGTGGTGGTGGTGGGAGGGGGGGGGGGGGGGGGTTAAACGCTCCACCTGGTTATCTTCCGAACCAATGATCGCAGTGAGACGCGCAAGGTGGCATTCGAAAGTTCTCAATGAGATAAATCTAAGTTTAACTCACTAATTTCAAAGTGAGGTCAAATGTCAGGTCACGGTCAGGTCAAATGTCAAAATCGACGTATTTGAGTTTATGGGCCATACTTTCCATCCAAAACCTTCTATTACAACCATGAGCACTCAAAGTGCTTCCAAAGGTATGGCAAACATTCCGCATGAGCTAAAGTGAAATTGTTGGCAAAGGTCAAGGTCAAGGTCAGGCCATAAAAGGTCACTATGCGCCAAATATCTACGAAAGTCATGGAACACATGTTTTATGAGTTATTTTCCACGTATAATTCGATAGTGATAGTCCTTTTACCTTCTGACTTCATTTACGTGAAGTTAGTGTCAAGTTCACGTCAAGTTCAGGTCACTGAAGGTCAAAATTTGAAATTGATAAATTTAAATGTAAAAAGCATGTCTCTAGACCAGTGTTGTCTCTGAAATACAAGGCTGACATTTTTTTGGTCTGTATCTGGTCAATAAAAGACCAAAAACGCAATTTCAAAATATGACGTCATGAGTTCCCCATACTTTACATACCACAAGTCAGTCAAAAATGGTGATAGCATTTTGCAATTTGGTTTTGGTTGCTCATATGTAGTTCTCTGACAATTTTTTTTTATTTTCGAAACATTTTATTTTGTGGGCATTTAAAAACAAACGTTTTTTTTTGCGGGGAGGGTCAAAAAACAAAATGTCAAAAATCCGAGATAGTCATGTTGTAGACCTTGCCATTTTATATCTTTTGACGTTTTTTGATTGCATTTATCTCGAAGTATGACTTTTGTACGATCTGTTAAATTTTGGCTGAATTTTGTGTAAAACTTGTGTGTAGTGACGTCACTAAATTCGCTACAACTCGAAATTTTTCAACGAAGTTTCTTTATTTGTTAACAGATAACGTAAAATCGATGTAGAAGAATATACCCGAAGTTTCACGTTGATAGCGCTATTGTTTTTTTTTAGCTATTACGAAAATTCGTCAGAGTTCATTCATCAGTTAAACGCCCTCCCCCCGTCCCCACTCCCCCAGTCAATGGCGGGTTAAGCCATTGTTACACAATGTGGTTTACATTAGTTCTCCGTGTGACTGATTAGTTCTCCGTGTTTCTGTTATAAATTTGTATTGAGTAATTGTTTTATTTTACGTTTGGCAGCATACATCAGGAACCTGAGTGTGAAGCCCGGTGTCCACCGCCACCGGTCATCAACGGGAACACGCGTGGCGGTGGGCACCGGCATTTCGTCGGCGAACGTTTTCGCCAGCGGTCGAAAACAGACACAAAGCTAAACGCTGCTGAACTTTCGCTCGCTCGTCACCCTTGTTACCAGATGGTCAACGTTGTTACCAGATCTAGCGATTTTCAACTTTTGGAGACATCGCAAAGTCACCAACTGCCCTGTCCGTTCTTGTCCTGTCCGTTGTTGACCGGTGGCGGTGGGAACCGGGCTTAAGAGAACACGGCATTATAGGTATAAGTAACGTTATGCTGTAAAATGACGTAAACTAGAAAAGCCACATCATGTATGATTGTGAATATACTGTTTTGTTTTAGTCGTTACATCCGGGAACTTATATGTTGTTTTGATTGTGTTCGCCGCACTGCGCCCAATGAAGTTAACTGATTGTTTTGTTGCGATAAGGGATAGGGTTTTGACCGTGACCTTGTGTTTTGTTTTTACGCGGTGCCTCGACACGAGGCCTTGTGGTCAGGTGACCTTTTGAGGAAAAGAGTTCAGCCTGTCGAGCCTGAGTGTTGTGTAACCGTGCCGTTGGGGCTTCTGAGCGGGGCCGTGCGGTACTGAGCCAGAGGTTGGCTCATGGTCTGTGGATGTTTGGGGCCTGACCAGCCACGGTTTCAGTTTAGTGTTTGATGTTGGATAGTGTTTGGTACATTGAGCTGGGAGCAACGATTCAGTGGGATATTATGGTTGGATGGGTTGGCCAGGGCATATATTATAGGGGTGGGTTGGCATATTTTTATGGGCGACCCACGCAGAAATTCTGTCGTTTAGCGGAGTAAGCCACGGATTTCGGGGACGATGGAGGACATTTATCCTACCTGGGGGTTACTCATCCACGTGGCATCCGGCACTACTGGGAGGGATTTTTTGGGGGGGCCATGCAAAATATTATTGGTGTGTGAAAGTGGAATGTTTGTAGCCGATAAAATGACATCGAGGATGACGAAGAATTAATATTAGGTTAACCCGCGCGGCGCTGGGGTCTCCAGCCGAACGCGCGGCGCTGGGGGGGTAAATTTTAATCCCCCCTCGTATCTTCCGAACTAATAACCGCAGCGAGACGCGCAATGCGGCGATCGCAAGCTCTCAACGAGAAGAATCGAATGCATACTCTAAATTCTTAAAATAAGGTCACATGTCAGGTCACGGTCAGGTCAAATGTAAAATGTAAGTATTTGAGTTTTTGGGCTATACTTTCCATCCAAAGCCTTATATTGCAACTATTATCTCACAAAGTGCTCCAGAGTGTATAATGCATTTCCCGCATAAGTAAAAGTGAAATTGTAAGCAAAGGTCAAGGTCAAGGTCAGGTCACACAAGGTCACAGGTCTACGAAAGCCATGCGACACATGTTGTATGGGTTATTTTACACGTATAATTCGATAGAAGCAGCCATTTTCACAGCCTGACACCATATAATCGTCCTCAGGTCAAGGTCAGGTCCCAATAAGGTCAACATTTTAAATTGATTAATCTAAATAAACATTGCATGCTTCTAGACTAGTTTTGTCTTAGAAATACAGTGGTGGCATTTATTTGTCTGTATCTGGTCAGTAAAAGCCAAAAAATGCAATTTAAAAAAATGACGTCATGAGTTACTTGTTCTTAGAGAGCCATAAGTCAGTCAAAAATAAAGAAATTGCTTTGAAATTTGGTTTGAATATCGTTCATACTTGGTTCTCTAATATATCTTCCGTTTTTTTTTTTGAAAATCTTCAAACAAAAAACTTTTGTGGAAATTCTTCCCCAAAAATCAGTTTTTTGCATTGTTGGGGGTCAAAAACCCTAAATTTTGCAAATCTGAGATAGCCATGTCAAAGACAATGCTATTTCCTTTCTTTTGACGCCTTTTATTTGCAATTTGCAGTAACACGCTATTTTCTACGATTTTTCAAACATTTAACATTTTTTCACCAAAAATTACATGGCATGACGTCACTAAAACGTCATTATCTGCCAAAAAATTTCACGAATGTATTTTTTTTTTGTTTAATGGCAGAAGACGTAGAATTGATGCACCATAAGCTACCGTAAGTTTCACTTTGATATCTGTCATAGTTGTCAAGTTATGGAGAAAATCCGGGAGAGGGGGTAAAATTTACCCCCCCCCCCAGCGCCGCGTGGGTTAAGGTCCAGTAAAGTGCATGGACTCAAGTCAGGACAGCCAGGCGAATTGAAACTTGAAGGCAATTCAAATTACAGCAACGCTATGATACGATGAGTGGGTAACTTTTGGCTAGGAGGTAGGCAGACGTGCGAGTTGGGCGAGTAATTGGACAGATGACCTAACTTAACATCATTATTAAAACTTCTATCACAATGGTCACAGGGGTACTACCAACAACCCTAGTTCCACCCGCTTTTACCCCATACCAGTCAATACCCTTAATAGTTCCCCTCCTTGAGCAGGGGCATTCCACGACAGTCACAGATCGACCAAAAAAAATCAAAGTTCACGCCACCACATTTTGTATTTTGTCTATAGGGTTCTCTTGTGCCCTTAATTCGATGGTGACATCGCCAGACCCTTAAGGTCAACGGTTCTCGAGATATAGTCTCGGGCATTTTTGCGAGGTCACATTGATAGCATTGATAAGCATTGATAATGCTTAATGGGTGCCAAATTTGAAATAAGCGTCACAATGTCCTAGAAACTGCCAAATTCCAAAAAGGTCATGTCAGGTCATCTGAGGTCAGTGACCTCGGTTGACCTGTGGAAGCGCATGAACCCAGTGGAGCATATAATTATGTAAAATGGGTCCCATATTTGAAATCAGCGTCACAGAATGTCCTAAGAAACCGCCAGAAGCAAACAAAAGTAATATGAAGTCATCGAAGGTCAACGACCTCTGAAAAGGTCAAACAAGGTCACAATGTAAGTGTAAACCACAAGTGTCACCTGGAAACACCTGCGCATATGCTCCTGAACAACCAAAAACTCGGAAACTGCAGAAGTTACATACATCGATACTATTGGACGCCAGTTGCGCCTGACATAACCTTGAGAAACAGGTCGTAGGTCACGGGTCATGTGAGTTAGAAGTTCAAATTTTGATTCGAGTATGTGGCAAATTGTTCAAAAGTAGGGTACTGGAAATTCCATTGCAATCGGTTGAAAAATACGCGAGTTATTCCCGAGAAACCGACGGGGGTGGCATTCGCCCTCTACCCGGGCGAGGGTTAAATACAAAGAGGGCTTACTCTACAATACAAAATAAAATCGGAGCTTTCGGCCATAATGTCATTATGTCATGTCATTGCTCGTCTTAAAGACGAGCAATCACCTGTTACCGAATGCCTCTTAATCGCTGACGAAGTGTGTTACAATATACCCGAAAGGTCCGATTTTAATATTTTTGTATTGTGGGTATTCAAAAAATATCCTAAAATATTTTTTGGATTTTTTGTCCTATCTCGAGATAAATAGTAAAGCCTTAATATGAAACAAAAACAATTGCCATTTTTGACTGAATAGGGGTATAGGCACAACAAATAAAAATAAATGACGTCATCAAAAAGTCCTCTTTGTATTTAATCTTCAACTGAGATCTCTACGTGCTTTTGGCCCTTCCGGTCTGACCAGGGATTCCTCTGACCTTCCAATAAGCCCCTCTTGTGTGCCAAGGGGCCCATTCGGCCTGTTCAGAGGTCCTTCCGACCTGGCCAGGGACTGAACTGGCTGCTTTGGCACCCTGCCGACATGCTCAGGGCCACTCTCACCTGCCCAGGGACACCTCCAGTCTGGTTAGGAACTCGTCCGGCATGTTCAAGGGCCCTTCCGACCGGCCCAGGGACCGTTTCGGTCTAGCCAGAGCTCTGACTTGCTCAGGAGCCTCTCCGATCTGCCCAGCGACTCTTCTGGTCGGACTGCGCTGGCTGCTTTGTTGCCCTGCCGACATGCTCAAGGCGCCTCCAACCTGCCTTGGGGCCCCTCTGTGCTGGCTAGGGACGAATTCAGCATGTTCAGGGGTCCTTCTTACCCGCCCATGGGCCCTTTCTGTCTGGTCAGGGGCCCCTCCGATCTTCACAGGGACATTTTGAACTTTCCAGGGCCCTCTAGTCTTTCCAGGGGCCCTCCAGCCTTCTAAGGGGCCCTTCCGACCTGACAAGGGACTGCGCTGGCTGCTTTGTCTCCCTGCCGACATGTTCAGGGGCCCCTCGACCTGCCCAGGGGCCCCTCTCTGCTGGCTAGGGACCCATTCGACGTGTTTGGGGCCGTCCTGACCCACCTAGGGGCTCTTTCGGTCTGGTCAGGGGCCCCCCTGACCTGCACAGGGGCCCTCTGGGGTCTGGCCAAGGGCCCTCCAACCAGATCAGGACCCTTATGACCTGGAAAGGGACTGCGCTGGCTGCTTTGTCGCCCTGCAGACATGCTCAGGGGCCTCTCGACCTGCCCAGGGGCCCCTCTGTGCTGGCTAGGGGTCCATTCGACGTGTTCGGGGACCCTCTGACCCGCTCAGGGGTCCTTTTGGTCTGGCCAGGGGCCCCTCTGACATGCACAGGGTTCTTTTGAACGTCCAAGGGGACCTCTGGTATTTCCAGAGAGGGCCTAAAGGGCCTCTGCAGTGCTCTAAACTCTCTACAGAACTTGCCTCGTGTGGGAAAGAGCCCATTATACCGCGCTTCGCGCGGTCTCGTCGGCCCTTTTCGGCGCGCGCAGCGCGCCGAAAGACGGCCAGGAGGGTCCTCCGCTGCCGAAAAGGGCCATCCTGTCCTCCGGGGGGGGGGGGGGGGGGAGGGGGGGGGGGGGCACCCGGTCCCCCCCCCCTTGGCTAAGTGCCTGACCTGAAGGCATGTGGATACTTTCCATGGCATTGGGTTTTCCGGCAAGTAACGTAGGATATATATTTACAACACCTTCATGGGTGCATAATGTGCATTGCTCATTACCTACTGTTTTGAACATACCTGTACCATTTTTTTTTTTTGGAGGAGTTAAGGGGGTTTGGTCATGGGTCATTTTGGGGGCGCATTGACCCCCACCACCCTCTACCTGCAGTGCCAGTGGCGGTGTTCTACTGCAAATGCCTTACAATGCTGTATTGGCAAAAACTGAAGTATTCAAAAAATAAAATAAAATATTTCTAGAAATATTACCTCTTTATTTATTTTTCTTATCTCGAGATGCCTTAATACGAAACCAAAACAAATGCAATTTTTGACGGGAAAAGGGTATAGGCACAAAAATAAAATAAATGACGTCAATTCTAACGCGTTTCGATTAACAAATCAACATCAGAGAATGATGAAAACATCACCGTTTTTGCGTCAAAAACCAAGAACACTGTCACGAGTCAACCACTTCAACACGTCCTCTAGTGGTAACATTGCATCGCTTACGTACTAAAACACTGCGATGCATTACTATACTGACATACGCTGTCACACACGTTTACTCTGCAAAATCATACACTGCTAAGTCATCTCTCGTACAAAGGTAAGACAATCGATAGATAACAATCATTCGCCGTAACGTATACGAGTCAAGATGAAAGTAGCCGACAGAGGATTTGTGGTTACAATATTTATACCGACTCAATTTAGGCGTAAACTATTAAAGCTTCCTAAAAGTCGAGAAAAAACAAACGGGAAGCTAAATCACATGTTTAGTAAGGCACCAAGACCTAGATTTAGTGTTCATAGTAGGGTTGCTTTCTCTAATATAAACAGATTCAGCTATGCCCAGGTCGGCTTCATGTTCTTTAGTGGTGAGGATATCTATGTAAAAGTCTCAGCCGAAAGTCTCAGCTTTGTACGAGAGATGACTTAACAGTGTATGATTTTGCAGAGTAAACGGTTATGACAACGTATGTCAGTATAGTAATGCATCGACAGTGTTTTAGTACGTAAGCGATGCAATGTTACCACTAGAGGACGTGTTGAAGTGGTTGACTCGTGACAGTGTTCTTGGTTTTTGACGCAAAAACGGTGATGTTTTCATCATTCTCTGATGTTGATTTGTTAATTGAAACGCGTTAGAATTGTTCGGCTTTTCCTTTGATTAAAATAATATATTATTAGCACAAATGATCATTTTGTACAACTTTTTTACAATAAACAAGTTGCTAAACGTATCTTATCTATCTATCTCTCTCTGACTTCAAGATGATTTGGGCCACAGCGGAGCAAAAGTCGAACTTGCAAGAGTCAACCACTTCTTCTCTTCAACCTTCTCTTCACTCGCGTCTCCCCCACGCTACAGGTCTTCCCGATTCAGCATCACGTGCCTTGACAACGATATGTAGGGTAGCATGGGGCAAGACGCTCCATTAGATGCATTTTGCTGAAAATCTCGTTTCTTATTTGACGGAGGCAGCCAGTGATAGCATTTTCACATACATAGTTTGGAAATTTGGCTTGTATTCTGCATCGCCTAATTATACCTTCTTCTGTTAACAAATTTGTAGGTGACGATTTTCGAGGAGCCTGCAAAAGGGGCGTATTGCCCCACCCCCTGGGCAAGCCGCCCCCTGTCGATGGGAAAAACGCCCATCCCCTCGAACTTGGTTCCTATAGAGAGTAGGCGAAAATTAAAAATACCGTTTGATAGCTTGGCGGAATTAATTATCCCCGTTTACATAGCAGTTTCAAAACAGTGAAACATTGGTCACTAATAGTGGAGCATGAAAGATTCTTTCACCATCACATGATCACGATTACGGCGCCAGTGCGTCAATTTACCGTCTGCTGTTATGTATCACATTGGTCGTATGGTTGTTGCAGCCTATGTATTGCCTTTGTTGGTGTTGTTTCTGTCGTATTATACATAATTCACGCCTGGTGCTGGTCGCGAAAATAAGTGCTCGCTAACTTGGCTAAAATAAGCTCCTCCCACGTTTCGAGCTGTATGACTTATGGTACGGTGCACGACATAGCGGGTCATTTTTAGGCACCGCAAGCACTTTTTAGATGCCTGCGGCATGTACTATGCGGCATGCGAACATATGTGCGACAAAATACTAATGACAGCGCCGGTACATTGGTGGAACATTGTGTTATTGGTTGTGTTGTTGTATGGGACCGGTATGATACTTTCCGGAGATCTTGCAGCTCTAATTCTTATTCGCGAAAAAGCAGCAACTGCCGTCGGAAAAAGTAAATCGGTTGCGCATATGGAAGCGTAGCAGTCTTCGCAAAAGCTGCTACGCTACCAAATGAAGGTCAAAATGTCGGAAGAAAAAATACTCTGCTCTGGATGTTTGTGCTGTTAACAATACTTATAAAGCACGATTTCGAAATAAAAGGAACCAAGATCACTCTTACACCATGTTTGAGCAAATTGGATCAAATCTCAGTCTGGTGTAGTGGTGATATCTACTCAAACGAGCTTAAAGGGAGATAATCACCTTTTGATTTTGTTAGCAACACTTTCTTTGGCTACCGTTATGGTATTAAAATGATGCGATCTAAATTTAAGAATTAAATACAATTATTCCCTAATTCAAAGTTGGAAGTTTGGGAAAATTTATGATCGGTATTTTCCCTACACTATTGGAAAGCGCAACATCTGGCGCTTTTGTGTCAATCTGTTCAACGTTGTTGAATGGGCACTTATAAACAAATCGCCGACACTAAATAGGTTGCCATGGGGGGCCTACCTAAACTGCCGATTTCAATGCACTTTTTTAAAATGATTGTTGATTGTTCATAAAAGTTTGGCACATATTCGCAAAAGATAGAATGCAGGAAACATATTGCATACCTTCATGATAAATAACAATGCGTAGGGAGGCTAATTTACTGATGTCGTTACCGAGTGCTTGCTGATTATAAGCGTGGAGCGCTTATCAACTATGAATTGAAATATCTCGCGGTAGGAATTGTTCTATGCAAAATTTTATGAATTTACAATATATTTTGGTCTCGTCTATCGATTTCAGGTGCTAACTCCATTTTTGTGGAAAAAGGTCATTATCTCCCTTTAATAATGGAAGATGTTCCACAATTAGTGAACAATGTTCCACTATTTTGAAATTGCTATGTAAACGGGTGATAGCTGGGAACAAACGAGAAAAAAAACAATCTAAGGCTCTTTAAATATGCATTCGCTTGGCCTATGTCCATTATTTAGATCAGTTGAACAGTGTAGGCATAATAGGTCACCAACGGTTAAGCACTCTTTCCCCAAGACGAAAGGGGCGTTTTACCCCCATTGCGTGCTTTCGATGAAAAGCGAGCCAAGCCCACAAACGTGCATGAACCCATAAATGAGCAATGGACATTTGCTTACATCATATTCTGACCTTAGTTGGCTCAGTTGCTCATTCTTAGTTGCCTTGGATTATCTGGAAGAGAAGTGTTGAGAGAAAGAATGCTTCTGGTCCATTTCAGTACTGAAATAGCAGAAAACGCTCCAAAAACAGAGTTTAACTTATATCTCTGGAAAGCGCCGCAGAAATTATGTCGCCTTCTATGAGTTCATCGACCATATGTTGCTTGTTTTGTAGAACATAATATTTTTACCCGGGACCTTTAAATTCCGAGATATCTTGGTGAGGCATTTATCCCCGGTGGAGCGTGTTGCCCAATCTTACCCTAGTAAGAAAGCTTTGTCATCATTTTAATGTAAGATTTGAACATTTCGAACATTGGAACTAACAGCAATAAAGTCGTTATCGATGTGCAAGTTTCTGCCTATATCATTCACCTAATATTGTCCTTTGGTTTACCCCCAATCAAGGGTACCTCCAACAGCCTTGCTCAGAACAGGATTGGACCGTACCAATATGGCTGCTGCCGGGTAATACGGCAGATGGTTACCGGGGCAATGCATCATAGGGACAAATACAGTTAAATTAAATTAAAAATACACATGAAGTTAAGTCAATTTACATCCAAACTAAGAACAGATGAAAGTGTAAAATTGTCTAAAAATGATTAAATCATCACACAACATTGTGTATTCGTTTAATTATGATAGGGGCGATTAACCCAAACCGGAAATGCACGGAAGCGCTTTGCCTCAAGGCAGAGGGCGTTTTGCTCCTGGGTCGAGGCAAACCGCCCCATATGCATCGCTTTAATTATCTATATTTTTCCCAGTAATTAATTTTCCGATGGTTGGACGTCCATGTGTATTAGAAGTAGACTTCATTAACGGTTCCTTTCATTAGCATATATCATATATGTGGTCATATATCAAGTCACTGAAATCCTCGCAGGCCGCTCTAACCACACTCCTTGACCAAGGCCGCTCCTACACCAACCAGGGTGACTGCGCTAACCTGTTTAACAGGTCATTCAATTCAAAATTCTCGGATCCTCACCTAACTGACCTTAGCTGACCTTGACAATATTTGTAATGGGCCTTCTCAGACGCCACGTCTGAGAAGGCCCATTACAAATATTGTATCTTTAATTATTTCCCTAGTAGGTAATGAGTGTATCGCTAAGACTCATTCAAACCTCGACAATAGTAAAAATACTTCTCAGATGTCGCGATACCAAAATTGGTTTATAAGGCAACAAGGGACGGATAACCTCCTCTTCAGTTGGTGATGGGTGGCTTAATGCCCAATTCTGTGGCAAATTAAGCTAACGCTATCACACATATACAGATACAATACATTTGTTTGTACGCTAATATCATTTACGTTGCACGCCATGGAAAGGGCGAACATCAACATATTTTGCATATTTTGATATGGGATTCTGCAATATATTTGGCAGCAGGAAAGATCCTGGATGTATCGTACTGATTCTCCCTCCATTGACCTTGTCCGTGTAAAAGTGTAACGTGCCAAGAAGGTCAGCTGGGCGAGGCTCGCCAAATGCCGACTGACCAGTCGGACCACTATATAAACCCCGACTGACCGGTGCAGAGGACATCATTCAACTACTGCAGCTCACAGAACATACACACACATCCTCCAAAATGAAGCTGGTGAGTATTCGTAGAAGCCAGTCTGTAGTGCTATCTGCGCTATACTGCAGTTGACATTATTCTTCACGTTCTTAAATAAAATAAAAAAATATGATAATTGCCATCAGCCTTACAAATGGTAAAGGTAAAGTTCTTAGTTTTAGGTAATTCTATTGTTCAATTTAATGATCTGCCCGACTTCTTACGCCATCTCTAGTAATATCGATATATCAACTTCATTGACTTGTTGAGTACACATCTGCTAGGATTTCACAGATGAAAATTATACATAACGGCGAAAGCAGTTGGTAGGATTATAAATTTAAAACAATGGGCAAATAGTTCCTGGGTGTTCAACTACAGCAATATAGCTTCTCGGAATTCACTTCCATAAGATCGTTCACCAATGCCAATAAATCATAATTGTCCATAGCTGCTGTAATGTTATAATGCGCTCCGTTGTGTTCCAGCTGATCGTCGCTGCTGTTCTGGCTGTGGCCGCTGCGGACAGGCTTGCCCCCCGGCCCTACTCTACCCCGGCCCCCCGGTCCTACTCTGCCCCAGCCCCGCCATCCTACCCTGCCCCTGCTCCCCAGCAGTACGGACAGAAGGTTCCCCAGATCCTGTCACAGCAGTTTGACCTCCGCGACGACCAGTCCTACGATGCCAGGTAAGCAGATGCTGTATTTTATTGGCGAAATGCAGGAAACCACACATAAACCAAAGCAATTAGTTTCTTGATACAAAACTGATATCGGACTGATGAATAAATATCATACATCGTATTACGGAATATTAATTGCGTAAGATACAGGCAAATGCATACCGGCGCTTACTTTCATCACCTTTGCATTACTTGCTATTGCATTGCTTCTGTTTGCATAGTTTGTGTTTGCAAAGTCTGCTTTTGCATGACATGTGCTTATCTTGTTTGTCATACATTGCTATATTGTGTTGATGAATATCTCGATTCTTTCATCTCCGTAGCTTCGAGACTGAGAACGGCATCGCCGCCTCCGAGTCTGGCAAGCCTGTGGCCGGCTACGGTGATGAGGCGAGCTACGCGGTCGAGGGCCAGTACAGCTACACCGGTGATGACGGTGTCCACTACACCGTCACCTACGTGGCCGACGCCAACGGCTTCCAGCCGCAGGCTGACCATCTGCCGACGCCCGTGCCCACCGAGTACCCGACCCCGGAGGTGTCGGCGACCCAGGCCAGCTACCAGGCTGCCCCCACCCCCAGCTACCAGGCCGCCCCCGCCCAGCCTCAGTACCAGCAGTACCAGCCCAGGTACCAGTGATTGATCAGACTGTATTCATTGGTTCCCCATTCCCAGAGCCCACACACCGACTACGCCTTATGAGTCCTTGTATTTATTGTGATGCTTGATGTGTTACGTGTGATTGTGTATTCGGCCGTGTGCTGTCAATACATGTGCATTGATATATTTGTTTTTGAATATGGTAGATATATAAACAAGACACTAAAATATTATTTTACTATTCATTAAATCACCTTAGGACGTTTCTTATCACTCAAAGCTACCAAAAGCAGCAAGTATAGTTGAACATTGTCATCGCCTATCGGCATGATGTCCTAATGCACAATATGGCAGGCAGGGGTGGATCGAAATCCAAGGCTCCATCGAGGACATGATCCCACCCCTCAAAACAGAATGATTGAACGTTGTAAAAAATACTACATTTTAAGTCCAAGCATCTTTTTCCATGGAGGGTTTATTTTGAGTCATTGTTTATTTCGCGATAAATGGAAATATTATTGTGTGAAATCTGGCAGACTTTTTTAGATTCGACTCTCTCCAAAGTAATTTTTGTCCGTTCGATAGCTGCCAGTGATATATCCAATGGCTAAGACAAGACTCAAATATATATTGGCTGCATGTCTCCGGAAAAATGTTGCTACTTAATTAGTATCTCCGCCTTGTTGCACTAAAAATGCGACAGGCTTGATTTCAGGACATCGCAGCATTTGTTTTCGAAAGCAGATATGCAAGTGTTATAATACCTATACCTAATTTGATGATATAAATAAAGTGCAAATAAGTTACATATTTTAGATGATAAGATTGCATATATATTATACGATTAGGTATATTGACATCCAAAGGTAAAAACCCAAACATGATCACTTTAATGATTGTGGAGTAAAAGTGCCTGCAAAGCATGGTCAGGGGAGTGGCCTGGACAAGGATACTGCTCGGTCCGGGGGCGCAGATTGGCCTGGACAGGGGAACTGATCGGTCCGGGGGAGTGGCCTGGACAGGGGTACTGATCGGTACGGGGGAGTGGCCTGGACAGGGGTACTGATCGGTCCGGGGGAGTGGCCTGGATATTATACTGATCGGTCCGGAGGAGTGGCCTGGACAGGGGTACTGATCGGTCCGGGGATTGGCCTGGACAGTGGTACTGATCGGCCCGGGGGAGTGGCCTGGACAGGGGTACTGATCGGGCCGGTGGCGCTGAGTGGCCTGGACAGGGGAACTGATCGGCCCGGGGGAGTGGCCTGGACAGGGGTACTGATCGGACCGGGGGAGTGGCCTGGACAGGGTTACTGATTTGTTCGAGGGCACCGAGGGGCATATCCTCCGGGGGTACTGATCGTTTCAGGTGCGCTGAGTGGCCTTTTCCCTTAAAATAAAAAAAAAACTGTTTTGTTTTTGACAAATCCCCACATTTTTTTTTTTTTAAAAGATGTTAGAAAAACTTGAATATATGTGAGAGAACTGAGTATGGACAATACCCATACCACATTTCAAAGCAATGTCTTCATTTTTAACTGAGTGATGGCTCTCTAAGTGTAAGAAACCCCCATAAGAGAGGCTACCTAAGTGTAAGAAACTGATGACGTCATTTTTTAATAACTTTTTGACTTTTTTTGACAAGATACGAACAAATATTTACCTTTTCTGTATTTCTGATCCAAAACTGGTCTAGGAACATGCCTTTTTATGCACATTTATCAATTTATAATTTTGAAGTTTTCTGAAGAGCAAAATCGCTGTTCTGGATGTAGTAAATCCGAGGTCATTCACTTGACCTGGAAGGTCACCCGTTGATCTGAGACCTAAAAATCACAAACCGTTAGATTTCTCTCATGACGGGCAACATGCTGGTTCTTACTGCATTGCTCTAAGTGGCTTGGTTTGGAAGTTAACAGGGGGTACCTGTCAGGCCCCTCCCCCTTAGGGCAAAGGTGAAAAAAGCTCCCGTATGGCGAGGGTTAAGATAAGCAAACACTCGGTAATTTACACAGGGCGTGTTTTGTACATGGGTGTTGGCGTTTTTTTCCGGACATGGGGCGAAACGATTTATTGCAAGGGCTTGGAAAAATTGATAATTTTAGTAAACAACTGTTTCAATGTAGCCGTTCTTTTACGTAAACAAAAGCCAATAGATGACACCACGTAATATGATACGGAATGCAATGATCTTAAATTCATTTGGACTTAATTTGAAGTCCCCGTAAGGGGTACGTATTTGGCCTATTTACCCTACAATTAAAACAAATATAAAACGTAACTACCTTTTCTCGTCCATGGGCGTGCCGTCGGGGAAGGCCCATTACAAATATTGTATCTTTAATTATTTCCCTGGTAGGTAATGGGTGGATCGCTAAGACTCATTCGAACTTTGACAATAGTAAAAATACTTCTCAGAATTCAGATGGCGCTATACAATGATTGGTTTTAAGACAACGAGGGACATGATAACCTCCTCGTCAGATGGTGATGTGTGGCTGAAGGCCCAGTTCTGCGGCAAATTAGGCTAACGCTATCACACATATACAGATACAATAAATTTGTTTGTACGCATATACAATTTAAGTTGCACGCCATGAAAAGAGCGAACATCGAACTAGATTGCAGATTTTGATATGGGGTTCTGCAATATATTTGGGAGGAGGAAAGATCCAGGATGTATCGTACCGATTCACCCTCCATTGACCTTGTCCATGTAAAAGTGTAGCGTGCCATGAAGATCAGCTGGGCGAGGCTCGCCAAATGCCGACTGACCAGTCGGACCACTATATAAAGCCGACTGACCGGTGCAGAGGACATAATTCAACTACTACAGCTCACAGAACACACACCCATATCCTCCAACATGAAGCTGGTGAGTATTCAAAGAAGCCAGTCTGTAGTGCTTTCTGCGCTATAATATATTGCAATTGACATTATTCTTGATTTTTTTTTTAAAGACAAAAGTGAAAATATTATAATTGACATCAGCCTTACAAATGGTGAAGGTTAAATTTTTAGTTTTAGGTAATTCCATTGTTCAATTTAATGATCTGCCCAACTTCTTACGCAATCTCTAGTAACATCGATATATCAACTTCATTGACTTGTTGAGTACACGTCTGCCAGGATTTCACAGATGAAAATTATACATAACGGCGGAAGCAGTGGGCAGGCCTAGATGTTTCAAATAATGGGCAAAGAATTCCTGGGTGTTCAACTAGAGCCATATAGCTTCTCGGGTTTCACTGCCAGAAGATTGTTTACCAATGCCAATACATAATAATTGTCAATAGCTGCTGTAATGTTATAATGCGCTGCGTTGTGTTCCAGCTGATCGTCGCTGCTGTTCTGGCTGTGGCAGCTGCGGACAGGCTTGCCCCCCGGCCCTACTCTGTCCCGGCCCCCCGGTCCTACTCTGCCCCAGCCCCGCCATCCTACCCTGCCCCTGCTCCCCAGCAGTACGGACAGAAGGTTCCCCAGATCCTGTCACAGCAGTTTGACCTCCGCGACGACCAATCCTACGATGCCAGGTAAGCAGATGCTGTATTTTCTTGGCGAAATGCAGGAAACCACACATAAAGCAATTAGTTTCTTGATAAAAAAACTGATATCGGACTGATGAATAAATATCATACATCGTATTACGGAATATTTGTTGCGTAAGATACAGACGAATGCATACCGGCGCTTACTTTCATCCCCTTTGCATTACTTGCAATTGCATTGCTTCTGTTTGCATAGTTTGTGTTTGCGAAGTCTCCTTTTGCATGACATGTGCTTATCTTGTTTGTCATACATTGCTATATTGTGTTGCTGAATATCGCTATTTTTTCATCTCCGTAGCTTCGAGACTGAGAACGGCATCGCCGTCTCCGAGTCTGGCAAGCCTGTGGCCGGCTACGGTGATGAGGCGAGCTACGCGGTCCAGGGCCAGTACCGCTACCTCGGTGAAGACGGTGTCCACTACACCGTCACCTACGTGGCCGACGCCAACGGCTTCCAGCCGCAGGCTGACCATCTGCCGACGCCCGTGCCCACCGAGTACCCGACCCCGGAGGTGACAGCGACCCAGGCCAGCTACCAGGCCGCCACCGCCCCCAGCTACCAGGCCGCCCCCGCCCAGCCTCAGTACCAGCAGTACCAGCCCAGGTACCAGTGATTGATCAGACTGTATTCATTGGTTCCCCATCCCCAGAGCCCACACACCGACTACGCCTTATGAGTCCTTGTATTTATTGTGATACATGATGTGTTACGTGTGATTGTGTATTCGGCCGTGTGCTGTCAATACATGTGCATTGATATATTTGTTTTTGAATATGGTAGATATATAAACAAGACACTAAAATATTATTTTACCATTCATTAAATCACCTTAGGACGTTTCTTATCACTCAAAGCTACCAAAAGCAGCAAGTATAGTTGAACATTGTCATCGCCTATCGGCATGATGTCCTAATGCACAATATGGCAGGCAGGGGTGGATCGAAATTCAAGGGTCCATCGAGGACATGATCCCACCCCTCAAAACAGAATGACTGGACGTGGTAAAAAATACTACATTTTAAGTCCAAGCATCTTTTTCCATGGAGGGTTTATTTTGAGTCATTGTTTATTTCGCGATAAATGGAAATATTATTGTGTGAAATCTGGCAGACTTTTTTAGATTCGACTCTCTCCAAAGTAATTTTTGTCCGTTCGATATCTGCCAGTGATATATCCAATGGCTAACACAAGAGTCAAAAATATATTGGCTGCATGTCTCCGGAGAAATGTTGCGACTTAATTGGTATCTCCGCCTTGTTGCACTACAAATGCGACAGGCTTGATTTCAGGACATCGCAGCATTTGTTTTCGAAAGCAGATATGCAAGTGTTATAATACCTATACCTAATTTGATGATATAAATAAAGTGCAAATAAGTTACATAATTTAGATGATAAGATTGCATATAAATTATACGATTAGGTATATTGACATCCAAAGGTAAAAACCCAAACATGATCACTTTAATGATTGTGGAGTAAAAGTGCCTGCAAAGCATGGTCAGGGGAGTGGCCTGGACAAGGATACTGCTCGGTCCGGGGGCGCAGATTGGCCTGGACAGGGGAACTGATCGGTTCGGGGGAGTGGCCTGGACAGGAATACTGATCGGTACGGGGAAGTGGCCTGGACAGGGTACAGATCGGTCCGGGGGAGTGGCCTGGACAGGGGTACTGATCGGTCCGGGGGAGTGGCCTGGACAGGGGTACTGATCGGTCCGGGGGAGTGGCCTGGATATGGTACTGATCGGTCCGGAAGAGTGGCCTGGACAGGGGTACTGATCGGTCCGGGGATTGGCCTGGACAGTGGTACTGATCGGCCCGGGGGAGTGGCCTGGACAGGGGTACTGATCGGTCCGGGGAGTGGCCTGGACAGTGGTAGTGATCGGCCCAGGGGAGTGGCCTGGACAGGGGTACTGATCAGCCCGGTGGCGCTGAGTGGCCTGGACAGGGGAACTGATCGGCCCGGGGGAGTGGCCTGGACAGGGGTACTGATCGGACCGGGGAGTGGCCTGGACAGGGTTACTGATTTGTTCGAGGGCACCGAAGGGCATATCCTCCAGGGGCACTGATCGTTTCAGGTGCGCTGAGTGGCCTTTTCCCTTAAAATAGAAAACAAAACTGTTTTGTTTTTGACAAATCCCCACATTTTTTTAAAAAAGATGTTAGAAAAACTTGAATATATGTGAGAGAACTGAGTATGAACAATACCCATACCACATTTCAAAGCAATGTCTTCATTTTTAACTGAGTGATGGCTCCCTAAGTGTAAGAAACCCCCATAAGAGAGGCTACCTGAGTGTAAGAAACTCATGACGTCATTTTTTAAATAATTTTTTGATTTTTTTTGACAAGATTCGAACAAATATTTACCTTTTCTGTATTTCTGATCCAAAACTGGTCTAGGGACATGCCTTTTTATGTACATTTATCAATTTATAATTTTGAAGTTTTCTGAAGAGCAAAATCGCTGTTCTGGATGTAGTAAATCCGAGGTCATTCACTTGACCTGGAAGGTCACCCGTTGACCTGAGACCTAAAAATCACAAACCGTTAGATTTCTCTCATGACGGGCAACATGCTGGTTCTTACTGCATTGCTCTAAGTGGCTTGGTTTGGAAGTTAACAGGGGGTACCTGTCAGGCCCCTCCCCTTAGGGCAAAGGTAAAAAAGCTCCCGTATGGCGAGGGTTAAGATCAGCAAAAACTCGGTAATTTACACAGGGCGTGTTTTGTACATGGGTGTTGGCGTTTTTTTCCGGACATGGGGCGAAACGATTTATTGCAAGGGTTTGGAAAAATTGATAATTTTAGTAAACAACTGTTTCCATGTAGCCGTTCTTTTACGTAAACAAAAGCCAATAGATGACACCACGTAATATGATACGGAATGCAATGATCTTAAATTCATTTGGACTTAATTTGAAGTCCCCTTAAGGGGTACGTATTTGGCATATTTACCCTACAATTAAAACAAATATAAAACGTAACTACCTTTTCTCGTCCATGGGCGTGCCGTCGGAGAAGGCCAATTACAAATATTGTATCTTTAATTATTCCCTGGTAGGTAATGAGTGGATCGCTAAGACTCATTCAAACTTTGACAATAGTAAAAATACTTCTCAGAATTCAGATGGCGCTATACAATGATTGGTTTATAAGACAACGAGGGACATGATAACCTCCTCGTCGGATGGTGATGTGTGGCTGAAGGCCCAGTTCTGCGGCAAATTAGGCTAACGCTATCACACATATACAGATACAATAAATTTGTTTGTACGCATATATAATTTACGTTGCACGCCATGAAAAGAGCGAACATCGAACTAGATTGCAGATTTCGATATGAAGTTCTGCAATATATTTGGGAGGAGGAAAGATCCAGGATGTATCGTACCGATTCACCCTCCATTGACCTTGTCCATGTAAAAGTGTAGCGTGCCAAGAAGGTCAGCTGGGCGAGGCTCGCCAAATGCCGACTGACCAGTCGGACCACTATATAAAGCCGACTGACCGGTGCAGAGGACATCATTCAACTACTACAGCTCACAGAACACACACCCATATCCTCCAACATGAAGCTGGTGAGTATTAATAGAAGCCAGTCTGTAGTGCTATCTGCGCTATAATATATTGCAGTTGACATTATTCTTGATTTTTGTTTTAAAGACAAAAGTGAAAATATTATAATTGACATCCGCCTTACAATAGGTGAAGGTTAAATTTTTAGTTTTAGGTAATTCCATTGTTCAATTTAATGATCTGCCCGACTTCTTACGCCATCTCTAGTAACATCGATATATCAACTTCATTGACTTGTTGAGTACACGTCTGCCAGGATTTCACAGATGAAAATTATACATAACGGCGGAAGCAGTGGGCAGGCTTAGATGTTTAAAATAATGGGCAAAGAGTTCCTGGGTGTTCAACTAGAGCCATATAGCTTCTCGGGTTTCACTGCCAGAAGATTGTTCACCAATGCCAATACATAACAATTGTCAATAGCAGCTGTAATGTTATAATGCGCTGCGTTGTGTTCCAGCTGATCGTCGCTGCTGTTCTGGCTGTGGCCGCTGCGGACAGGCTTGCCCCCCGGCCCTACTCTGCCCCGGCCCCCCGGTCCTACTCGGCCCCAGCCCCGCCATCCTACTCTGCCCCTGCTCCCAAGCAGTACGGACAGAAGGTTCCCCAGATCCTGTCACAGCAGTTTGACCTCCGCGACGACCAGTCCTACGATGCCAGGTAAGCAGATGCTGTATTTTCTTGGCGAAATGCAGGAAACCACACATAAAGCAATTAGTTTCTTGATAAAAAACTGATATCGGACTGATGAATAAATATCATACATCGTATTACGGAATATTTGTTGCGTAAGATACAGACGAATGCATACCGGTGCTTACTTTCATCCCCTTTGCATTACTTGCAATTGCATTGCTTCTGTTTGCATAGTTTGTGTTTGCAAAGTCTGCTTTTGCATGACATGTGCTTATCTTGTTTGTCATACCTTGCTATATTGTGTTGATGAATATCGCTATTCTTTCAACTCCGTAGCTTCGAGACTGAGAACGGCATCGCCGCCTCCGTGTCTGGCAAGCCCGTGGCCGGCTACGGTGATGAGGCGAGCTACGCGGTCCAGGGCCAGTACAGCTACCTCGGTGAAGACGGAGTCCACTACACCGTCACCTACGTGGCCGACGCCAACGGCTTCCAGCCGCAGGCTGACCATCTGCCGACGCCCGTGCCCACCGAGTACCCGACCCCGGAGGTGTCGGCGACCCAGGCCAGCTACCAGGCCGCCCCCACCCCCAGCTACCAGGCCACCCCCGCCCAGCCTCATTACCAGCAGTACCAGCCCAGGTACCAGTGATTGATCAGACTGTATTCATTGGTTCCCCATCCCCAGAGCCCACACACCGACTACGCCTTATGAGTCCTTGTATTTATTGTGATACATGATGTGTTACGTGTGATTGTGTATTCGTCCGTGTGCTGTCAATACATGTGCATTGATATATTTGTTTTTGAATATGGTAGATATATAAACAAGACACTAAAATATTATTTTACTATTCATTACATCACCTTAGGACGTTTCTTATCACTCAAAGCTACCAAAAGCAGCAAGTATAGTTGAACATTGTCATCGCCTATCGGCATGATGTCCTAATGCACAATATGGCAGGCAGGGGCGGATCGAAATTCAAGGGTCGATCGAGGACATGATCCCACCCCTCAAAACAGAATGACTGGACGTGGTAAAAATACTACATTTTAAGTCCAAACATCTTTTTCCATGGAGGGTTTATTTTGAGTCATTGTTTATTTCGCGATAAATGGAAATATTATTGTGTGAAATCTGGCAGACTTTTTTAGATTCGACTCTATCCAAAGTAATTTTTGTCCGTTCGATATCTGCCAGTGATATTTCCAATATCTAAGACAAGAGTCAAAAATATATTGGCTGCATGTCTCCGGAGAAATGTTGCGACTTAATTGGTATCTCCGCCTTGTTGCACTAAAAATGCGACAGGCTTGATTTCAGGACATCGCAGCATTTGTTTTCGAAAGCAGATATGCAAGTGTTATGATACGTATACCTAATTTTGATTATATAAATAAAGTGCAAATAAGTTACATAATTTAGATGATAAGATTGCATATAAATTATACGATTAGGTACATGGACATCCAAAGGTAAAAACCCAAACATGATCACTTTAATGATTGGGGAGTAAAAGTGCCTGCAAAGCATGGTCAGGGGAGTGGCCTGGACAAGGATACTGATCGGTCCGGGGTCGCATATTGGCCTGGACAGGGGTACTGATCCGTCTGGGGTGCTGAGTGGCCTGGGCAGGGGAACTGTTCGGTCCGGGGGAGTGGCCTGGACAGGGGTACTGATCGGTACTGGGGAATAGCCTGGACAGGGGTACTGATCGGTCCGGGGAGTGGCCTGGACAGTGGTACTGATCGGCCCGGGGGAGTGGCCTGGACAGGGTACTGATCGGTCCGGGGGAGTGGCCTGGACAGGGTACTGATCAGCCCGGTGGCGCTGAGTGGCCTGGACAGGGGTACTTGTCGGACCGGGGGAGTGGCCTGGACAGGGGTACTGATCGGTCCGGGGAGTGGCCTGGACAAGGGTACTGATCGGACCAGGGAGTGGCCTGGACAGGGGTACTGATTGGTCCGGGGAGTGGCCTGGACAGTGGTACTGATCAGCCTGGTGGAGTGGCCTGGACAGGGTACTGATCGGCCCGGTTGCGCTGAGTGGCCTGGACAGGGGTACCGATCGGTCCGGGGAGTTGCCTGGACAGGGTACTGATCAGCCCGGTGGCGCTGAGTGGCCTGGACGAGGGGTACTGGTCGGACCGGGGGAGTGGCCTGGACAGGGGTACTGATCGGACCGGGGAAGTGGCCTGGACAGGGGTACTGATCGGTCCGGGGGAGTGGCCTGGACAGGGGTACTGATCGGCCCACGGGAGTGGCCTGGACAGTGGTATTGATCGGCCCAGGGGAGTGGCCTAGACAGGGTACTGATCGGCCCAGGGGAGTGGCCTGAACAGGGTTACTGATTTGTTCGAGGGCACCGAGGGGCATATCCTCCAGGGGTACTGATCGTTTCAGGTGCGCTGAATGGCCTTTTCCCTTAAAAGAGAAAAAACTGTTTTGTTTTTGACAAATCCCCACATAATCATTTTTTTAAAAAGATGTTAGAAAAACTTGAATATATGTGAGAGAACTGAGTATGGACAATACCCATACCACATTTCAAAGCAATGTCTTCATTTTTGACTGAGTGATGGCTCCCTAAGTGTAAGAAACCCCCATAAGAGAGGCTACCTAAGTGTAAGAAACTGATGACGTCATTTTTTAAATAATTTTTTGACTTTTTTTGACAAGAAACGAACAAATATTTACCTTTTCTGTATATCTGATCCAAAACTGGTCTACGAACATGCCTTTTTATGTACATTTATCAATTTATAATTTTGAGGTTTTCTGAAGAGTAAAATCGCTGTTCTGGATGTAGTAAATCCGAGGTCATTCACTTGACCTGGAAGGTCACCCGTTGACCTGAGACCTAAAAATCACAAACCGTTATATTTCTCTCATGACGGGCAACATGCTGGTTCTTACTGCATTGCTCTAAGTGGCTTGGTTTGGAAGTTAACAGGGGGTATCTGTCAGGCCCCTGCCCCCTTAGGGCAAAGGTGAAAAAAAACTTCCGTATGGCGAGGGTTAAGATAAGCAAACACTCGGTAATTTACACAGGGCGTGTTTTGTACATAGGTGTTGGCGTTTTTTTTCGGCCATGGGGCGAAACGATTTATTGCAAAGGTTTGGAAAAATCGATAATTTTAGTAAACAATTGTTTCAATGTAGCCGTTCTTTTACGTAAACAAAAGCCAATAGATGACACCACGTAATATGATACGGAATGCAATGATCTTAAATTCATTTGGACGTAATTTGGAGTCCCCATAAGGGGTACGTATTTGGCCTATTTACCCTACAATTAAAACAAATATAAAACGTAACTACCTTTTCTCGTCCATGGGCGTGCCGTCGGAGAAGGCCCATTACAAATATTGTATCTTTAATTATTTCCATGGTAGGTAATGACTGGATCGCTAAGACTCATTCAAACTTTGACAATAGTAAAAATACTTATCAGAATTCAGATGGCGCTATACAATGATTGGTTTATAAGACAACGAGGGACATGATAACCTCCTCGTCAGATGGTGATGTGTGGCTGAAGGCCCAGTTTTGCGGCAAATTAGGCTAACGCTATCACACATATACAGATACAATAAATTTGTTTGTACGCATATATAATTTACGTTGCACGCCATGGAAAGAACGAACATCGAACTAGATTGCAGATTTTGATATGGGGTTCTGCAATATATTTGGGAGTAGGAAAAATCCTGGATGTATCGTACCGATTCACCCTCCATTGACCATGTCCATGTAAAAGTGTAGCGTGCCAAGAAGGTCAGCTGGGCGAGGCTCGCCAAATGCCGACTGACCAGTCGGACCACTATATAAAGCCAACTGACCGGTGCAGAGGACATCATTCAACTACTACAGCTCACAGAACACAC
Source organism: Chirona hameri (assembly GCA_036785665.1). Taxonomy (NCBI): domain Eukaryota; kingdom Metazoa; phylum Arthropoda; class Thecostraca; order Balanomorpha; family Balanidae; genus Chirona; species Chirona hameri. The sequence continues at coordinate 95,823 of JAXIVJ010000153.1, read as the reverse complement.
ACCCATATCCTCCAACATGAAGCTGGTGAGTATTCATAGAAGCCAGTCTGTAGTGCTATCTGCGCTATAATATATTGCAGTTGACATTATTCTTGATGTTTTTTTTTAAAGATAAAAGTGAAAATATTATAATTGACATCAGCCTTACAAATGGTGAAGGTTAAATTTTTAGTTTTAGGTAATTCCATTGTTCAATTTAATGATCTGCCCGACTTCTTACGCCATCTCTAGTAACATCGATATATCAACTTCATTGACTTGTTGAGTACACGTCTGCCAGGATTTCACAGATGAAAATTATACATAACGGCGGAAGCAGTGGGCAGGCTTAGATGTTTAAAATAATGGGCAAAGAGTTCCTGGGTGTTCAACTAGAGTCATATAGCTTCTCGGGATTCACTGCCAGAAGATTGTTCACCAATGCCAATACATAATAATTGTCAATAGCTGCTGTAATGTTATAATGCGCTGCGTTGTGTTCCAGCTGATCGTCGCTGCTGTTCTGGCTGTGGCCGCTGCGGACAGGCTTGCCCCCCGGCCCTACTCTGCCCCGGCCCCCCGGTCCTACTCTGCCCCAGCCCCACCATCCTACCCTGCCCCTGCTCCCCAGCAGTACGGACAGAAGGTTCCCCAGATCCTGTCACAGCAGTTTGACCTCCGCGACGACCAGTCCTACGATGCCAGGTAAGCAGATGCTGTATTTTCTTGGCGAAATGCAGGAAACCACACACAAAGCAATTAGTTTCTTGATAAAAGAACTGATATCGGACTGATGAATAAATATCATACATCGTATTACGGAATACTTGTTGCGTAAGATACAGACGAATGCATACCGGCGCTTACTTTTATCCCCTTTGCATTACTTGCAATTGCATTGCTTCTGTTTGCATAGTTTGTGTTTGCAAAGTCTGCTTTTGCATGACATGTGCTTATCTTGTTTGTCATACATTGCTATATTGTGTTGCTGAATATCGCTATTCTTTCATCTCCGTAGCTTCGAGACTGAGAACGGCATCGCCGCCTCCGAGTCTGGCAAGGCCGTGGCCGGCAACGGTGATGAGGCGAGCTACGCGGTCCAGGGCCAGTACAGCTACCTCGGTGAAGACGGTGTCCACTACACCGTCACCTACGTGGCCGACGCCAACGGCTTCCAGCCGCAGGCTGACCATCTGCCGACGCCCGTGCCCACCGAGTACCCGACCCCGGAGGTGTCAGCGACCCAGGCCATCTACCAGGCCGCCCCCGCCCCCAGCTACCAGGCCGCCCCCGCCCAGCCTCAGTACCAGCAGTACCAGCCCAGGTACCAGTGATTGATCAGACTGTATTCATTGGTTACCCATCCCCAGAGCCCACACACCGACTACGCCTTATGAGCCCTTGTATTTATTGTGATGCTTGATGTGTTACGTGTGATTGTGTATTCGTCCGTGTGCTGTCAATACATGTGCATTGATATATTTGTTTTTGAATATGGTAGATATATAAACAAGACACTAAAATATTATTTTACCATTCATTAAATCACCTTAGGACGTTTCTTATCACTCAAAGCTACCAAAAGCAGCAAGTATAGTTGAACATTGTCATCGCCTATCGGCATGATGTCCTAATGTACAATATGGCAGGCAGGGGTGGATCGAAATTCAAGGGTCGATCGAGGACATGATCCCACCCCTCAAAACAGAATGACTGGACGTGGTAAAAAATACTACATTTTAAGTCCAAGCATTTTTTTTTGCATGGAGGGTTGATTTTGAGTCATTGTTTATTTCGCGATAAATGGAAATATTATTGTGTGAAATCTGGCAGAATTTTTTAGATTCGACTCTCTCCAAAGTAATTTTTGTCCATTCGATATCTGCCAGTGATATATCCAATGGCTAAGACAAGAGTCAAAAATATATTAACTGCAAGTCTCCGGAGAAATGTTGCGACTTCATTGGTATCTCCGCCTTGTTGCACTAAAAATGCGACAGGCTTGATTTCAGGACATCGCAGCATTTGTTTTCGAAAGCAGATATGCAAGTGTTATGATACCTATACCTAATTTGATGATATAAATAAAGTGCAAATAAGTTACATAATTTAGATGATAAGATTGCATTTAAATTATACGATTAGGTATATGGACATCCAAAGGTAAAAACCCAAACATGATCACTTTAATGATTGTGGAGTAAAAGTGCCTGCAAAGCATGGTCAGGGGAGTGGCCTGGACAAGGATACTGCTCGGTCCGGGGGCGCAGGTTGGCCTGGACAGGGGTACTGATCCGTCTGGGGTGCTGAGTGGCCTAGGCAGGGGAACTGATCGGTCCGGAGGAGTGGCCTGGACAGGGGTACTGATCGGACCGGGCGAGTGGCCTGGACAGGGGTACCGATCGGTCCGGGGGAGTTGCCTGGACAGGGTACTGATCGGCCCGGGGGAGTGGCCTGGGCAGGGTTACTGATTTGTTCGAGGGCACCGAGGGGCATATCCTCCAGGGGTACTGATCGTTTCAGGTGCGCTGAGTGGCCTTTTCCCTTAAAATAGAAAAAAACTGTTTTGTTTTTGACAAATCTCCACCAAATCTTTTTTTTTAAAGATGTTAGAAAAACTTGAATATATGTGAGAGAACTGAGTATGGATAATACCCATACCACATTTCAAAGCAATGTCTTCATTTTTGACTGAGTGATGGCTCCCTAAGCGTAAGAAACCCCCATAAGAGAGGCTACCTAAGTGTAAGAAACTGATGACGTCATTTTTTTAATAACGTTTTGACTTTTTTTACAATATGCGAACAAATATTTACATTTTCTGTATTTCTGATCCAAAACTGGTCTAGGAACATGCCTTTTTATGTACATTTATCAATTTATAATTTTGAGGTTTTCTGAAGAGCAAAATCGCTGTTCTGGATGTAGTAAATCCAAGGTCATTCACTTGACCTGGAAGGTCACCCGTTGACCTGAGACCTAAAAATCACAAACCGTTAGATTTCTCTCATGACGGGCAACATGCTGGTTCTTACTGCATTGCTCTAAGTGGCTTGGTTTGGAAGTTAACAGGGGTACCTGTCAGGCCCCTACCCCTTAGGGCAAAGGTGAAAAAAGCTCCCGTATGGCGAGGGTTAAGATAAGCAAACACCCGGTAATTTACACAGGGCGTATTTTGTACATGGGTGTTGGCGTTTTTTCCGGACATGGGGCGAAACGATTTATTGCAAGGGTTTGGAAAAATTGATAATTTTAGTAAACAATTGTTTCAAGGTAGCCGTTCTTTTACGTAAACAAAAGACAATAGATGACACCACGTAATATGATACGGAATGCAATGATCTTAAATTCATTTGGACTTAATTTGAAGTCCCCATAAGGGGTACGTATTTGGCCTATTTACCCTACAATTAAAACAAATATAAAACGTAACTACCTTTTCTCGTCCATGGGCGTGCCGTCGGAGAAGGCCCATTACAAATATTGTATCTTTAATTATTCCCTGGTAGGTAATGAGTGGATCGCTAAGACTCATTCAAACTTTGACAATAGTAAAAATACTTATCAGAATTCAGATGGCGCTATACAATGATTGGTTTTAAGACAACGAGGGACATGATAACCTCCTCGTCGGATGGTGATGTGTGGCTGAAGGCCCAGTTCTGCGGCAAATTAGGCTAACGCTATCACACATATACAGATACAATAAATTTGTTTGTACGCATATATAATTTACGTTGCACGCCATGAAAAGAGCGAACATCGAACTAGATTGCAGATTTTGATATGGGGTTCTGCAATATATTTGGGAGGAGGAAAGATCCAGGATGTATCGTACCGATTCACCCTCCATTGACCTTGTCCATGTAAAAGTGTAGCGTGCCAAGAAGGTCAGCTGGGCGAGGCTCGCCAAATGCCGACTGACCAGTCGGACCACTATATAAAGCCGACTGACCGGTGCAGAGGACATCATTCAACTACTACAGCTCACAGAACACACACCCATATCCTCCAACATGAAGTTCGTGAGTATTAATAGAAGCCAGTCTGTAGTGCTATCTGCGCTATAATATATTGCAGTTGACATTATTCTTGATTTTTGTTTTAAAGACAAAAGTGAAAATATTATAATTGACATCAGCCTTACAAATGGTCAAGGTTAAATTTTTAGTTTTAGGTAATTCCATTGTTCAATTTAATGATCTGCCCGACTTCTTACGCCATCTCTAGTAACATCGATATATCAACTTCATTGACTTGTTGAGTACACGTCTGCCAGGATTTCACAGATGAAAATTATACATAACGGCGGAAGCAGTGGGCAGGCTTAGATGTTTAAAACAATGGGCAAAGAGTTCCTGGGTGTTCAACTAGAGCCATATAGCTTCTCGGGTTTCACTGCCAGAAGATTGTTCACCAATGCCAATACATAACAATTGTCAATAGCTGCTGTAATGTTATAATGCGCTGCGTTGTGTTCCAGCTGATCGTCGCTGCTGTTCTGGCTGTGGCCGCTGCGGACAGGCTTGCCCCCCGGCCCTACTCTGCCCCGGCCCCCCGGTCCTACTCGGCCCCAGCCCCGCCATCCTACTCTGCCCCTGCTCCCAAGCAGTACGGACAGAAGGTTCCCCAGATCCTGTCACAGCAGTTTGACCTCCGCGACGACCAGTCCTACGATGCCAGGTAAGCAGATGCTGTATTTTCTTGGCGAAATGCAGGAAACCACACATAAAGCAATTAGTTTCTTGATAAAAAACTGATATCGGACTGATGAATAAATATCATACATCGTATTACGGAATATTTGTTGCGTAAGATACAGACGAATGCATACCGGCGCTTACTTTCATCCCCTTTGCATTACTTGCAATTGCATTGCTTCTGTTTGCATAGTTTGTGTTTGCAAAGTCTGCTTTTGCATGACATGTGCTTATCTTGTTTGTCATACCTTGCTATATTGTGTTGATGAATATCGCTATTCTTTCAACTCCGTAGCTTCGAGACTGAGAACGGCATCGCCGCCTCCGTGTCTGGCAAGCCCGTGGCCGGCTACGGTGATGAGGCGAGCTACGCGGTCCAGGGCCAGTACAGCTACCTCGGTGAAGACGGAGTCCACTACACCGTCACCTACGTGGCCGACGCCAACGGCTTCCAGCCGCAGGCTGACCATCTGCCGACGCCCGTGCCCACCGAGTACCCGACCCCGGAGGTGTCGGCGACCCAGGCCAGCTACCAGGCCGCCCCCGCCCCCAGCTATCAGGCCGCCCCCGCCCGGCCTCAGTACCAGCAGTACCAGCCCAGGTACCAGTGATTGATCAGACTGTATTCATTGGTTCGCCATCCCCAGAGCCCGCACACCGACTACGCCTTATGAGTCCTTGTATTTATTGTGATACATGATGTGTTACGTGTGATTGTGTATTCGTCCGTGTGCTGTCAATACATGTGCATTGATATATTTGTTTTTGAATATGGTAGATATATAAACAAGACACTAAAATATTATCTTACCATTCATTACATCACCTTAGGACGTTTCTTATCACTCAAAGCTACCAAAAGCAGCAAGTATAGTTGAACATTGTCATCGCCTATCGGCATGATGTCCTAATGCACAATATGGCAGGCAGGGGTGGATCGAAATTCAAGGGTCCATCGTGGACATTATCCCACCCCTCAAAACAGAATGACTGGACGTGGTAAAAATACTACATTTTAAGTCCAAACATCTTTTTCCATGGAGGGTTTATTTTGGGTCATTGTTTATTTCGCGATAAATGGAAATATTATTGTGTGAAATCTGGCAGACTTTTTTAGATTCGACTCTATCCAAAGTAATTTTTGTCCGTTCGATATCTGCCAGTGATATTTCCAATATCTAAGACAAGAGTCAAAAATATATTGGCTGCATGTCTCCGGAGAAATGTTGCGACTTAATTGGTATCTCCGCCTTGTTGCACTAAAAATGCGACAGGCTTGATTTCAGGACATCGCAGCATTTGTTTTCGAAAGCCGATATGCAAGTGTTATGATACGTATACCTAATTTTGATTATATAAATAAAGTGCAAATAAGTTACATAATTTAGATGATAAGATTGCATATAAATTATACGATTAGGTATATGGACATCCAAAGGTAAAAACCCAAACATGATCACTTTAATGATTGTGGAGTAAAAGTGCCTGCAAAGCATGGTCAGGGGAGTGGCCTGGACAAGGATACTGATCGGTCCGGGGTCGCAGATTGGCCTGGACAGGGGTACTGATCCGTCTGGGGTGCTGAGTGGCCTGGGCAGGGGAACTGTTCGGTCCGGGGGAGTGGCCTGGACAGGGGTACTGATCGGTACGGGGGAGTAGCCTGGACAGGGGTACTGATCGGTCCGGGGAGTGGCCTGGACAGTGGTACTGATCGGCCCGGGGGAGTGGCCTGGACAGGGTACTGATCGGTCCGGGGGAGTGGCCTGGACAGGGTACTGATCAGCCCGGTGGCGCTGAGTGGCCTGGACAGGGGTACTGGTCGGACCGGGGGAGTGGCCTGGACAGGGGTACTGATCGGTCCGGGGAGTGGCCTGGACAAGGGTACTGATCGGACCAGGGAGTGGCCTGGACAGGGGTACTGATTGGTCCGGGGAGTGGCCTGGTCAGTGGTACTGATCAGCCTGGGGGAGTGGCCTGGACAGGGTACTGATCGGCCCGGTTGCGCTGAGTGGCCTGAACAGGGGTACCGATCGGACCGGGGAGTTGCCTGGACAGGGTACTGATCAGTACGGGGGCGAAGAGTGGCCTGGACGAGGGGTACTGGTCGGACCGGGGGAGTGGCCTGGACAGGGGTACTGATCGGACCGGGGAAGTGGCCTGGACAGGGGTACTGATCGGCCCGGAGGAGTGGCCTGGACAGGGGTACTGATCGGCCCAGGGGAGTGGCCTGGACAGTGGTACTGATCGGACCAGGGGAGTGGCCTAGACAGGGTACTGATCGGCCCAGGGGAGTGGCCTGAACAGGGTTACTGATTTGTTCGAGGGCACCGAGGGGCATATCCTCCAGGGGTACTGATTGTTTCAGGTGCGCTGAATGGCCTTTTCCCTTAAAAGAGAAAAAAACTGTTTTGTTTTTGACAAATCCCCACATAATCATTTTTTAAAAAAGATGTAAGAAAAACTTGAATATATGTGAGAGAACTGAGTATGGACAATACCCATACCACATTTCAAAGCAATGTCTTCATTTTTGACTGAGTGATGGCTCCCTAAGTGTAAGAAACCCCCATAAGAGAGGCTACCTAAGTGTAAGAAACTGATGACGTCATTTTTTTTTATAATTTTTTGACTTTTTTTGACAAGAAACGAACAAATATTTACCTTTTCTGTATATCTGATCCAAAACTGGTCTACGAACATGCCTTTTTATGTACATTTATCAATTTATAATTTTGAGGTTTTCTGAAGAGTAAAATCGCTGTTCTGGATGTAGTAAATTCGAGGTCATTCACTTGTCCTGGAATTTCACCCGTTGACCTGAGACCTAAAAATCACAAACAGTTATATTTCTCTCATGACGGGCAACATGCTGGTTCTTACTGCATTGCTCTAAGTGGCTTGGTTTGGAAGTTAACAGGGGGTATCTGTCAGGCCCCTGCCCCCTTAGGGCAAAGGTGAAAAAAAACTCCCGTATGGCGAGGGTTAAGATAAGCAAACACTCGGTAATTTACACAGGGCGTGTTTTATACATAGGTGTTGGCGTTTTTTTTCGGCCATGGGGCGAAACGATTTATTGCAAGGGTTTGGAAAAATCGATAATTTTAGTAAACAATTGTTTCAATGTAGCCGTTCTTTTACGTAAACAAAAGCCAATAGATGACACCACGTAATATGATACGGAATGCAATGATCTTAAATTCATTTGGACGTAATTTGAAGTCCCCATAAGGGGTACGTATTTGGCCTATTTACCCTACAATTAAAACAAATATAAAACGTAACTACCTTTTCTCGTCCATGGGCGTACCGTCGGAGAAGGCCCATTACAAATATTGTATCTTTAATTATTTCCATGGTAGGTAATGACTGGATCGCTAAGACTCATTCAAACTTTGACAATAGTAAAAATACTTCTCAGAATTCAGATGGCGCTATACAATGATTGGTTTTAAGACAACGAGGGACATGATAACCTCCTCGTCGGATGGTGATGTGTGGCTGAAGGCCCAGTTCTGCGGCAAATTAGGCTAACGCTATCACACATATACAGATACAATAAATTTGTTTGTACGCATATATAATTTACGTTGCACGCCATGGAAAGAACGAACATCGAACTAGATTGCAGATTTTGATATGGGGTTCTGCAATATATTTGGGAGTAGGAAAAATCCTGGATGTATCGTACCGATTCACCCTCCATTGACCTTGTCCATGTAAAAGTGTAGCGTGCCAAGAAGGTCAGCTGGGCGAGGCTTGCCAAATGCCGACTGACCAGTCGGACCACTATATAAAGCCGACTGACCGGTGCAGAGGACATCATTCAACTACTACAGCTCACAGAACACACACCCATATCCTCCAACATGAAGCTGGTGAGTATTCATAGAAGCCAGTCTGTAGTGCTATCTGCGCTATAATATATTGCAGTTGACATTATTCTTGATGGTTTTTTTAAAAGATAAAAGTGAAAATATTATAATTGACATCAGCCTTACAAATGGTGAAGGTTAAATTTTTAGTTTTAGGTAATTCCATTGTTCAATTTAATGATCTGCCCGACTTCTTACGCCATCTCTAGTAACATCGATATATCAACTTCATTGACTTGTTGAGTACACGTCTGCCAGGATTTCACAGATGAAAATTATACATAACGGCGGAAGCAGTGGGCAGGCTTAGATGTTTAAAATAATGGGCAAAGAGTTCCTGGGTGTTCAACTAGAGCCATATAGCTTCTCGGGATTCACTGCCAGAAGATTGTTCACCAATGCCAATACATAATAATTGTCAATAGCTGCTGTAATGTTATAATGCGCTGCGTTGTGTTCCAGCTGATCGTCGCTGCTGTTCTGGCTGTGGCCGCTGCGGAAAGGCTTGCCCCCCGGCCCTACTCTGCCCCGGCCCCCCGGTCCTACTCTGCCCCAGCCCCGCCATCCTACCCTGCCCCTGCTCCCCAGCAGTACGGACAGAAGGTTCCCCAGATCCTGTCACAGCAGTTTGACCTCCGCGACGACCAGTCCTACGATGCCAGGTAAGCAGATGCTGTATTTTCTTGGCGAAATGCAGGAAACCACACACAAAGCAATTAGTTTCTTGATAAAAAAAAACTGATATCGGACTGATGAATAAATATCATACATCGTATTACGGAATACTTGTTGCGTAAGATACAGACGAATGCATACCGGCGCTTACTTTCATCCCCTTTGCATTACTTGCAATTGCATTGCTTCTGTTTGCATAGTTTGTGTTTGCAAAGTCTGCTTTTGCATGACATGTGCTTATCTTGTTTGTCATACATTGCTATATTGTGTTGCTGAATATCGCTATTTTTTCATCTCCGTAGCTTCGAGACTGAGAACGGCATCGCCGCCTCCGAGTCTGGCAAGCCTGTGGCAGGCTACGGTGATGAGGCGAGCTACGCGGTCCAGGGCCAGTACAGCTACCTCGGTGAAGACGGTGTCCACTACACCGTCACCTACGTGGCCGACGCCAACGGCTTCCAGCCGCAGGCTGACCATCTGCCGACGCCCGTGCCCACCGAGTACCCGACCCCGGAGGTGTCAGCGACCCAGGCCATCTACCAGGCCGCCCCCGCCCCCAGCTACCAGGCCGCCCCCGCCCAGCCTCAGTACCAGCAGTACCAGCCCAGGTACCAGTGATTGATCAGACTGTATTCATTGGTTCCCCATCCCCAGAGCCCACACACCGACTACGCCTTATCAGCCCTTGTATTTATTGTGATGCTTGATGTGTTACGTGTGATTGTGTATTCGTCCGTGTGCTGTCAATACATGTGCATTGATATATTTGTTTTTGAATATGGTAGATATATAAACAAGACACTAAAATATTTTTTTTACCATTCATTAAATCACCTTAGGACGTTTCTTATCACTCAAAGCTACCAAAAGCAGCAAGTATAGTTGAACATTGTCATCGCCTATCGGCATGGTGTCCTAAGGTACAATATGGCAGGCAGGGGTGGATCGAAATTCAAGGGTCGATCGAGGACATGATCCCACCCCTCAAAACAGAATGACTGGACGTGGTAAAAAATACTACATTTTAAGTCCAAGCATCTTTTTGCATAGAGGGTTGATTTTGAGTCATTGTTTATTTCGCGATAAATGGAAATATTATTGTGTGAAATCTGGCAGAATTTTTTAGATTCGACTCTCTCCAAAGTAATTTTTGTCCATTCGATATCTGCCAGTGATATATCCAATGGCTAAGACAAGAGTCAAAAATATATTGGCTGCATGTCTCCGGAGAAATGTTGCGACTTAATTGGTATCTCCGCCTTGTTGCACTAAAAATGCACCAGGCTTGATTTCAGGACATCGCAGCATTTGTTTTCGAAAGCAGATATGCAAGTGTTATGATTCCTATACCTAATTTTGATTATATAAATAGAGTGCAAATAAGTTACATAATTTAGATGATAAGATTGCAGATAAATTATACAATTAGGTATATGGACATCCAAAGGTAAAACCCAAACATGATCACTTTAATGATTGCGGAGTAAAGTGTCTGCAAAGCATGGTCAGGGAAGTGGCCTGGACAAGGATACTGCTCGGTCCGGGGGCGCAGAGTGGCCTGGACAGGGGTACTGATCCGTCTGGGGGTGCTGAGTGGCCTGGGCAGGGGAACTGATCGGTCCGGGGGCGCAGAGTGGCCTGGACAGGGGTACTGATCGGTCCGGCGGCGCAGAGTGGCCTGGACTGATCAGTCCGGGGGCGCAGAGTGGTCTGGACAGGGGTACTGAACGGTTGGGGGCAGTGATCTGGACAGGAGTACCGATCGTCCCGCGGGTGCTGAGTGGCCTGGATAGGGGTACTGACCGGTTGGGGGCACCGAGTGGCCTGGACAGGGTACCGATCGGTCCGGGGGCGCAGAGTGGCCTGGACAGGGGTACTGATAGGTTGGGGGCAGTGGCCTGGACAGGGGTACTGATAGGTTGGGGGCAGTGTCCTGGACAGGGGTACTGATCGGTCCGGGGAGTGTCCTGGACAGGGGTACTGATCGGTCCGGGGAGTGTCCTGGACAGGGGTACTGATCGGTCCGGGGGAGTGGCCTGGACAGGGGTACTGATCAGTCCGGGGAGTGTCCTGGACAGGGGTACTGATCAGTCCGGGGAGTGTCCTGGACAGGGGTACTGATCGGTCCGGGGGAGTGGCCTGGACAGGGGTATTGATTGGTTCGGGGGAGTGGCCTGGGCAGGGGTACTGATTGGTTCGGGGGAGTGGCCTGGACAAAGTTACTGTTTGGTTCGGGGCGCCGAGGGGCCTGGACAGGGGTACTGATCGGTTCAGGTGCGCTGAGTGGCCTTTGCCCTTAAAAAAAAGCCCAATAGAAGACACACTTTTTGTTTTGAAGAATCCCCACAAAATTATTTTTTAAAGATGTTAGAAAAACTGAAATATATGTGAGAGAACTGAGTATGGGCAATACCCATACCACATTTCAAAGCAATATCTTCATTTTTGACTGAGTGTTGGCTCCCTAAGTGTAAGAACCCCCCCCCCCCCTAAGGGAGGCTCCCTAAGTGTAAGGAACTGATGACGTATTTTTTATAACTTTTTTGACTTTTTTGACAAGATACGAACAAATCATTATCTTTTCTGTATTTCTGAGCCAAAACTGGTCTAGGAACATGCCTTTTTATTTACATTTATCAATTTCTAATTGTGAGGTTTTCTGAAGAGCAAAATCGCTGTTCTGGATGTGGTAAATCCGCGGTCATTCACTTGACCTGGAAGGTCACCCTGAAAATCTAAGTTGACCTGAAATCTAAAAATCACATACTCTTAGATTCTTCTCATGACTGGCAACATGCTGGTTCTTACTGCATTGCTCTAAGTTGCTTGGTTTGGAAGTTAACACGAGGACTTGTCAAGCCTCTCCCCCGTAGGGCAAAGGTGAAAAAAGCTCCCGTAGGGCGAGGGTTAAGATAAGCAAACACTCGGTAATTTACACAGGGCGTGTTTTATACATGGGTGTTGGCGTTTTTTCCGGACATGGGGCAAAACGATTTATTGCAAGGGTTTGGAAAAATCGATAATTTTAGTAAAAAACTGTTTCAATGTAGCCGTTATTTTACGTAAACAAAAGCCAATAGATCACACCACGTAATATGATACGAAATGCAGTGATCTTAAATTCATTTGGACGTAATTTGAAGTCCACATAAGGGGTTCGAATTTGGCCTATTAACCCTACAATTAAAACAAATATAAAACGTAACTACCTTTTCTCGTCCATGGGCGTGCCGTCGGAGAAGGCCCATTACAAATATTGTATCTTTAATTATTTCCCTGGTAGGTAATGAGTGGATCGCTAAGACTCATTCAAACTTTGACAATAGTACAAATACTTCTCAGATTTCGCGATACAATAACTGTTTTTTAAGGCAACGAGGGACGGATAACCTCCTCGTCGGATGGTGATGGGTGGCTGCATGCTCAGTTCTGTGGCAAATTAGGCTAACGCTATCACACATATACAGATACAATAAACTTGTTTGTACGTTGCACGCCATGGAAAGAGCTAACATCAATATATATTGCAGATTTTGATGTGCGATTCTGCAATATATTTGGGAGGAGGAAAGATCCTGGATATTTCGTACTGATTCACCCTCCATTGACCTTGTCCGTGTAAAAGTGTAGCGTGCCAAGAAGGTCAGCTGGGCGAGGCTCGCCAAATGCCGACTGACCAGTCGGACCACTATATAAAGCCCGACTGACCGGTGCAAAGGACATCAGTCAACTACTGCAGCTCACAGAACATACACCCACATCCTCCAAAATGAAGCTGGTGAGTATTCATAGAAGCCAGTCTGTAGTGCTATCTGCGCTATACTGCAGTTGACATTATTATTGACGTTCTTAAATTAAAAAAAGAAGACAAAAATGAAAATATTATAATTGACATCCGCCTTACAAATGGTAAAGGTAAAGTTTTTAGTTGTAGTTAATTCTATTGTTCAATGTATTGATCTGCCCGACTTCTTACGCCATCTCTAGTAACATCGGTATATCAACTTCATTGACTTGTTGAGTTCACGTCTGCCAGGATTTCACAGATTAATATTATACATAACTGCGAAAGCAGTTGGTAGGTTTAGATATTTAAAATAATAGACCAATAGTTCCTGTGTGGTCAACTAGAGCCATATAGCTTCTCGGATTTCACTGCCAGAGGATTGTTCACCAATGCCAATACATAATAATTGTCAATTGCTGCTGTAATGTTATAATGCGCTGCGTTGTGTTCCAGCTGATCGTCGCTGCTGTTCTGGCTGTGGCCGCTGCGGACAGGCTTGCTCCCCGGCCATACTCCGCCCCGGCCCCCCGGTCCTACTCCGCCCCGGCCCCGCCGTCCTACTCTGCCCCTGCTCCCCAGCAGTACGGACAGAAGGTTTCCCAGATCCTGTCACAGCAGTTTGACCTCCGCGACGACCAGTCCTACGATGCCAGGTAAGCTGATTCTGTATTTTCTTGGGAAAATACAGGAAGCCCCAAATAAACCACAGCAATTCGTTTCTTGATAAAAAAAAACTGATATCGGCCTGATGAAAATATATCATGTATCGTAGTACGGAATATTTGTTGCGTAAGATACAGACGAATGCATACCGGCGCTTACTTTCATCACCTTTGCATTACTCTCAATTGCATTGCTTCTGTTTGCATAGTTTGTGTTCGCAAAGTCTGCTTTTGCATGACTTGTGTTTATCTTGTTTGTCATACATTGCTATATTGTGTTGCTGAGTATCGCTATTCTTTCATCTCCGTAGCTTCGAGACTGAGAACGGCATCGCCGCCTCCGAGTCTGGCAAGCCCGTGGCCGGCTACGGTGATGAGGCGAGCTACGCGGTCCAGGGCCAGTACAGCTACCTCGGTGAAGACGGTGTCCACTACACCGTCACCTACGTGGCCGACGCCAACGGCTTCCAGCCGCAGGCTGACCATCTGCCGACGCCCGTGCCCACCGAGTACCCGACCCCGGAGGTGTCGGCGACCCAGGCCAGCTACCAGGCTGCCCCCGCCCCCAGCTACCAGGCCGCCCCCGCCCAGCCTCAGTACCAGCAGTACCAGCCCAGGTACCAGTGATTGATCAGACTGTATTCATTGGTTCCCCATTCCCAGAGCCCGCACACCGACCACGCTTATGAGTCCTTGTATTTATTGTGATAAATAATGTGTTACGTGTGATTGTGTATTCGTCCGTGTGGTGACAATACATGTGCATTGATATATTTTTGTTTGAATATGGTAGATATATACACAAAACACTAAAATATTACATTACCATTCATTGAATTACCTTTGGGCGTTTCTTATCACTCAAAGCTACCAAAAGCAGCAAGTATAGTTGAACATTGTCATCGCCTATCGGCATGATGTCCTAATGCACAATATGGCAGGCAGGGGTTGATCGAAATCCAAGGCTCCATCGAGGACATGATCCCACCCCTCAAAACAGAATGATTGAACGTTGTAAAAAATACTACATTTTAAGTCCAAGCAACTTTTTCCATGGAGGGTTTATTTTGAGTCATTGTTTATTTCGCGATAAATGGAAATATTATTTTGTGAAATTTGGCAGACTTTTGAGATTCGACTCTCTCCAAACTAATTTTTGTCCGTTCGATATCTGCCAGTGAGATATCCAATGGCTAAGACAAGACTCAAATATATATTGGCTGCATGTCTCCGGAAAAATGTTGCTACTTAATTAGTGTCCCCGCCTTGTTGCACTAAAAATGCACCAGGTTTGATTTCAGGACATCGCAGCATTTGTTTTCGAAAGCAGATATGCAAGTGTTATGATACCTATACCTAATTTTGATTATATAAACGGAGTGCAAATAAGTTACATAATTTAGATGATAAGATTGCAGATAAATTATACAATTAGGTATATGGACATCCAAAGGTAAAAACCCAAACATGATCACTTTAATGATTGCGGAGTAAAAGTGCCTGCAAAGCATGGTCAGGGGAGTGGCCTGGACAAGGGTACTGCTTGGCCTGGGGGCGCAGATTGGCCTGGACAGGGGTACTGATCCGTCTGGGGTGCTGAGTGGCCTGGGCAGGGGAACTGATCGGTCCGGGGGAGTGGCCTGGACAGGGATACTGATCGGTTGGGGGCGCCGAGTGGCCTGGACAGGGTACTGATCGGTCCGGGGGCGCAGAGTGGCCTGGACAGGGTTACTGATCGGTCCGGGGGCGGAGAGTGGCCTGGACTGATCAGTCCGGGGGCGCTGAGTGGTCTGGACAGGGGAACTGATCGGTTGGGGGCAGTGACCTGGACAGGAGTACCGATCGCCCCGCGGGTGCTGAGTGGCCTGGATAGGGGTACTGACCGGTTTGGGGCGCCGAGTGGCCTGGACAGGGTACTGATCGGTCCGGGGGCGCAGAGTGGCCTGGACAGGGGTACTGATAGGTTGGGGGCAGTGACATGGACAGGGTACTGATCGGTCCGGGGGAATGACCTGGGCAGGGGTACTGATCGGTCCGGGGGAGTGGCCTGGACAAGGGTACTAATCTGTCCGGGGAGTGGCCTGGACAGGGGTACTGATCCGTTCAAGGCCGCTGGGTGGCCTGGACAGGGGTACTGATCAGTCCGGGGGAGTGGCCTGGGCAGTGGTACTGATTGGCTCGGGGGAGTGGCCTGGACAAAGTTACTGATTGGTTCGGGGGCGCCGAGGGGCCTGGACAGGGGTACTGATCGGTTCAGGTGCGCTGAGTGGCCTTTGCCCTTAAAATAGAAGAAAAAACTTTGTGTTTTGAAAAATCCCCACAAAATTATTTTGTAAAAGATGCTAGAAAAACTGACATATATGTGAGAGAACTGAGTATGGGCAATACCCATACCACATTTCAAAGCAATATCTTCATTTTTGACTGAGTGTTGGCTCCCTAAGTGTAAGAACCCCCCCTAAGAGAGGCTCCCTAAGTGTAAGAAACTGATGACGTAGTTTTTTATAACTTTTTGATTTGTTTTTTTACAAGATACGAACAAATCATTATCTTTTCTGTATTTCTAAGCCAAAACTGGTCTAGGAACATGCCTTTTTATTTACATTTATCAATTTCTAATTGTGAGGTTTTCTGAAGAGCAAAATCGCTGTTCTGGATGTCGTAAATCCGAGGTCATTCACTTGACCTGGAAGGTCACCCTGAAAACTTAAGTTGACCTGAAATGTAAAAATCACATACTCTTAGATTCCTCTCATGACTGGCAACATGCTGGTTCTTACTGCATTGCTTTAAGCTGCTTGGTTCGGAAGTTAACACGAGGACTTGTCAGGCCTCTCCCCCGTAGGGCAAAGGTGAAAAAAGCTCCCGTAGGGCGAGGGTTAAGATAAGCAAACACCCGGTAATTTACACAGGGCGTGTTTTGTACATGGGTGTTGGCGTTTTTTCCGGACATGGGGCAAAACGATTTTTTCAAGGGTTTGGAAAAATATATAATTTTAGTAAACAACTGTTTCAATGTAGCCGTTATTTTACGTAAACAAAAGCCAATAGATCACACCACGTAATATGATACGAAATGCAGTGATCTTAAATTCATTTGGACGTAATTTGAAGTCCCCATAAGGGGTTCGAATTTGGCCTATTAACCCTACAATTAAAACCAATATAAAACGTAACTACTTTTTCTCGTCCATGGGCGTGCCGTCGGAGAAGGCCCATTACAAATATTGTATCTTTAATTATTTCCCTGGTAGGTAATGAGTGGATCGCTAAGACTCATTCCAACTTTGACAATAGTACAAATACTTCTCAGATTTCGCGATACAATAATTGTTTTTTAAGGCAACGAGGGACGGATAACCTCCTCGTCGGATGGTGATGGGTGGCTGCATGCTCAGTTCTGTGGCAAATTAGGCTAACGCTATCACACATATACAGATACAATAAATGTGTTGTTACGCATATATCATTTACGTTGCACGCCATGGAAAGAGCTAACATCAATATATATTGCAGATTTTGATATGGGATTCTGCAGTATATTTGGGAGGAGGAAAGATCCTGGATATTTCGTACTGATTCACCCTCCATTGACCTTGTCCGTGTAAAAGTGTAGCGTGCCAAGAAGGTCAGCTGGGCGAGGCTCGCCAAATGCCGACTGACCAGTCGGACCACTATATAAAGCCCGACTGACCGGTGCAAAGGACATCAGTCAACTACTGCAGCTCACAGAACATACACCCACATCCTCCAAAATGAAGCTGGTGAGTATTCATAGAAGCCAGTCTGTAGTGCAATCTGCGCTATACTGCAGTTGACATTATTATTGACGTTCTTAAATAAAAAAAGAAGACAAAAGTGAAAATATTATAATTGACATCCGCCTTACAAATGGTAAAGGTAAAGTTTTTAGTTGTAGGTAATTCTATTGTTCAATTTATTGATCTGCCCGACTTCTTACGCCATCTCTAGTAACATTGGTATATCAACTTCATTGACTTGTTGAGTTCACGTCTGCCAGGATTTCACAGATTAATATTATACATAACTGCGAAAGCAGTTGGTAGGTTTAGATATTTAAAATAATAGACCAATAGTTCCTGGGTGTTCAACTAGAGCCATATAGCTTCTCGGATTTCACTGCCAGAAGATTGTTCACCAATGCCATTACATAATAATTGTCAATAGCTGCTGTAATGATATAATGCGCTGCGTCGTGTTCCAGCTGATCGTCGCTGCTGTTCTGGCTGTGGCCGCTGCGGACAGGCTTGCCCGCCGGCCATACTCCGCCCCGGCCCCCCGGTCCCACTCCGCCCCGGCCCCGCCGTCCTACTCTGCCCCTGCTCCCCAGCAGTACGGACAGAAGGTTCCCCAGATCCTGTCACAGCAGTTTGACCTCCGCGACGACCAGTCCTACGATGCCAGGTAAGCTGATTCTGTATTTTCTTGGGAAAATACAGGAAGCCACAAATAAAGCACAGCAATTCGTTTCTTGATAAAAAAGCTGATATCGGCTTGATGAAAATATATCATGTATCGTAGTACGGAATATTTGTTGCGTAAGATACAGACGATTGCATACCGGCGCTTACTTTCATCACCTTTGCATTACTCTCAATTGCATTGCTTCTGTTTTTGTATAGTTTGTGTTTTCAAAGTCTGCTTTTGCATGACTTGTGTTTATCTTGTTTGTCATACATTGCTATATTGTGTTGATGAATATCGTTATTCTTTCATCTCCGTAGCTTCGAGACTGAGAACGGCATCGCCGCCTCCGAGTCTGGCAAGCCCGTGGCCGGCTACGGTGATGAGGCGAGCTACGCGGTCCAGGGCCAGTACAGCTACCTCGGTGAAGACGCTGTCCACTACACCGTCACCTACGTGGCCGACGCCAACGGCTTCCAGCCGCAGGCTGACCATCTGCCGACGCCCGTGCCCACCGAGTACCCGACCCCGGAGGTGTCGGCGACCCAGGCCAGCTACCAGGCTGCCCCCGCCCCCAGCTACCAGGCCGCCCCCGCCCAGCCTCAGTACCAGCAGTACCAGCCCAGGTACCAGTGATTGATCAGACTGTATTCATTGGTTCCCCATTCCCAGAGCCCGCACACCGACTACGCTTATGAGTCCTTGTATTTATTGTGATGAATAATGTGTTACGTGTGATTGTGTATTCGTCCGTGTGGTGACAATACATGTGCATTGATATATTTTTGTTTGAATATGGTAGATATATACACAAAACACTAAAATATTACATTACCATTCATTGAATTACCTTTGGGCGTTTCTTATCACTCAAAGCTACCAAAAGCAGCAAGTATAGTTGAACATTGTCATCGCCTATCGGCATGATGTCCTAATGCACAATATGGCAGGCAGGGGTTGATCGAAATCCAAGGCTCCATCGAGGACATGATCCCACCCCTCAAAACAGAATGATTGAACGTTGTAAAAAAATACTACATTTTAAGTCCAAGCAACTTTTTCCATGGAGGGTTTATTTTGAGTCATTGTTTATTTCGCGATAAATGGAAATATTATTTTGTGAAATTTGGCAGACTTTTGAGATTCGACTCTCTCCAAACTAATTTTTGTCCGTTCGATATCTGCCAGTGAGATATCCAATGGCTAAGACAAGACTCAAATATATATTGGCTGCATGTCTCCGGAAAAATGTTGCTACTTAATTAGTATCTCCGTCTTGTTGCACTAAAAATGCACCAGGTTTGATTTCAGGACATCGCAGCATTTGTTTTCGAAAGCAGATATGCAAGTGTTATGATACCTATACCTAATTTTGATTATATAAATAGAGTGCAAATAAGTTACATAATTTAGATGATAAGATTGCAGATAAATTATACAATTAGGTATATGGACATCCAAAGGTAAAAACCCAAACATGATCACTTTAATGATTGCGGAGTAAAAGTGCCTGCAAAGCATGGTCAGGGGAGTGGCCTGGACAAGGGTACTGCTTGGCCCGGGGGCGCAGATTGGCCTGGACAGGGGTACTGATCCGTCTGGGGTGCTGAGTGGCCTGGGCAGGGGAACTGATCGGTCCGGGGGAGTGGCCTGGATAGGGGTACTGATCGGGTGGGGGCGCCGAGTGGCCTGGACAGGGTACTGATCGGTCCGGGGGCGCAGAGTGGCCTGGACTGATCAGTCCGGGGGCGCTGAGTGGTCTGGACAGGGGAACTGATCGGTTGGGGGCAGTGACCTGGACAGGAGTACCGATCGCCCCGCGGGTGCTGAGTGGCCTGGATAGGGGTACTGACCGGTTTGGGGCGCCGAGTGGCCTGGACAGGGTACTGATCGGTCCGGGGGCGCAGAGTGGCCTGGACAGGGGTACTGATAGGTTGGGGGCAGTGCCATGGACAGAGTACTGATCGGTCCGGGGGAATGACCTGGACAGGGGTACTGATCGGTCCGGGGGAGTGGCCTGGACAGGGGTACTAATCTGTCCGGGGAGTGGCCTGGACAGGGGTACTGATCGGTTCAAGGGTGCTGGGTGGCCTGGACAGGAGTACTGATCAGTCCGGGGGAGTGGCCTGGGAAGTGGTACTGATTAGTTCGGGGGAGTGGCCTGGACAAAGTTACTGATTGGTTCGAGGGCGCCGAGGGGCCTGGACAGGGGTACTGATCGGTTCAGGTGCGCTGAGTGGCCTTTGCCCTTAAAATAGAAGAAAAACTTTTTGTTTGGAAAAATCCCCAGAAAATTATTTTGTAAAAGATGTTAGAAAAACTGAAATATATGTGAGAGAACTGAGTATGGGCAATACCCATACCATATTTCAAAGCAATATATTCATTTTTGACTGAGGGTTGGCTCCCTAAGTGTAAGAACCCCCCCCCTAAGAGAGGCTCCCTAAGTGTAAGAAACTGATGACGTAGTTTTTTATAACTTTTTTGACTTTTTTTTTACAAGATACGAACAAATCATTATCTTTTCTGTATTTCTAAGCCAAAACTGGTCTAGGAACATGCCTTTTTATTTACATTTATCAATTTCTAATTGTGAGGTTTTCTGAAGAGCAAAATCGCTGTTCTGGATGTGGTAAATCCGAGGTCATTCACTTGACCTGGAAGGTCACCCTGAAAATCTAAGTTGACCTGAAATTTAAAAAATCACATACTCTTAGATTCCTCTCATGACTGGCAACATGCTGGTTCTTACTGCATTGCTCTAAGCTGCTTGGTTCGGAAGTTAGCACGAGGACTTGTCAGGCCTCTCCCCCGTAGGGCAAAGGTGAAAAAAGCTCCCGTAGGGCGAGGGTTAAGATAAGCAAACACCCGGTAATTTACACAGGGCGTGTTTTGTATATGGGTGTTGGCGTTTTTTTCCGGACATGGGGCAAAACGATTTATTGCAAGAGTTTGTAAAATTCGATAATTTTAGTAAACAACTGTTTCAATGTAGCCGTTCTTTTACGTAAACAAAAGCCAATAGATCACACCACGTAATATGATACGAAATGCAGTGATCTTAAATTCATTTGGACGTAATTTGAAGTCTTCATAAGGGGTACGTATTTGGCCTATTAACCCTACAATTAAAACAAATATAAAACGTAACTACCTTTTCTCGTCCATGGGCGTGCCGTCGGAGAAGGCCCATTACAAATATTGTATCTTTAATTATTCCCTGGTAGGTAATGAGTGGATCGCTAAGACTCATCCAAACTTTGACAATAGTACAAGTACTTCTCAGATTTCGTGATACAATCATTGTTTTTTAAGGCAACGAGGGACTGATAACCTCCCCGTCGGATGGTGATAGGTGGCTGAAGGCCCAGTTCTGTGGCAAATTAGGCTAACGCTATCACACATATACAGATACAATAAATTTGTTTGTACGCATATATCATTTACGTTGCACGCCATGGAAAGAGCTAACATCAATATATATTGCAGATATTGATGTGGGATTCTGCAATATATTTGGGAGGAGGAAAGATCCTGGATGTGTCGTACCGATTCACCCTCCATTGACCTTGGCCGTGTAAAAGTGTAGCGTGCCAAGAAGGTCAGCTGGGCGAGGCTCGCCAAATGCCGACTGACCAGTCGGACCACTATATAAAGACCGACTGACCGGTGCAGAGGACATTATTCGACTACTGCAGCTCAAAGAACACACACCCACATCCTCCAAAATGAAGCTGGTGAGTATTCGTAGAAGCCCGTCTGTAGTGCTATCTGCACTATACTGCAGCTGACATTATTCTTGACGTTCTTAAATTAAAAAGAAGAAGACAAAAGTGAAAATATTATAATTGACATCCGCCTTACAAATGGTAAAGGTAAAGTTTTTAGTTGTAGGTAATTCTATTGTTCAATTTATTGATCTGCCCGACTTCTTACGCCATCTCTAGTAACATCGGTATATCAACTTCATTGATTTGTTGTTTTCACGTCTGCCAGGATTTCACAGATGAAAATTATACCTAACGGCGAAAGCAGTTGGTAGGTTTAGATATTTAAAATAATGGGTCAAGGGTTCCTGGGTGTTCAACTAGAGCCATATAGCTTCTCGGATTTCACTGCCAGAAGATTGTTCACCAATGTCAATACATAATAATTGTCAATAGCTGCTGTAATGTTATAATGCGCTGCGTTGTGTTCCAGCTGATCGTCGCTGCTGTTCTGGCTGTGGCCGCTGCCGACAGGCCTGCCCCACGGCCATACTCCGCCCCGGCCCCCCGGCCCTACTCTACCCCGGCCCCGCCGTCCTACTCTGCCCCTGCTCCCCAGCAGTACGGACAGAAGGTTCCCCAGATCCTGTCACAGCAGTTTGACCTCCGCGACGACCAGTCCTACGATGCCAGGTAAGCTGATGCTGTATTTTCTTGGGAAAATACAGGAAGCCCTACATAAACCAAAGGCATTAGTTTCTTGATAAAAACTGATATCGGCCTCATGAAAATATATCATGTATCGTAGTACGGAATATTTGTTGCGTAAGATACAGACAAATGCATACCGGCGCTTACTTTCATCCCCTTTGCATTACTTTCAATTGCATTGCTTCTGTTTGCATAGTTTGTGTTTTCAAAGTCTGCTTTTGCATGACTTGTATTTATCTTGTTTGTCATACATTGCTATATTGTGTTGCTGAATATTGCAATTCTTTCATCTCTGTAGCTTCGAGACTGAGAATGGCATCGCCGCCTCCGAGTCTGGCAAGCCCGTGGCCGGCTACGGTGATGAGGCGAGCTACGCGGTCCAGGGCCAGTACAGCTACCTCGGTGAAGACGGTGTCCACTACACCGTCACCTACGTGGCCGACGCCAACGGCTTCCAGCCGCAGGCTGCCCATCTGCCGACGCCCGTGCCCACCGAGTACCCGACCCCGGAGGTGTCGGCGACCCAGGCCAGCTACCAGGCCGCCCCCGCCCCCAGCTACCAGGCCGCCCCCGCCCAGCCTCAGTACCAGTAGTACCAGCCCAGGTACCAGTGATTGATCAGACTGTATGCATTGGTTCCCCATCCCCAGAGCCCACACACCGACTACGCCTTATGAGTCCTTGTATTTATTGTAATGCATGATGTGTTACGTGTGATTGTGTATTCGGCCGTGTGCTGTCAATACATGTGCATTGATATATTTGTTTTTGGATATGTTAGATATATAACCAAGACACTTAAATATTATTTTACCATTCATTAAATCACCTTGTGACGTTTCTTATCACTCAAAGCTACCAAAAGCAGCAAGCATAGTTGAACATTGTCATCGCCTATCGGCATGATGTCCTAATGCACAATATGGCAGGCAGGGGTGGATCGAAATCCAAGGGTCCATCGAGGACATGATCCCACCCCTCAAAACAGAACAATTGGACGTGGTAAAAAATACTACACTTTAAGTCCAAGCAACTTTTTCCATAGAGGTTTATTTTGAGTCATTGTTTATTTCGCGATAAATGGAAATATTATTGTGTGATATCTGGCAGACTTTTTGAGATTCGACTCTCTCCAAACTAATTTGTGTCCGTTCGAGATCTGCCAGTGATATATCCAATGGCTAAGACAAGAGTCAGAAATATATTGGCTGCATGTCTCCGGAGAAATGTTGCGACTTAATTGGTGTCTCCGCCTTGTTGTACTAAAAATGTGCCAGGCTTGATTTCAGGACATCGCAGCATTTGTTTTCGAAAGCAGATATGCAAGTGTTATGATACCTATACCTAATTTTGATTATATAAATAGAGTGCAAATAAGTTACATAATTTAGATGATAATATTGCATATAAATTATACGATTATATGGACATCCAATGGTAAAAACCCAAACATGATCACTTTAATGATTGCGGAGTAAAAGTGCCTGCAAAGCATGGTCAGGGGAGTGGCCTGTACAAGGGTACTGCTCGGTCCGGGGGCGCCGAGAGGCCTGGACAGGGGTACTGATCAGTCTGGGGGAGTGGCCTGGACAAGGGTACTGATCGGTCCGGGGGCGCAGAATGGCCTGGACAGGGGTATTGCTCGGTCCGGGGGCGCCGAGAGGCCTGGACTGATCAGTCCGGGGCGCCGAGTGGTCTGGATAGGGGTACTGATCAGTCCGGGGAGTGGCCTGGACAGGGGTACTGATCGGTTCATGGGCGCTGGGTGGCCTGGACAGGGGTACTGATTGGAACAGGGGCAAAGAGTGGCCTGCACAGGGGTGCTGATCGGTCAGGGGAACCGACGGGCCTGGGCAGGGGTACTGATCGGCCCGGGGAGTGGCCTGAACAGGGGTACTGATCGGTCCGGGGGCGCTGAGTGGCCTGGGCAGGGGAACTGATCGGTTCGGGGGAGTGGCCTGGACAGGGGCACTGATCGGTTCAGGGGCGCTGGGTGGCCTGGACAGGGGTGCTGATTTGTCCGGGGGAGTGTCCTGGACAGGGGTACTGATTGGTCCGGGGAAGTGGCCTGGACAGGGGTACTGATCGGTCCGGGGGAGTGGCCTGGACAGGGGTACTGATCGGTCCGGGGAGTGGCTTGGACAGGGTTACTGATTGGTTCGGGGCGCCCAGGGGCCTGGACAGGGGTACTGATCGGTTCAGGTGCGCTGAGTGGCCTTTGCCCTTAAAATAGAAAAAAAAGAGAAAAAATCCCCACATCTTTTTTTATTTTAAAGATGTTAGAAAAACTGAAATATATGTGAGAGAACTGAGTATGGGCAATACCCATACCACATTTCAAAGCAATATCTTCATTTTTGACAGAGTGATGGCTCCCTAAGTGTAAGAATTCCCCATAAGAGAGGCTCCCTAAGTGTAAGAAACTGATGACGTTATTTTTTAATAACTTTTTTGACTTTTTTTTGACAAGATACGAACAAATAATTACCTTTTCTGTATTTCTGAGCCAAAACTGGTCTAGGAACATGCCTTTTTATTTACATTTCTCAATTTCTAATTGTGAGGTTTTCTGAAGAGCAAAATTGCTGTTCTGGATGTGGTAAATCCGAGGTCATTCACTTGACCTGGAAAGTCACCCGTTGACCTGAAATCTAAAAAGCACATACTGTTAGATTCCTCTCATGACGGGCAACATGCTGGTTCTTACTGCATTGCTCTAAGTTGCTTGGTTTGGAAGTTAACAGGAGGACCTGGCAGGCCTCTCTCCCGTAGGGCAAAGGTGAAAAAAGCTTCCGTAGGGCGAGGGTTAAGATAAGCAAACACTCGGTAATTTACACAGGGCGTGTTTTGTATATGGGTGTTGGCGTTTTTTTCCGGACATGGGGCAAAACGATTTATTGCAAGAGTTTGTAAAATTCGATAATTTTAGTAAACAACTGTTTCAATGTAGCCGTTCTTTTACGTAAACAAAAGCCAATAGATCACACCACGTAATATGATACGAAATGCAGTGATCTTAAATTCATTTGGACGTAATTTGAAGTCTTCATAAGGGGTACGTATTTGGCCTATTAACCCTACAATTAAAACAAATATAAAACGTAACTACCTTTTCTCGTCCATGGGCGTGCCGTCGGAGAAGGCCCATTACAAATATTGTATCTTTAATTATTCCCTGGTAGGTAATGAGTGGATCGCTAAGACTCATTCAAACTTTGACAATAGTACAAATACTTCTCAGATTTCGTGATACAATCATTGTTTTTTAAGGCAACGAGGGACTGATAACCTCCCCGTCGGATGGTGATAGGTGGCTGAAGGCCCAGTTCTGTGGCAAATTAGGCTAACGCTATCACACATATACAGATACAATAAATTTGTTTGTACACATATATCATTTACGTTGCACGCCATGGAAAGAGCTAACATCAATATATATTGCAGATATTGATGTGGGATTCTGCAATATATTTGGGAGGAGGAAAGATCCTGGATGTGTCGTACCGATTCACCCTCCATTGACCTTGGCCGTGTAAAAGTGTAGCGTGCCAAGAAGGTCAGCTGGGCGAGGCTCGCCAAATGCCGACTGACCAGTCGGACCACTATATAAAGACCGACTGACCGGTGCAGAGGACATTATTTGACTACTGCAGCTCAAAGAACACACACCCACATCCTCCAAAATGAAGCTGGTGAGTATTCGTAGAAGCCCGTCTGTAGTGCTATCTGCACTATACTACAGCTGACATTATTCTTGACGTTCTTAAATTAAAAAGAAGAAGACAAAAGTGAAAATATTATAATTGACATCCGCCTACAAATGGTAAAGGTAAAGTTTTTAGTTGTAGGTAATTCTATTGTTCAATTTATTGATCTGCCCGACTTCTTACGCCATCTCTAGTAACATCGGTATATCAACTTCATTGACTTGTTGGTTTCACGTCTGCCAGGATTTCACAGATGAAAATTATACCTAACGGCGAAAGCAGTTGGTAGGTTTAGATATTTAAAATAATGGGTCAAGGGTTCCTGGGTGTTCAACTAGAGCCATATAGCTTCTCGGATTTCACTGCCAGAAGATTGTTCACCAATGTCAATACATAATAATTGTCAATAGCTGCTGTAATGTTATAATGCGCTGCGTTGCGTTCCAGCTGATCGTCGCTGCTGTTCTGGCTGTGGCCGCTGCGGACAGGTCTGCCCCCCGGCCCTACTCCGCCCCTGCCCCCCGGTCCTACTCTGCCCCAGCCCCGCCATCCTACTCTGCCCCTGCTCCCCAGCAGTACGGACAGAAGGTTCCCCAGATCCTGTCACAGCAGTTTGACCTCCGCGACGACCAGTCCTACGATGCCAGGTAAGCTGATGCTGTATTTTCTTGGGAAAATACAGGAAGCCCTACATAAACCAAAGGCATTAGTTTCTTGATAAAAACTGATATCGGCCTCATGAAAATATATCATGTATCGTAGTACGGAATATTTGTTGCGTAAGATACAGACAAATGCATACCGGCGCTTACTTTCATCCCCTTTGCATTACTTTCAATTGCATTGCTTCTGTTTGCATAGTTTGTGTTTTCAAAGTCTGCTTTTGCATGACTTGTATCTATCTTGTTTGTCATACATTGCTATATTGTGTTGCTGAATATTGCAATTCTTTCATCTCTGTAGCTTCGAGACTGAGAATGGCATCGCCGCCTCCGAGTCTGGCAAGCCCGTGGCCGGCTACGGTGATGAGGCGAGCTACGCGGTCCAGGGCCAGTACAGCTACCTCGGTGAAGACGGTGTCCACTACACCGTCACCTACGTGGCCGACGCCAACGGCTTCCAGCCGCAGGCTGCCCATCTGCCGACGCCCGTGCCCACCGAGTACCCGACCCCGGAGGTGTCGGCGACCCAGGCCAGCTACCAGGCCGCCCCCGCCCCCAGCTACCAGGCCGCCCCCGCCCAGCCTCAGTACCAGTAGTACCAGCCCAGGTACCAGTGATTGATCAGACTGTATTCATTGGTTCCCCATCCCCAGAGCCCGCACACCGACTACGCCTTATGAGTCCTTGTATTTATTGTAATGCATGATGTGTTACGTGTGATTGTGTATTCGGCCGTGTGCTATCAATACATGTGCATTGATATATTTGTTTTTGGATATGTTAGATATATAAACAAGACACTTAAATATTATTTTACCATTCATTAAATCACCTTGTGACGTTTCTTATCACTCAAAGCTACCAAAAGCAGCAAGTATAGTTGAACATTGTCATCGCCTATCGGCATGATGTCCTAATGCACAATATGGCAGGCAGGGGTGGATCGAAATCCAAGGGTCCATCGAGGACATGATCCCACCCCTCAAAACAGAACAATTGGACGTGGTAAAAAATACTACACTTTAAGTCCAAGCAACTTTTTCCATAGAGGTTTATTTTGAGTCATTGTTTATTTCGCGATAAATGGAAATATTATTGTGTGATATCTGGCAGACTTTTTGAGATTCGACTCTCTCCAAACTAATTTGTGTCCGTTCGAGATCTGCCAGTGATATATCCAATGGCTAAGACAAGAGTCAGAAATATATTGGCTGCATGTCTCCGGAGAAATGTTGCGACTTAATTGGTGTCTCCGCCTTGTTGTACTAAAAATGTGCCAGGCTTGATTTCAGGACATCGCAGCATTTGTTTTCGAAAGCAGATATGCAAGTGTTATGATACCTATACCTAATTTTGATTATATAAATAGAGTGCAAATAAGTTACATAATTTAGATGATAATATTGCATATAAATTATACGATTATATGGACATCCAATGGTAAAAACCCAAACATGATCACTTTAATGATTGCGGAGTAAAAGTGCCTGCAAAGCATGGTCAGGGGAGTGGCCTGTACAAGGGTACTGCTCGGTCCGGGGGCGCCGAGAGGCCTGGACAGGGGTACTGATCAGTCTGGGGGAGTGGCCTGGACAAGGTTACTGATCGGTCCGGGGGCGCAGAATGGCCTGGACAGGGGTATTGCTCGGTCCGGGGGCGCCGAGAGGCCTGGACTGATCAGTCCGGGGCGCCGAGTGGTCTGGATAGGGGTACTGATCAGTCCGGGGAGTGGCCTGGACAGGGGTACTGATCGGTTCATGGGCGCTGGGTGGCCTGGACAGGGGTACTGATTGGAAGAGGGGCAAAGAGTGGCCTGCACAGGGGTGCTGATCGGTTAGGGGAACCGACGGGCCTGGGCAGGGGTACTGATCGGCCCGGGGAGTGGCCTGAACAGGGGTACTGATCGGTCCGGGGGCGCTGAGTGGCCTGGGCAGGGGAACTGATCGGTTCGGGGGAGTGGCCTGGACAGGGGTACTGATCGATTCAGGGGCGCTGGGTGGCCTGGACAGGGGTACTGATTTGTCCGGGGGAGTGTCCTGGACAGGGGTACTGATTGGTCCGGGGAAGTGGCCTGGACAGGGGTACTGATCGGTCCGGGGGAGTGGCCTGGACAGGGGTACTGATCGGTCCGGGGAGTGGCTTGGACAGGGTTACTGATTGGTTCGGGGCGCCCAGGGGCCTGGACAGGGGTACTGATCGGTTCAGGTGCGCTGAGTGGCCTTTGCCCTTAAAATAGAAAAAAAAAATCCCCACATTTTTTTTATTTTAAAGATGTTAGAAAAACTGAAATATATGTGAGAGAACTGAGTATGGGCAATACCCATACCACATTTCAAAGCAATATATTCATTTTTGACAGAGTGATGGCTCCCTAAGTGTAAGAATTCCCCATAAGAGAGGCTCCCTAAGTGTAAGAAACTGATGACGTTATTTTTTAATAACTTTTTTGACTTTTTTTTGACAAGATACGAACAAATAATTACCTTTTCTGTATTTCTGAGCCAAAACTGGTCTAGGAACATGCCTTTTTATTTACATTTCTCAATTTCTAATTGTGAGGTTTTCTGAAGAGCAAAATTGCTGTTCTGGATGTGGTAAATCCGAGGTCATCCACTTGACCTGGAAAGTCACCCGTTGACCTGAAATCTAAAGAGCACATACTGTTAGATTCCTCTCATGACGGGCAACATGCTGGTTCTTACTGCATTGCTCTAAGTTGCTTGGTTTGGAAGTTAACAGGAGGACCTGGCAGGCCTCTCTCCCGTAGGGCAAAGGTGAAAAAAGCTTCCGTAGGGCGAGGGTTAAGATAAGCAAACACTCGGTAATTTACACAGGGCGTGTTTTGTATATGGGTGTTGGCGTTTTTTTCCGGACATGGGGCAAAACGATTTATTGCAAGAGTTTGTAAAATTCGATAATTTTAGTAAACAACTGTTTCAATGTAGCCGTTCTTTTAAGTAAACAAAAGCCAATAGATCACACCACGTAATATGATACAAAATGCAGTGATCTTAAATTCATTTGGACGTAATTTGAAGTCTTCATAAGGGGTACGTATTTGGCCTATTAGCCCTACAATTAAAACAAATATAAAACGTAACTACCTTTTCTCGTCCATGGGCGTGCCGTCGGAGAAGGCCCATTACAAATATTGTATCTTTAATTATTCCCTGGTAGGTAATGAGTGGATCGCTAAGACTCATTCAAACTTTGACAATAGTACAAATACTTCTCAGATTTCGTGATACAATCATTGTTTTTTAAGGCAACGAGGGACTGATAACCTCCCCGTCGGATGGTGATAGGTGGCTGAAGGCCCAGTTCTGTGGCAAATTAGGCTAACGCTATCACACATATACAGATACAATAAATTTGTTTGTACGCATATATCATTTACGTTGCACGCCATGGAAAGAGCTAACATCAATATATATTGCAGATATTGATTGGGATTCTGCAATATATTTGGGAGGAGGAAAGATCCTGGATGTGTCGTACCGATTCACCCTCCATTGACCTTGGCCGTGTAAAAGTGTAGCGTGCCAAGAAGGTCAGCTGGGCGAGGCTCGCCAAATGCCGACTGACCAGTCGGACCACTATATAAAGACCGACTGACCGGTGCAGAGGACATTATTCGACTACTGCAGCTCAAAGAACACACACCCACATCCTCCAAAATGAAGCTGGTGAGTATTCGTAGAAGCCCGTCTGTAGTGCTATCTGCACTATACTGCAGCTGACATTATTCTTGACGTTCTTAAATTAAAAAGAAGAAGACAAAAGTGAAAATATTATAATTGACATCCGCCTTACAAATGGTAAAGGTAAAGTTTTTAGTTGTAGGTAATTCTATTGTTCAATTTATTGATCTGCCCGACTTCTTACGCCATCTCTAGTAACATCGGTATATCAACTTCATTGACTTGTTGGTTTCACGTCTGCCAGGATTTCACAGATGAAAATTATACCTAACGGCGAAAGCAGTTGGTAGGTTTAGATATTTAAAATAATGGGTCAAGGGTTACTGGGTGTTCAACTAGAGCCATATAGCTTCTCGGATTTCACTGCCAGAAGATTGTTCACCAATGTCAATACATAATAATTGTCAATAGCTGCTGTAATGTTATAATGCGCTGCGTTGCGTTCCAGCTGATCGTCGCTGCTGTTCTGGCTGTGGCCGCTGCGGACAGGCTTGCCCCCAGGCCCTACTCCGCCCCGGCCCCGCCGTCCTACTCTGCCCCTGCTCCCCAGCAGTACGGACAGAAGGTTCCCCAGATCCTGTCACAGCAGTTTGACCTCCGCGACGACCAGTCCTACGATGCCAGGTAAGCTGATGCTGTATTTTCTTGGGAAAATACAGGAAGCCCTACATAAACCAAAGGCATTAGTTTCTTGATAAAAACTGATATCGGCCTCATGAAAATATATCATGTATCGTAGTACGGAATATTTGTTGCGTAAGATACAGACAAATGCATACCGGCGCTTACTTTCATCCCCTTTGCATTACTTTCAATTGCATTGCTTCTGTTTGCATAGTTTGTGTTTTCAAAGTCTGCTTTTGCATGACTTGTGTTTATCTTGTTTGTCATACATTGCTATATTGTGTTGCTGAATATCCCAATTCTTTCATCTCTGTAGCTTCGAGACTGAGAACGGCATCGCCGCCTCCGAGTCTGGCAAGCCCGTGGCCGGCTACGGTGATGAGGCGAGCTACGCGGTCCAGGGCCAGTACAGCTACCTCGGTGAAGACGGTGTCCACTACACCGTCACCTACGTGGCCGACGCCAACGGCTTCCAGCCGCAGGCTGACCATCTGCCGACGCCCGTGCCCACCGAGTACCCGACCCCGGAGGTGTCGGCGACCCAGGCCAGCTACCAGGCCGCCCCCGCCCCCAGCTACCAGGCCGCCCCCGCCCAGCCTCAGTACCAGCAGTACCAGCCCAGGTACCAGTGATTGATCAGACTGTATTCATTGGTTCCCCATCCCCAGAGCCCGCACACCCACTACGCCTTATGAATCCTTGTATTTATTGTGATACATGATGTGTTACGTGTGATTGTGTATTCGGCCGTGTGCTGTCAATACATGTGCATTCATATATTTGTTTTTGAATAAGGTAAATATATAAAAAGACACTACAATATTATTTTACCATTCATTAAATCACCTTGGGACGTTTATTATCACTCAAAGCTACCAAAAGCCGCAAGTATAGTTGAACATTGTCATCGCCTATCGGCATGATGTCCTAATGCACAATATGGCAGGCAGGGGTGGATCGGAATCTAAGGGTCCATCGAGGACATGATCCCACCCCTCAAAACAGAACGACTGAACGTGGTAAAAAATACTACATTTTAGGTCTGAACAATTTTTTCCATGGAGGGTTTATTTTGAGTCATTGTTTATTTCGCGATAAATGGAAATATTATTTTGTGAAATTTGGCAGACTTTTGAGATTCGACTCTCTCTAAACTAATTTTTGTCCGCTCGAGATCTGCCAGTGATATATCCAATGGCTAAGACAAGAGTCAAAGATATATTGGCTGCATGTCTCCGGAGAAATGTTGCGACTTAATTTGTGTCTCCGCCTTGTTGCACTAAAAATGCGCCAGGCTTGATTTCAGGACATCGCAATATTTGTTTTCGAAAGCAGATATGCAAGTGTTATGATACCTTTACCAAATTTTGCTTATATAAATAGAGTGCAAATAAGTTACATAATTTAGATTTTAAGATTGCATACAAATTATAGGATTAGGTATATGGACATCCAAAGGTAAAACCCAAACATGATCACCTTAATGATTGTGGAGTAAAAGTGCCTGCAAGGCATGGTCAGGGGAATGGCCTGGACAAGGGTACTGCTCAGTCCGGGGGCGCCGAGAGGCCTGGACAGGGGTACTGATCGGTCCGGGGGAGTTGCCTGGACAGGGGTACTGATCGGTCAGGGGGAGTGGCCTGGACAGGGGTACCGATGGGTCAGAGGGCGACGGGTGGCCTGGGCAGGGGGTACTGATCGGCCCGGGGGTGCTGAGTGGCCTGGACAGGGGAACTGATCGGTCCGGGGGAGTGGCCTGGACAGGGGTACTGATCGGCCGGGGGAGTGGCCTGGACAGGGATAATGATCGCTCCGGGGGAGCTGAGTGGCCTGGACAGGGGTACTGATTGGAACATTTATTTATTTATTTATTTATTGCGAATCTTTGTGGGATCCAATCGACCAACTGGCTCTTACCACCACAGTGTCATACAGATTGAGTATAGCTGCTGAGGGCATTGTCATGATACAAAATAGCATGCACTCGAAAAAATTGTAAAAGACATAAAATTCAGTAAGATAAAAGTACAGATGAACAATACAACCATATGCAAAATAAAAGCAATATGAATGAGAATGGTTAAACTCGTAGATGGACGATATGGATGGTGGAGCACATTGATGACTATTGACTAACGCTCCGCAAACAGTAAAATACAGACGGTACCTGGTCACCCACAGCCTATGTCGGGGAGAGCAACAATTCCCTGACGCGTCTTTTAAATTCTCTCACATCTCCAGTTCGCCGCACATCAGCGGGGAGACCGTTCCACGCTCGAATCGGTCTGACCGGCGCGGACTTGCGTGTTGCTTCTAGCCTGCATCGCTGAGTGTGAAGGGCACCAGCCTCGGACGCACGGGTAGCTCGCTCGGTCACATCTGCTCGGTACCTCACCAAAGACCTGAGATTTTCCGGTGCATCCTCTCTGTTCACTAGTCGGTGGATTAGCAGGCAGTCTCTCTGCTGAATA
This sequence comes from Chirona hameri, assembly GCA_036785665.1. NCBI lineage: Eukaryota > Metazoa > Arthropoda > Thecostraca > Balanomorpha > Balanidae > Chirona > Chirona hameri. The sequence continues at coordinate 62,140 of JAXIVJ010000153.1, read as the reverse complement.
ATGCTTTCAAATGGTAGCCAACTGAGCTGGCGCCGTGATTCAGAAATGTGGTCAAATTTGCGCTTTTTCATCACGACGCGCGCGGCAAAGTTAATGACCTTCTCGACTCGCTGACGCAGCGAACTAGTGGGTGGAGCCCAGGCCGGCAAACAGTATGTCACATGAGGGAAGGCGAGCGCCTGTACCAATGTTATTAGGGTTGACTTTGGAAGAGTGAGGCTCAATTTTTTCAGTGTGATGAGGATTCCGAAGCAACGTTTTACTACTCTGGCTGTCTGCTTCTCCATGGTAAGATGCTGATCGAGCAAGACTCCTAAAATTTTGATATGGTCCGCTGGCATCAATGAGACGTCATCAAAGCTTACGCTGAAGTTCGATGCCTTTTTTATGGCAGACGGTGTTCCAAATAGAGACATCTCAGTTTTACTAGGGTTAGCTTTAAGCCCGTTCGTTTTGAACCAGTTGGAAAGACGGGCTAAATCGCCCTCCACCTTGTCTTTTAGCACCGTCAATCCTTCCTTAGAAGGAGGAGCGCTGTGGATGATGGCGGTGTCATCTGCGTAGGAGACAATTTTGCATTGGTCAGAAAGATGGCAATGGAGATCATTAGTGAACATGTTGAATAAGATTGGTCCGAGGATGCTGCCCTGAACGACTCCGAAATCTACCGGCTCTAGCGCGCTACCCCCCTTCACAGACTGTGTTCTACTCCTAAAATAGTCATCAAACCAATGGGACGACACACCGTACCACTCAAGCTTCGCCAGAAGGGTACCGCGGCCGACGCAGTCAAACGCCTTTGAAAGGTCACATGACGTGATGCATGTCACATGCCCCCTGTCTCGGTTGTCTGAGATGGCGCTGACCACGTCGACAACAGCGTCCTCTGTGGAGTGTCCCGGTCGATATGCGTACTGGGTGGGCGACATCACGTGATTTTCAGTTAAATATTCTAACAATTCTAAACTAACCACTTTTTCCGCAAGTTTCCCTATTACGCTCAAAACACTGACAGGCCTAAAATTGCTTGGTTGCGTCCTACTCCCAGTTTTGTGGATCGGCACAACAATCGCACGTTTCCAGTGTGCGGGCACTACCCCCTTCACAATTGACATATTCACCACATGGAGAATGTGAGGCGCCAGCACCGCAAAGCATCGCCGAACGATCACGAGCGAGACACCATCACTTCCCACCGCCGAAGAGTCCGACATCCGGCGCAGAGCGAGGCCGAGTTCAGGCAGTGTAGCCGGCCGCACACGGAACCCGGCGCTGATGACAGTCGGCGGCCGGGGCGGCACAGGGTTGTCCGGCTGCGCAGCGAGTCCCTCCGCGATACGGCGGCCCACGCCCGCGAAGTAGGTGTTGAACTGATCGGCCGACGCTGCGTCCAGGCTGGTGTCTGTTTTACTTGTTTTGGTACTGCTGATGGCGTACGATCTGAGATCCTTCCACATGTTCTTCGCTGATCTCCGGGACCCGAAGAACTCAGTCCGTGCTTTAGCCAAGTTTCTCCTAAACTTCTTACGGAGCGAAGTGTACCGCCTCCGTGAATCAGCGGTGTGCTGAGCGTCCCACTCTCTGCGAGCAGAGTCTCTCAGTTGCTGCAGCTCCTGAAGCTCCTCGCTGAGTGTCAGCCAGGGACACTCGCGATGTCTGAAGCGGATGCGTTTCAGAGGGCAGTGAACATCAACCGCCGTAGTCAGCGTTTGCAAAAACGCTGAGTATGCAGTGTCCACGTTGTCGGCTCTGTACATGTCAGACCAGTCCGATGTCACCAGGTCCAGACAGAGATGATCGAAGTTGGTGTTCCTCATGGACCGTGTGGTCAGCTCTCGCGGCTTCCGTTTAACTCTCGGAAGAGGTATGTCAGCAACAGTCAGGTCGTGGTCGCTGACATGTGCTGGAATGACTCTGGCTGTCACACGGGTGTCCGTCTGGTTGGTCACGATGTGGTCTAGCAGCGACGGTGTGTCACCCGGGCGTGTCGGCTGCCGGATCAGCTGCACCAGGCTCAGCTCCGTCAGCAGTGCTGAGTACTGCACCGTATCCGGTCTCCCGGGCCGAAGCAGGTCGACATTCACGTCCCCCAGCAGGAACACCGGCCTCCCCGTCCCGAGAGCCTCGAGCAGCTGCTGCCTGAGAGAGTCCAGACCATCCGACAGCCGCCCGTCCGGAGGCCGATAGATGGCGCCAATGACGGCGGACCGACCACCGGAGGCAGTCAGCATTAGCCACATTGCCTCCAGGCGGCCGGTGGTCGGCGTTGCAATCTTCATTGTTGTAATGTTGAGGTAGTCCCTGGCCAGCACCGCCAGCCCTCCCCCGCGGGCCGTTTTCCGACCGCGTTTAGGCAGAGTTCGGTCCTTGCGAAACACGCTGTATCCCGGGAAAATAAGAATCTCGCTTCCTATGTCCTCCGTGAGCCAGGTTTCCGACAGACAGAGTACATCGATGTTGTGATGCTGCAGTATCATCCGGGTTTCGTCCAGTTTCGGTGGTAGTGATCGGATGTTGATGTGGCCCAGCCTGAGCGAGGCGCCCGGCGCTCCCCCGGCCGGCGCGGGCGGCCCGTCTCCCCGGTCGCCGCCGCCGCCAGTCCAGCTCCGGGTCTGACGCGCCGTCAGTCGGGGCGGCCGCGCCAGGCAGCGGGGAGGGGCGGGGGCGACCCGCGCAGGGTCAGCCGACCGCTCACCCCTCCCCCTCCCGAGGGACCGGCATCCCAGCCGAACCGGTATGCCAGGGGCGGCGCCAGCGGTCGAGCTGCTCAGCGGGGCACAAGGAACATCGATGAGCGCGTGGTCGTAATCGGTTGATCGCGGGTCTGTCCGTTGGTCGGCCTCCCGCGGCCCGGCGCGCCGCTGCTGCAACCGGCGACCCGCCCTCCTCCCTCTGCGGTGGCTGGGGCCGCCTCTGTGCGGCCGCGGCCGCGCGGCCGACCCGACCGCCGCTGCAGGCCGGTCAGCTGGCCCTCGGTAGAGTCGGTAGACTGAATCCCTCGTTCCGGATTGGCGTGCTGGTGCGGTGCAGCTCTCCGGAAACCGGTAGAATACTGTTGGTCCAAGTGTGACCCCTTCAGGGCAGTGCCTAGATATAAACATGTCCAGAGCAGAAATACGGTACGTCTGCGCGACCCGACACTCATTTCACCGGAATCACTGGCACTTTGCACACTGTTGGTCACTTCTACAACGCCCAGCAATGTCCGAAAACAGGTATAACTTAGCAAAAACACCGGAGCTCCGGTCCGTGGCGGCCGCCATATTCAGGCGCTCGGCCTGAACCCCAGGGGCAAAGAGTGGCCTGAACAGGGGTACTGATCCGTCAGGCGGCACCGACTGGCCTGGGCAGGGGTACTGATCGGCCCGGGGGCGCAGAGTGGCCTGGACAGGGGTACTGATCCGTCTGGGTGTGCTGAGTGGCCTGGACAGGGGAACTGATCGGTCCGGGGGAGTGGCCTGGACAGGGGTACTGATCGGTCCGGTGGATTGGCCTGGACAGGGGTACTGATTTGTCCGGGGGAGTGGCCTGGACAGGGTACTGATCGGTCCGGGGGCGCAGAGTGGCCTGGGCAGGGTTACTGATTGGTTCGGGGGCGCCGAAGGGCCTGGACAGGGGTACTGATCGGTTCAGGTGCGCTGAGTGGCCTTTGCCCTTAAAATATTAAAATAAAACTGTTTTGTTTTGTAAAAATCCCCACAAAATCCTTTGTTTTTAAAAGATGTTAGGAAAACTGGAATATATGTGACAGAACTGAGTATGGACAATACCCATACCTCATTTCAAAGCAATATATTCATTTCTGACTGAGTGATGGCTCCCTAAGTGTAAGAAACCCCCTAAGAGAGGCTCCCTAAGTGTAAGAAACTAATGACGTCACTTTTTTAATAACTTTTTTGACTTTTTTTTGACAAGATACGAACAAATAATTACCTTTTCTGAATTTTAAGCCAAAACTGGTCTAGGAATATGCCTTTTTATTTACATTTATAAATTTCTAATTTTGAGGTTTTCTTAAGAGCAAATCGCTGTTCTGGAGGTGGTAAATCCGAGGTCATTCACCTGACCTGGAAGGTCACCCGTTGACCTGAAATCTAAAAATCTCATAATGTTAGATTCCTCTCACGACGGGCAACATGCTGGTTCTTACTGCATTGCTCTAAGTTGCTTGGTTTGGAAGTTAACAGGGGGGACCTGTCAGTCCCCTCCCCCGTAGGGCAAAGGTGGAAAAACTCCCGTAGGGCGAGGGTTAAGATAAGCAAAAACTCCGTAATTTACACAGGGCGTGTTTTGTACATGGGTGTTGGCGTTTTTTCCGGACATGGGGCAAAACTATTTATTGCAAGGGTTTGAAAATTTGATAATTTTAGTAAACAACTGTTATGTAGCCGTTCTTGTACGTAAACAAAAGCCAATAGATCACACCACGTAATATGATACGAAATGCAGTGATCTTAAATTCATTTGGACGTAATTTGAAGTCCCCATCAGAGGTACGTATTTGACCTATTTACCCTACAATTAAAACAAATATAAAACGTAACTACCTTTTCTCGTCCATGGGTGTGCCGTCGGAGAAGGCCCATTACAAATATTGTATCTTTAATTATTTCCCTGGTAGGTAATGAGTGGATCCCTAAGACTCATTCAAACTTTGACAATAGTAAAAATACTTCTCAGATATCGCGATACAATAATTGGTTTATAAGACAACGAGGGACATGATAACCACCTCGTCAGATGGTGATAGGTGGCTGAAGGCCCAGTTCTGTGGAAAATTAGGCTAACGTTATCACACATATACAGATACAATAAATTTGTTTGCACGCAAATATCATTTACGTTGCACGCCATGGAAAGAGCTAACAGCGACATAGATTGCAGATTTTGATATGGGGTTCTGCAATATATTTGGGAGGAGGAAAGATCCTGGATGTATCGTACCGATTCACCCTCCATTGACCTTGTCTGTGTAAAAGTGTAGCGTGCCAAGAAGGTCAGCTGGGCGAGGCTCGCCAAATGCCGACTGACCAGTCGGACCACTATATAAAGACCGACTGACCGGTGCAGAGGACATCATTCGACTACTGCAGCTCACAGAACACAAACCCATATCCTCCAAAATGAAGCTGGTGAGTATTCGTAGAAGCCAGTCTGTAGTGCTATCTGCGCTATAATATATTACAGTTGCCATCATTCTTGGCGTTCTTAAATAAAAAAAGAAGACAAAAGTGAAAATATTATAAATGACATCAGCCTTACAAATGGTAAGGGTAAATTTTTAGTTTTAGGTAATTCTATTGGTCAATTTAATGATCTGCCCGACTTCTTACTCCATATATAGTAACATCGATATATCAACTTCATTGACTTGTTGAGTTCACGTCTGACAGGATTTCACAGATGAAAATTATACCTAACGGCGAAAGCAGTGGGCAGGCTTAGATATTTAAAATAATGGTCAAATAGTTCCTGGGTGTTTAACTAGAGCCATATAGCTTCGCAGATTTCACTGCCAGAAGATCGTTCACCAATGCCAATAAATAGTAATTGTCAATAGTTACTGTAATGTTATAATGTGCTGTGTTGCGTTCCAGCTGATCGTCGCTGCTGTTCTGGCTGTGGCAGCTGCGGACAGGCTTGCCCCCCGGCCCTACTCCGCCCCGGCCCCGCCGTCCTACTCTGCCCCTGCTCCCCAGCAGTACGGACAGAAGGTTCCCCAGATCCTGTCACAGCAGTTCGACCTCCGCGACGACCAGTCCTACGATGCCAGGTAAGATGATGCTGTATTTTCTTGGGGAAATACAGGAAGCCACACATAAACCAAAGGCATTAGTTTCTTGATAAAACACTGATATCGGCCTGATGAAAATATATCGTGTATCGTAGTACGGAATATTTGTTGCGTAAGATACAGGCAAATGCATACCGGCGCTTACTTTCATCACCTTTGTATTACTTTCAATTGCATTGCTTCTGTTTGCATAGTTTGTGTTTTCAAAGTCTGCTTTTGCTTGACTTGTGTTTATCTTGTTTGTCATACATTGCTATATAGTGTTCCTGAATATTGCAATTCTTTCATCTCTGTAGCTTCGAGACTGAGAACGGCATCGCCGCCTCCGAGTCTGGCAAGCCCGTGGCCGGCTACGGTGATGAGGCGAGCTACGCGGTCCAGGGCCAGTACAGCTACCTCGGTGAAGATGGTGTCCACTACACCGTCACCTACGTGGCCGACGCCAGCGGCTTCCAGCCGCAGGCTGACCATCTGCCGACGCCCGTGCCCACCGAGTACCCGACCCCGGAGGTGTCGGCAACCCAGGCCAGCTACCAGGCCGCCCCTGCCCCCAGCTACCAGGCCGCCCCCGCCCAGCCTCAGTACCAGCAGTACCAGCCCAGGTACCAGTGATTGATCAGACTGTATTCATTGGTTCCCCATCCCCAGAGCCCGCACACCGACTACGCTTATAAGTCCTTGTATTTATTGTGATGCATGATGTGTTACGTGTGATTGTGTATTCGTCCGTGTGCTGTCAATACATGTGCATTGATATAATTGTTTTTGGATATGTTAGATATATAAACAAGACACGAAAATATTACACTACCATTCATTAAATCACTTTCGGACATTTCCTATCACTCAAAGCGACCAAAAGCAGCAAGCATAGTTGAACATTGTCATCGCCTATCGGCATGATGTCCTAATGCACAATATGGCAGGCAAGGGTGGATCGAAATTCAATTGTCCATCGAGGACATGATCCCACCCCTCAAAACAAAAGTGAAATATAAAATATAACGACTGGACGTGGTAAAAATACTACATTTTAAGTCTGTATGTAACTGTTTGCATGCAGTGGCGGATCTAGGTTACGAGTTCTGGGGGGCAAAAAATGTCGCTCCCGGAGCTTCCCGGAGCAAAAATCACAACCTCCCGGAAGGTTGGGGAATGTGCATTTGCCTACCTATTTGTCGTTGGGCGGGGGGCAATTGGGACATTCCAGAACAGATTGACCAAAACAATCTCTAAATAACACACTACATCTCATATATCGATAAAACTACATGTCTGGGGTTATCTGTTGTTTACGCTGTGAACTTTTCAGCCTCGTCGGTCAAATGTGTTCGAGTTACAGCCTCGGACAACTTTGTAATGTCAAGCAAAACTCAAATATTCAGCGGACAATATCTCCCATCTAAACCAGTAAAATGTCTTAATCGGTTGTAACCGAGCGGTATTTGTTGCTTCCCTGGGACAAACTACATACACAATAAGTTGTATTACATTTGTCATGATCTCCTTTCTCGAATCTGCCAAATTGGAGTACGTCCTGAGCGCTGCATGCTTCATCGTATAAATTAATGCTTAGCTAAATCAAGCCATTTTTGATTAAGAATGATTTTGGTTCATTTCGACATTTGCATGTGCCACGCCCTGTGGTACCACTCCTATCAGAATGCATTATTCAAAATTGAACATTGATTGGTTGGTCCTATCCAATGGTGAAAAACCGATCTCAATCGGAGGAGTAGTTGCAAAGTTATTAGCTTCTGAAAAGCGTCTGTACGGCCGGTTCGTGCCGGTTCGGGCCGGGTGAAATGTAAATTTGTCTAGTAAGTTGACGAGAAACAAAACGGGCACTTCGCGCCCGCTCGGTAATCATCCGAGTCATATAAACCTATATACCAGTACAACGCCTTTTTGGGCGATGACCGAGCGGCGCGCTCTGGTAAAGGTAAAACAGGTTTGAAGTATGAAACGGTAAGGGAGCACACGTGGTAGTAACACATAGTCCTTTTAGTTCTTTTAATCCTCCAGAAAAAAAATTGCCAGGCCTCAATGCATGCCAACATACAAATTAAGTTGTATTAAATTGTGCATGATCTCCTTTCTCGAATCCGCCAAAAGGGAGTACGTCCTGAGCGCTGAATGCTTCATCGTATAAATTAATGCTTAGATTAATCAAGCCATTTTGATCAAGAATGATGTTTGTTCATTTCGACATTTGCGTGTGCCAAATGCCACGCGCTGTGGTACCACCCCTATCAGAACGCAACATACCAAAAGAAAATGTATTTGATGGACCTATCCAATGGTGAAAACCCGATCTCCATCGGAGCAGTGGTTGCAAAGTTATTAGCTTCCGAAAAGCGTCTGTTCTGCCGTGTCGGGCCGGGCCAAATGTAAATTTGTCTAGTAAGTTGACGAGAAATCTCACGGGCACTTCGCGCCCGCTTGGTAATCACCAGAATCATCAGGAACAATATATTATTATGATGTACTCATTTTTTGAAATTCTGAATTTTTGCTAATTCAACACGTGATCTCAGGTCAAATCACGTATTTATAATGTGGTCTTTTAAAATTCGGAATTTTTTGCCATGCCAGAATGGTCATCGATACATAAACCTTCGATGTTTAAAAAGATGGTGATTTTTTTCTTCTCTAAATATAATATTCATATTTTTGTATTTGGAAAAATAATGGTCACCAGCACGTCTTTGGTAATAACTTTGCACGTAATTGTGCTAGAGAGCTCAATTAAACGGCATTATGTTTAGGTATCTCGTCGACCTGCTTTCAATGATATACATCAGCCCTGTAGTCGCTCTGTGACCTCAAGGTCACGTGACCAGAGGTCACCCGGTACAGTCCACGTCAGATCGACCAAACCATAACATAGTACTTCTCACATTTCGATTGAACTAGGTGTTGGGGTTATCTGGGCCTTAGGTATCGCTGTGAACGGGTCCTATGGGTCCTCAGGATATCAATTTTTCTTCTCTCTATTTCGAGACTGAGAATGTTATAATAAAAATAGCCAAGTGTCTTCCATAGATTAAAAAAAAACGTTCAATTGTGCGAAATAAAACGAAAAATGTCAAAAAAAATTATATTATATAATCAAGACAGGTCATTTAAGAAATCAACCTCTCTTCAAGAGACGTGACCTTGAGGTCATGGAGTGACATGCAGGGGTCATGCATGGGGTCATCATTGAATGCAGCTCGACGGGACAGATATAATGCCGTTGAGTTAAGCTCTCTAGCACAATAACTAGGTGCAAAGTTATTACCAAAGACCATGATTTTTTCAACAGAAGCAAAAATATATATATACGAAAAACCTATCACCAATTTCTTACCATCGAAGGTCAATATATCTAAGTCGACTCTGGAAAGAAACAAATTCCGAATTTTAAAGAGCCACATGATACAATCACGTGATCTGACCAAAGATCACATGTGGGGCATTTCACAGTAAGACAACCGGTGGGTGCCATCTAACCATTTTTAATTTTCTTAAAAAGCTGTGCATTGGGGGTTTCAAGGGCGGGGAATTCATGGGTGGTGACCAAAAAATTCTCCCAAAAAAAATTCTCCAAAATATGGTTTTCCGTATTTGCACAAGTTCACTGCGCAAGCCTAATTTTGACGACCAATAACTCCGAGACAAAAACAAACACGATTTTGAAAACCTTTTTGTTTGGATCAGGATTAGTCGAAGAACAATTTGGCAATCACGGATTTTCTAGTTTTTGTTTGTTTTTTCACGTGACCTCGTGAACTAGTTTTTGCGCCATGACCTTAACCTGTTGGAAAATGAAGTTAGCATTTCGGTCTGATGATAATATGAGATTCATTGATGTACTGTCGTATAAAAAAAAAGAAAAAAATGGGGTTCGACCTGTAAACCTTACTTTTGGGGCCTTCCACAGTAAAACAACTTTTTTTCAAATTTGCCGTCCAACCATTTTTAATTTTCTTGAAAAGTTGTGCACTGGGGGTTTCAAGGGCGGGGAATTCATTAGTGGTGAGAGAAGAAAAAAAAATCAAGATAAGGCCTTCCGAGAAAAAAAATTAATGTCCACTGTGCAGGCCTAGTTTTGACGACCAATAACTCCGAGACTAAAGAAGTGATTTTGTATTGTTTGGATCGGGATTAGTCAAAGAACAATTTGGCAATCTCGGATTTTCTATTTTCATTTTGTCACGTGACCTCGTGACCTACATTTTGCGCTGTGACCTTGACCTGTTGGAAAGTGAAATTATGTGTTTTCGTCTGATGACGATTTGAGTTCCATTAATTGACAAATCGGTAGGCAAATGCACATCCCCAACCGTTCCGGGAGGTTGTAATTTTTGTTCCGAGAAGCCGAGATTTACCCCCCTCACCCGCTCAGTGAAACTTTCGTGCTGACGACCTGACGCCCCCCGCTCAAATACCTTTCCCTCTGACGACCCGACCCCCCTCCCCCATTCAACAACTTTTCGCTGACGAAACAGAGCGACATTTTTTGCCCCCAAAACTCGTAACAAGTTTTGCCACTGCATGCAAAAAGTTGCTTAGACTTAAAATGTAGTATTTGTACCACGTCCAGTCGTCATATTTTATATTTCACTTTTGTTTTGAGGGGCGGGATCATGGCCTCGATGGACCCTTGGATTTCGATCCACCCCTGCCTGCCATATTGTGCATTAGGACATCATGCCGATAGGCGATGACAATGTTCACCTATACAACCTTATGGCAGCTTTGAGTGATAAGAAACGTGCATAGGTGATTTAATGAATGGTAATGTAATATTTTAAAGTTTTGTTTATATATTTACCATATTCAAAAATATATATCAATGCACATGTATTGAAAGCAAACGGACGAATACACAATCACACGTAACACATCATGTATCACAATAAATACAAGGACTCATAAGGTGTAGTCGGTGTGCGGGCTCTGGGGATAGGGAACCAATGAATACAGTCTGATCAATCACTGGTACCTGGGCTGGTACTGCTGGTACTGAGGCTGGGCGGGGGCGGCCTGGTAGCTGGGGGCGGGGGCGGCCTGGTAGCTGGCCTGGGTCGCCGACACCTCCGGGGTCGGGTACTCGGTGGGCACGGGCGTCGGCAGATGGTCAGCCTGCGGCTGGAAGCCGTTGGCGTCGGCCACGTAGGTGACGGTGTAGTGGACACCGTCGTCACCAAGGTAGCTGTACTGGCCCTCGACCGCGTAGCTCGCCTCATCACCGTAGCCGGCCACAGGCTTGCCAGACTCGGAGGCGGCGATGCCGTTCTCAGTCTCGAAGCTACGGAGATGAAAGAATAGCGATATTCAGCAACACAATATAGCAATGTATGACAAACAAGATAAGCACATGTTATGCAAAAGCAGACTTTGCAAACACAAACTATGCAAACAGAAGCAAAGCAATTGCATGTAATACAAAGGTGATGAAAGTAAGCGCCGGTATGCATTCGTCTGTATCTTACGCAACACATATTCTGTACTACGATGCATGCTATATATTCATCGGGCTGATATCAGTTTTTTTAATCAAGAAACTAATGTCTTTGGTTTATGTGTCGCTTCCTGTATTTTCCCAAGAAAATACAGCATCAGCTTACCTGGCATCGTAGGACTGGTCGTCGCGGAGGTCAAACTGCTGTGACAGGATCTGGGGAACCTTCTGTCCGTACTGCTGGGGAGCAGGGGCAGAGTAGGACGGCGGGGCCGGGGCGGAGTAGGACCGGGGGGCAGGGGCGGAGTAGGGCCGGCGGGCAGGCCTGTCCGCAGCGGCCACAGCCAGAACAGCAGCGACGATCAGCTGGAACACAACGCAGGACATTATAACATTACAGTAACCATTGACAATTATTATTTATTGGCATTGGGGAACAGTCTTCTGGCAGTGAAATCCGAGAAACTATATTGCTCTAGTTGAACAGCCAGGAACTATTTGCCCATTATTTTAAATATCTAAACCTACCAACTGCTTTCGCTCTTATGTATAATTTTAATCTGTGAGATCCTGGCAGACGTGAACTCAACAAGTCAATGAAGTTGATATATCCATGTTACTAGAGAATAGAGATGGTGTAAGAAGCCGGGCAGATCATTAAATTGAACAATATAATTGCCTAAAACTAAGAACTTTACCTTTACCATTTGTAAGGCTGATGTCAATTATACTATTTTCTTCCTTTTTTATTTATTTAAGAACGTCAAGAATAATGTCAACTGCAGTATAGCGCAGATAGCACTACAGACTGGCTTCTACGAATACTCACCAGCTTCATTTTGGAGGATGTGGGTGTGTGTTCTGTGAGCTGCAGTAGTCGAATGATGTCCTCTGCACCGGTCAGTCGGGCTTTATATAGTGGTCCGACTGGTCAGTCGGCATTTGGCGAGCCTCGCCCAGCTGACCTTCTTGGCACGCTACACTTTTACACGGACGAGGTCAACGGAGGGTGAATCGTTACGATACATCCAGGATCTTTCCTCCTCCCAAATATACTGCAGAATCCCACATCAAAAATCTGCAATATATGTTGATGTTCGCTCTTTCCATGGCATGCAACGTAAATGATATATGCGTACAAACAAATGTATTGTATCTGTAAATGTGTGATAGCGTGAGCCTAATTTGCCACAGAACTGAGCATTCAGCCACCCATCACCATCTGACGAGGAGGTTATGATGTCCCTCATTGCCTTATAAACCAATTTTTGTATCGCGACATTTGAGAGGTATTTATATTATATTGTCGAAGTTTGAATGAGTCTTAGCGATGCACACATTACCTAACAGGGAAATAATTAATGATACAATATGTGTAATGGGCTTTCTCAGACCCAGGTCCATACCTTCTCTTCTCAGACCCGGGCCGGGCCGAACCGGGTCCATGGTCGAGAAAAGGTAGTTACGTTTTATATTTGTTTTAACCCTATTTGTAACAGGCTCCTGGCTACCCCTATTTTTAACAGGGGTGGGGGGGGCGGATTCAGCCCCCCCCCCCCGGAGATCTCGAGATCTACCCGTCTTATTTTCACAAATGAAACGGTGTTTGGCTCCCCTCAACGCAATATACATTTCTGAATAATACAAAATTCTCAATTTTGGATAGGGGGCAACAAGGGGGCAAGAACTACAAATTTGAGTGGTATTTTTGATCCAACATAGCTTTTATGTTTATCGACCGATTTTAACACAACTAATAGGAATCGATAGAGATTGAATTGGAAATTGATATATGACGGTGATGTTTGAAAATTCACAAATCATAGGCGTGTGCATGTCACTCAATATGGGGGTGAAGTAAATGCGTAATAAAACCATTTTTTGATGTCGTTTTTTTGATAAATGAAATGGTATGTGATTGTGACTTTCGACAAAACAGTTATAAATCATATGTTTTGCCATAGGTGGTACCAGGTTAGTGAAAAAGGAGGTCAAATTGGAAAAAAAAATATTAGCCGCAGACAAGTTGCTACCCAGCACTATAAATATGTTACTGATCGTAGATAGTTCCTTTTTGCATGTTGTACTTCATCATAGGCGTATCCAGGAGCCAAACTGGGGCGGCGCAAGACCTTTTGATAAGTATATTATCCGCAATTATGATAATAACTAGTCAACAGTGACTATTTCACTTACAACCCATGCCTCTTTAGTTTCCTTATAATAATATGACCCCCTTTCTTCCATTCCTGAGCGCGCTTCTGCAAAAAAAAAGACTTTATTCCCTTTTCTGGCTTCATATGTACATATATCATTATAAGCTAAACGTCTATTGCGCCGTTATCGCTGGCCTATCGTCATCACCATGCCAGTCACCCCCCTTTTCATGTGCCTGAACACGCACCTGAAACTCTATATGTAATACATTATGCAAATAATGGAAGCAGAGGCTATCTTTTACATCTTGATAGCTATACATGCCCCTTACATCGCTCTATTGGCTTCCCGCCAAGCATTGAATACTTCCTCGAACCCCCCCCCCCCCTTTCAAGCCCCTGAAACCGCCTCTGCCATGCAATTTGTATGATATTTCATTAACATCATCTAATTTGCACTTGTTGCAATCACCGTAAACCGATGTAACTCCTTCATACTTGAGGCAGTTAGGACGAAACCGTGAAGATCGCATTTCCGTATTATCGCCAAATGTCGCCTCCGAACCCACCCAAAACTGTGCCCTGGAACCGCCTCTGTTCAGGTTAGGAACTCAAAATTTTGACTTAAAATGCGGTATTCAATTCTATGAAAAGCCCTAAAATTGTATGGGCCTGATCCCAGCAGTTCTGGAGATATCTGCGAAAAAAATGAGGGGGGGCGGAATCCCCCCCCCCCCCCCCTGTTACAAATAGGGTTAATTGTAGGGTGAATAGGTAAAATACGTCTCCCTTATGAGGACTTCAAATTACGTCCAAATGAATTTAAGATCACTGCATTTCGTATCATAATTACGTGGTGTGATCTATTAGCTTTTGTTTACGTAAAAGAACGGCTACATCGAAACAGTTGTTTACTAAAATTATCGATTTTTCCAAACCCTTGCAATATATCGTTTTGCCCCATGTCTGGAGAAAACGCCACTACCCATGTACAAGACACGACCTGTGTAAATTACCGAGTGTTTGCTTATCTTAAAGGACGAGACGCAGCTGCAGGTATCATGTGTGTTATTCTATTTGCTTTCACCGTGTACTGTCGACTATAGTTCATCACGGGCCGGGCTGGCCCTATGGGTCATGGGCTGGGCCTTGGCTGGGCCTGGGCTGGGCCTGGGATGGGCCTGGGATGGGCCTGGGCTGGGCCTTGGCTGGGCCTGGGCCGGGCCTGGGCCGGGCCTGGGCCGGGCCTGGGCTGGGCCTGGGCCTGGGCTGGGCCTGGGCCTGGGCTGGGCCTGGGCTGGGCCTGGGCTGGGACTGGGCTGGGCCTGGGCTGGGACTGGGCTGGGCCTGGGCTGGGCCTTGGCTGGGCCTTGGTTGGGCCTCGGCTGGGCCTGGGCTGGACCTGGGCCGGGCCTCAAAGTTAAGGAAATTACTGGGCTCTGGATGGGCCTGGGCTGAGCATGTTGAAGTAATGCACGTAATGCCCGCAAGCTCAGGTCAGAGCTAAAACATAGTTTAACCAGCAGTTCAATTCCACAGCAACACACTGTTGCTATGGTTGTGACCTTTTTTTGGTTAGCATAGTTGGTTCATTGTTTCACATTTATAGTATACCTACAAGGAAATATGTTATGATAGGTATTGCAAATTTTGTGAAAATAGTTATATGTTTAATCTGAATGGGCCGAACCGGGCCTGGGCCTCAAACATCTGAATTTGAACGGGCCTGGTCCGGGCCTGGGCTTGGTGTTCATGGGCCTGGGCCGGGCCGGGCTGGAGGTTGGTGCCTGGTGTGCCCGTGACGAACTCTGCTGTCGACTGTCGTGACTATTGCAAGTGCACAACAATCCTATACCCGCATGCATTTTGTTCACTTGGCGAGCCATGAAGGACAATCAAATTTCGCCCTCACACCGTAAACCGGATTTTCGGCCCATACCGCTCTGGGTACTAATTATCACAGATCGGTCCTAAACAACCTAAAAGCGCAGCCAGTGAATTTGCCACAACGTAAACAACATTGAAACATCATCAAAATTCTTCATCCGGATCCATCACGCAGGTATCACTTTACTATGCCACACACCTACGCCAGATAATCTACTAGAAACAGGCGGTGTTCTCCAATACATCTTTAGAGGACCCTGCAAAAAGATTAAATTAACAACAATAGTTTTTCACTATTCAGAATATTCTATCTCAGCCGTCGCAAGAGCCCCTAGGTTGTTAGCAAGTTGTTAGTCATTATGTGAAGGTCCTTATAGCCGGCATATGGCCCTCTCAGGCGAGACAATGACTCTCAAACTGGCAGGCCTGTCAACGCCCCGACCGATCAGTACCCCTGTCCAGGCCACTCAGCTCCCCCGGACCGATCAGTACCCCTGTCCAGGCCACTCCCCCGGACCGATCAGTACCCCTGTACAGGCCACTCAGCTCCCCCGGACCGATCAGTACCCCTGTCCAGGCCACTCAGCACCCCCGGACCGATCAGTACCCCTGTCCAGGCCACTCCCCCGGACTGATCAGTACCCCTGTCCAGGCCACTCCCCCGGACCGATCAGTACCCCTGTCCAGGCCACTCAGCTCCCCCGGACCGATCAGTACCCCTGTACAGGCCACTCAGCTCCCTCGGACCAATCAGTACCCCTGTCCAGGCCACTCCCCCGGACCGATCAGTACCCCTGTCCAGGCCACTCCCCCGGACCGATCAGTACCCCTGTACAGGCCACTCAGCTCCCCCGGACCGATCAGTACCCCTGTCCAGGCCACTCCCCCGGACCGATCAGTACCCCTGTCCAGGCTACTCTCCGGACCGATCAGTACCCCTGTCCAGGCTACTCTCCGGACCGATCAGTACCCCTGTCCAGGCTACTCTCCGGACCGATCAGTACCCCTGTCCAGGCCACTCCCCTGACCATGCTTTGCAGGCACTTTTACTGCGCAAACATTAACGTGATCATGTTTAGGTTTTTACCATTGGATGTCCATAGAATCGTATAATTTATATGTATTCTTATGATCTAAATTATGTAACTTATTTGCACTCTATTTATATAATCAATATTAGGTATAGGTATCATAACATGCATATCTGCTTTCGAAAACAAATGTTGCGATGTCTTGAAATCTAGCCTGGCACATTTTTAGTAAAACAAGGCGGAGACACAAATTAAGTCGCATCATTTCTCCGGAGACATGCAGCCAATATATTGTTGACTATTGTCTTAGCCATTGGATATATCACTGGCAGATCTCGAACGGACAAAAATTAGTTGGGAGAGAGTCGAATCTCAAACAAAAAGTCTGCCAGATTCCACACAATAATATTTCCATTTATCGAGGAAAAAACAATGACTCAAAATAAACCTCCATGAGAAAAGTTGCTTAGACTTAAAAAGAAGTGTTTTTAACACATCCAGTCGTTATATTTTATATTTGACTTTTGTTTTGAGGGGTGAGATCATGTCGTCGATGGACCCCTGAATTTCGATCCACCCCTGCCTGCCATATTGTGCATTAGGACATCATGCCGATAGGCGATGACAATGTTCAACTATACTTGCTGCTTTTGGTCGCTTGGAGTGATAAGAAACGCCCAAAGGTGATTTAAGGAATGATAATATAATATTTTGGTGTCTTGTTTATATATCTACCATATTCAAAAACAATATATCAATGCACATGTATTGACAGCACACGGACGAACACACAATCACACGTAACACATTATTCATCACAATAAATACAAGGGCTCATAAGTCGTAGTCGGTGTGTGGGCTCTGGGGATGGGGAACCAATGAATACAGTCTGATCAATCACTGGTACCTGGGCTGGTACTACTGGTACTGAGGCTGGGCGGGGGCGGCCTGGTAGCTGGGGGCGGGGAGGCCTGGTAGCTGGCCTGGGTCGCCGACACCTCCGGGGTCGGGTAATCGGTGGGCACTGGCGTCGGCAGATGGTCAGCCTGCGGCTGGAAGCCGTTGGCGTCGGCCACGTAGGTGACGGTGTAGTGGACACCGTCTTCACCGAGGTAGCTGTACTGGCCCTGGACCGCGTAGCTCGCCTCATCACCGTAGCCGGCCACGGGCTTGCCAGACTCGGAGGCGGCGATGCCGTTCTCAGTCTTGAAGCAATGGAGATGAAAGAATAGCGATATTCAGCAACACAATATAGCAATGTATGACAAACAAGATAAGCACATGTCATGCAAAAGCAGACTTTGCAAACACAAACTATGCAAACAGAAGCAATGCAATTGCAAATAATGCAAAGGTGATGAAAGTAAGCGCCGGTATCCATTCGTCTGTATCTTACGCAACGAATATTCCGTACTACGATGCATACTATATATTCACCAGGCCGATATCAGTTTTCTATCAAGAAACTAATGTCTTTGGTTTATGAGTGGCTTGCTGTGTTTGCTCAAGAAAATACAGCATCTGCTTACCTGGCATCGTAGGACTGGTCGTCGCGGAGGTCAAACTGCTGTGACAGGATCTGGGGAACCTTCTGTCCGTACTGCTGGGGAGCAGGGGCAGAGTAGGACGGCGGGGCCGGGGCAGAGTAGGGCCGGGGGGGCAGGCCTGTCCGCATCGGCCACAGCCAGAACTGCAGCGACGATCAGCTGGAACACAACGCAGCGCATTATAACATTACAGCAGCTATTGACAATTATTATTTATTGTCATTGGTGAACGATCTTGTGGAAGTGAATTCCGAGAAGCTATATTGCGCTAGTTGAACTGCCAGGAGCTCTTTGCCCATTATTTTTAATATCTAAACCTACCAACTGCTTTCGCCGTTAGGTATAATTTTAATCTGTGAAATCCTGGCATACGTGAACTCAACAAGTCAATGAAGCGAGAGGTGCATCCCGGGTACAGCCAAGGCTCGATTTTGCACAGCACATTGTGGCCTACCCAGAGGAGCTAAGGGGATGAATCCAACGCTAAAATACTCGTACATACAATACTCGTACTCGTACGACTTAACCTCTCAAGGTAACTGTACTGTCTTGCCTGTATTGGTCGGGTACAAGACCGGTATAACAAACAGTTACAAGTATCGCGCAGTTGATACTGCACAGCTGATACGGCGCAGCGCAGCTGCGCCGAGCGCACGTCCCGGGCTCCCGACAAGGACTGCCCGGCCTGCCACGCCCTGACCGGTCAACGGGCAGTTGCTCTGCCGGCCACCAGGCGGCAGCACTGCCGCCGGACAGAGCATACGATCACTAAACACTACATTTCCTCCTCCCCTACGGAAAAGAACAATACCACCACCGAATCGCGAGCACGTTACTCAAATCCGTACCTCACCGGCGCCTTGCTAACTCGCCCAGACTGAGTTATCACTGTGCCCGGCCGCGCCCGAGCCGGCCGACTGGCGCTGGGTGCCTCTACCTCAGCAGCCCGGCGCAGCTGCACCGGCTGCCGCGGGTCGGCCGCCGCGGTCCCCGGCTGCACCGGCCGGCGGGAGTCGGCCACCGCTCTCTCCAGGTGCACCGGTCGGTCGGAGTCGGTCGCCGCCGCTTCCAGCGGCACCGGATTGTCCATCTCCGATGTCTCCAGCTCCGCTCCAGCTCGTCCCGTCCGGTCCTGCTGACGACGATGCTCCAGGTTCCGGCTGTCACCCACCTCTCTGCTGCCCCCATTGCTCCTCGTCAGACGGTCGGCGTGGACCCGGGTGCCGTCATCCAGGAGATAGCTCGCCGGTCCCCGCTGCTCCAGGATTCTCTTCGTCGGCGAGAACCGAAGCCGCCCCTTCCGCGCCTGCGGTGGGAGACGATGACGCACCTGGTCCCCGACCACGAAGTCGGGTGTCTTGACACCGTGAGCGCGATCGAAGTACGCCTTTTGATATGCCTGTTTCTGCTTCACGCGACGTTGCAGGTCATCAGCTGGCGGTGATCGACGTCCACCTACATCCAGTGCAGCGCTGAGTTTGCCCCTCATGGGGCGGCCGTGCAGTAGCTCAGCCGGACTTCTGCCAGTGGTCGCATGCACCGTGCTCCGGTACGAGAACAGGAACCTCTGTAGGTATTGTGTTCGGTCAGCTTTCTCCAAATCGGCCGTCTGTAGAGCGCTTTTTACGACTTTGTTGGCTCGTTCAACCTGACCAGACGACTGTGGGTGGTACGGAGACACCTTGATATGCGTGACATCAATACTTCGCAGATATGACGCGAACCGATCGGATGTAAATGCTGATCCACAGTCTGATACTACTTCCTTTGGATAACCTTCACGGCATGACAGCTTGTCCATAAATTGTAGGACTACTTCAGAAGTTGGATGCTCGCAAAATCCCACCTCAATCCACTTCGAATGGTAGTCGATAGCAACAATTGCAAATCTCTGACCAGGCCGGCCTCCGGCCATGGGGCCGATGAAGTCGAGCCCCAGCTTCGACCATGGCTCACCTGGGAACGGCACAGGCTGCAGTGGCGCGTGCCGAGGCGCCGCTGTCTTGTCTGCGAGAGAGCAGATCTGGCAGCCCTTTACCTGCTCCTCGACGGCTTGGTCCATACCCGGCCACCAGTACAGGTCCCGCAGTCTCTGCTTCGTGCGGACTATGCCTTGGTGTCCCTCGTGGGCCAGCTCCAACAGTCGTGTCCTCAGTGCTGCGGGCACCAGGACTCGGCCACCACGCAGAACGACGTCATCCAGCATAGTCAGCTCATCCCTGCAGCGATAGAACGGCTGCAGCTCGGTCATGCACTGACGGTAGCGCCTGGGCCAGGGGCGTGGTATCTGCTGTCTCAGCTTACTGAGTACAGGGTCCGCCTGAGATGCCGTCTTCAGGTCCGCGCCGCTCACCGCTGCTCGCTCCTCCGTCAGAGCCGCCACCACCAGCTGCTCGTCGTCTGACGCCTCTTGCACCGGTGCTGGGAGACGCGACAGACCATCTGCCGGGTTGGTGCTTCCCTTGACGTGCTTCACTGTGAAGGAGTACTCCATTAGTCGGCACGCCCATCGAGAAATACGCATTCCCGCCCGGCCAACCCCTCGTGACGTCATCAGGGTAGTCAGCGCCTGGTGGTCGGTTCTCAGAACAAACTCTCTGCCCCACAAGTATCTGTGCCACTTCTCAATAGTCCAGACACAGGCCAACCCTTCCCGCTCTGTGACACTGTAGTTGCGCTGCGCTGTCGACAACGTACTGGATGCAAATGCCACCACTCGCTCTCCTTCGGAATGTACCTGCGAGAACACTGCCCCTATGCCCACGTCACTGGCATCTGACGTCACCGCTGTGGGGAGGGCTGGGTCATACATCGCCAGAACAGAGCTCTTCATGATCGCTGATCGAATGTCCTCGAACGCCTCGCCCATCACCGGAGTCCACCTGAACGGGGGACTGTTCTTCCTCAGAGGTCGCCGGAGTTCCTCTACTCTGGCGCTGTATCGGGGAATGAATCTGCTGTAAAAGCCGAATAGCCCCAGCATCGCCTGCAGCTCCTTTACTGTCGTTGGCGGCTGCATGTCTCGCAGCCCCTGGAGACGACTGTGGTTCACCGACACCCCCTCATTGAACACTGAGAACCCCAGGAAGTCAATCCGGCTCACCCCCAAGTGACACTTGTCCTTGTTCAGCGGCACGTTGAACTCAGCGAGACGGGTCATGACGTCACTGAGTCTGCTGTCATGCTCCTCCCGTGTACGTCCAGAAACGATGACGTCATCAAGATACACCTGGGTGCCAGGCAGCCCCCGCAGGATCGTCTCCATCAGCTTCTGGAAACAACTGGGAAGAGACCGCAGACCGAAACAGCACCTTCGATAGCGGAACACGCCCTCGTGCGTCACAAACGCGGTCAGCTGTCTCGACTCTTCATGCAACATCAACTGGTGATATGCAGCCTTCATATCGAGGGTGGAGAACACTTGAGCCCCTACCAGATTGTCCAACATTTCCTGCATGTCCGGTAACGGATAGCCACTGGTGCAGACGGCCTTGTTGACCTCACGAAGATCGATACAAAGTCTGATCTGACCTGATCGGCGTCTCGACACCACGATTGGAGAGAGCCACGGTGACCCATCAACCCTCTCGATGATCTGCTGCTTCTCGAGATCCTGAAGATGATGCTTTACTTCCTCCCGAAGCGCGAACGGCAACGGTCTCAGCTTCTGTTGAACAGGTACAGCACCATCCCGCAGCTGTACTCTGTGAACAAACCCCTTGATAGATGGCAGTACAGTCGTCGTGTCAGGTTTGACAGATGGCAGCACCTGCACATCATCCACTGACCTGACCCGTGATCCAACCGCCGGCTGGTGCTCCACTGCGCACACAGCCGAGCCGTGCTTGACGGAGATGCGCAGGTTCTTCTGCAGGTCTCTTCCGAGCAGTGGCGCACCGCCATCCACCACGTACAGGATGCCCTGACAGCGTCGTCCGTCTTCTGTCTCGACCGTCAAGGCGATGACACCAGTCACCGTCAGCTGGTTGCCTCCGTACGCCTGTAAAGCAACTGCCGTGGACTGCAGAGGCACGTGACTCAGCTGTGACTCGTAGACATGGCGTGGAATGATGGACACTGCTGCACCCGTATCCACCAGCATTGACACCCAACAGCCGCCAAGCTTGATCACCATGTGCAGTGCAGAGTCATCATGATTCACGGCAAGAATGGCAACAGTCTCCGATTCAAAGGCTCCAACTTCTCTGACGGATTCCTGACTACATCTCACTGCAAATTGGCCAATAGTTCCGCATCTTCTGCACTTTTGACCCTTAGCTGGACACCAATCATCAGAAGACATGTGACCCCGACGCCCACATGCGTAACACCACTTGCCTTTCGTTCTGTCTCCCACCTGTCGCTGGGCTGGTCTCGTCTGCCGTGTCGTGAAGGCCACCTCCAGCGGCCCGGGCGTCACTGCTGGGTGGCTGAGATGCCCGCGGTCACCAACACGGTCACCTCCTCCCAACAGGCCCTGACGCTCCACTGCCCGGTCCTCGGCCATCGCTATGGACTCCACACGCTGCAGGGTCAGTTGATCATGTGTACAGAGACGGTCACGAAGGCGATCTGAGGCACATCCTTCTACAAACTGGTCCCGAATCATTTCATCTTCCAGGGGCCCGTAGGCACAGTACCTGCTTTGTTCCCTTAAATTAGTCATGAACGAGACTGTTGATTCGCCTGCCCTCTGACGCAGTCTACGAAACTTCACCCTTTCCGACATGGCATCTCTCGGTTTCTCAAACAGGTGTTTAAGCAGTAACAAGCAATTTACCATCACCCCGTCCTCAGGCTTCACCTGTGGTAGCGATGCTGCTCCGGAGTCCGTCCCGGCCTGGGCGTCACCTGGCTGTGGCGTGTCCTGGCGCTCTGCTGCGGTCCCCGCGGCCGCCTCCGCCACCCGGAAGCGCCGCCGGCCCTCCTGCCCCAGGCAGTGCAGCAACAGCGCACGCTGTCTGGCCTCATCCCACTGAGACCAGCCGATGGCCGTGGCGTACAGCTCAAAATCTGAGTACCAAGCACTCCACGGGATACTTGCAGTCGCTGCCGTTTCCAGAAACGGACCCGGCGGACGAATCCCGTCCATGGTAGCCAGTAGCTTACGCTGATCCTCGTCGCCAGAATTGTACTGTCTTGCCTGTATTGGTCGGGTACAAGACCGGTATAACAAACAGTTACAAGTATCGCGCAGCTGATACTGCGCAGCTGATACGGCGCAGCGCAGCTGCGCCGAGCGCACATCCCGGGCTCCCGACAAGGACTGCCCGGCCTGCCACGCCCTGACCGGTCAACGGGCAGTTGCTCTGCCGGCCACCAGGCGGCAGCACTGCCGCCGGACAGAGCATACGATCACTAAACACTACAGTAACCATTTGACCTAAGAGTAATTCGGGGACTCAGCTGCTGGTACCATTGCACAGCGCATAACTGGTATACACAAATTATTTAACAAATTAAAAATCATGTCAAAATGTGACCCAGGTGATACGCTAACATTCGCCGAAAACACCTACTTGATAGCTATCACGGTTTGACCTTGACAATTAAACGTCACTGCGAGAGGTGCAGTCCGGGTTCAGGCCAGGTTCGATTTTGCACAGCACATTGTGGCCTACCCAGAAGAGCTACGGGGATGAATACGCCGAACCCAGTTATGCACTGCGCAATAGTACCAGCTGCTGAGTCCCCAAATTACCTTAGGTCAAATCATGACCTTGGGAGGTCAAGTCGGAAACGTAGGACCAAGTATGTACGAGTATTTTAGCGTTGGATTCATCCCCGTAGCTCTTCTGGGTAGGCCACAATGTGCTGTGCAAAATCGAACTGGCCTGAACCCGGACTGCACCTCTCGCAGTGACGTTTGTCAAGGTCAAACCGTGATATTTATCAAGTAGGTGTTTTCGGCGAATGTTAGCGCATCACCTGGGTCACATTTCGACCTGATTTGTATTTTGTAAAATAATTTGTGTATACCAGTTATGCGCTGTGCAATGGTACCAGCGGCTGAGTTCCCAAATCACTGTAGGTCAAATGGTGACCTTGAGAGGTCAAGTCGTTGTGGGAAATGTAAGACCAAATATGTACGAGTATGTTACGTTGGATTCATCATCCCCTTAGCTCCTCTGGGTAGGTCACAATGTACTGTGCAAAATCGGGCCTGGGCTGAACCCGGGCTGCACCTCTCGCAACGTTTTATTGACATTTCTCGTGACGTTTAATTGTCAAGGTCAAACCGTGATAGCTATCAAGTAGGTGTTTTCGGCGAATGTTAGCGCATCATCTGGGTCACATTTAGACATGCTTTTGTTCTCTTTTTTTGTGTATACCAGTTTGCGCTGTGCAATGGTACCGGCGGCTGAGCCCCAAATGACCTTAGGTCAAATGGTGACCTTGAAGGTCAAGTCGTTTGGGAAACGTAAGACCAAGTATGTATGAGTATTCTAGCGTTGGATTCATCCCTGTAGCTTATCTGGGTAGGCCACCATGTTCTGTGCAAAATCGTACCTGGGCTGAGCCCGGGCTGCACCTCTCGAAGTGACGTTTAATTGTCAAGGTCAAACCGGGATAGCTATCAAGTAGGTGTTTTTGGCGAATGTTAGCGCATCACCTGGTTCACATTTCGACATGATTTTTAATTTGTAAAATATGTGTTGCATACCAGTTATGCGCTGTGCAATAGTACCAGCTCGGCTGAGTCCCCAAATGACTTTAGGTCAAATGGTGACCTTGAGAGGTCAATTCGTTGTGGGGCACGTAAAAACAAGTATGTACGAGTATTTTAGCGTTGCATTCATCTCCGTAGCTCTTCCGGGTAGGCCACAATGTGCTGTGCAATATTTGAACTCGTGACCTTGCTTGACCTCTGTAAGTCAAGCCGCTGGGAGTGACAGCGAATGCTGCTAGGTGTAGACTTCTGTTCTCTGGTGGATCTTCTGTGCAAATTTCAGCTCAATCGGAGGTGACCCGAACCTGGGCTGAACCTGTGCTGAACCTGGGCTGAACCGGGGCTGTCTTGATGGACATATGTTTGCCTTTGTAGGCGAGCTAATACATATTTATACATAGGCCAAACGACCCGTCATAGGAATGAACGGACGCACGTTTGTGTCACATGCACATTTTTGCGCTGTGCAATCGCGTTAATCACCGCTGAGAGAGGATTTTCCCAATTTTCTATCGATTTCAGTCCAGTGGCGCACGCAGGATTCAATTTCGGGGGGGGGTCAGAGCCCTAAAAGCGGACCCCTTGTCAGCGGGCCCGCACCCGTTTTTAGAAAACTTCGCGGATTTCGGTCACTTGTTTTTGAGCGGGCCTCCTACAGCATGGGACCTGAGACATTATAATTTTCTTGTCAATGTCGTGCAAGGTGACTGCGTGTGCTACTGATGTGCAAATTTTAGGTGCGTGTGCTACTGATGTGTGGTACAACTGTCGGGAGTAAATTTGACGAAATGAGGCAAATGACAACAACAAAAATTATATTTTACAGGTTAGGCAGGTTAGGCAGGTAAATGACAACAACAACAATTATATTTTACAGGTTAGGCAGGTTAGGCAGTCCGATCTCCGGTAGTTGTGTCATCATCATCATCATTGGGGTTTTAGTGCGCCTCGACAACGGCATTCGCACCCACCATCATGTTACCACAAGTTGCCATAAACCATTTCCTGAAGTAACAATGGATAATGTTAAAAATACGTATCAATATAAAATACGCCCGTATCAAGAATTTGCCAGGATCGGGCCCTGTTGTGACCGGGCCTTCGTTTTGACCGGGCCCTGTATCACGTTTTTCCCAGCACCGGGCCCCTGCCTCGATCGGGCCTGACCAAGACCGGCCCCTACCAGAAACGGGCCCGTATCAAGAATATGCAAGGACCGGGCCCTGTTGTGACCGGGCCCGATATCACGCCTTTGCCAGCACCGGGCCCGATATCACGCCTTTGCCAGCACCGGGCCCCTGCCTCGATCAGGCCTGACCAAGACCGGGCCCCTACCAGAAACGGGCCCGTATCAAGAATATGCGAGGACCGGGCCCTGTTGTGACCGGGCCCTCGTCCTGACCGGGTCCCATGCCACGTCTTTACCAGCACCGGGACCCTGCCTCGATCGAAACTGACCAAGACCGGGCCCCTTCCAGAAACGGGCCCGTATCAAGAATACGCAATGACCGGGCCCTGTTGTGACCGGGCCCTCGTTCTGACCGGGCCCCATATCACGCCTTTGCCAGCACCGGGCCCCTGCCTCGATCAGGCCTGACCAAGACCGGGCCCCTACCAGAAACGGGCCCGCATCAATAATGTTCAAGTACCAGGCTCTCGTTCTGACCGGCCCCATATCACGCCTTTGCCAGCACCGGGCCCCTGCCTCGATCAGGCCTGACCAAGACCGGGCCCCTACCAGAAACGGGCCCGTGTCAAGAATATGCGAGGACCGGGCCCCATCATCCCATGCCACGCCTTTGCCAGCACCGGGCCCCTACCTCGATCGGGCCTGACCAAGACCGGGCCCCTACCAGAAACGGGCCCCTCAGAGATACGGGCCCCACTGAAATTTCGGGGGGGGGAGTCAGCTGACCCCTTTGACCCCCCCCCCCCCCCCCCCCCCCCCTGCGTGCGCCACTGGATTTCACATTTTGAACATATTTCCAGGTCATGTGGTGTGACTGGCTTTCAAGTTCTGCGTACGGCCGCTAGATGTCAGCAACTTCTAACTCACGAGGTCCAAGGCCTACCCAGGGCTTGCACTATCAGCTGGAGTTGTTGGAGAAGTTGGCCGCCAGGGACCGCTAGTGAGACAGGGTGTTATGACGTTGAAAACAAATGGTACCACTACATATTGAATTATTTATTTATAAATAAATAAATAAATATTTAGAGTTTAATATGTAACTGGTACCATTTGCTTGCGACGTCATAACATCCTGGCTCACTAGCGGTCTCTGGCGGCCAACTGCTACATCAACTCCAGCTGATAGTGCTAGCCGGGCAACTTGTCATAGTATAGGGGGCGCGTTGAGTGTCCTGAATATTTGGGTGATAAAGGTAGGTTATGTAGATTTGAACAGCTATCCTCCCAATTTATAATTTTATATTGGTGTTGGAATTGCATTATTTGCACATAAGGTTTTGGACTTTACCATTGTTCATGCTATTTAATGTACCTACCTAACTTAATAGCATAGGTGACATCTGGTTGATATTTTCCCTCCATACTGAATGCATAGCTTATGTCTATAATCACAAGGAATAATTATTTATAAATATCATATTGTGAACACCTGTCAAGAAAGGCTGAATCATAGGCGTACACAAGGGGGCAAACAGGCAATTGTCCCCCCCCCCCCCCCCTGAAGGTGTGTGGGGGGGGGGGGTGCCCCCTTTGATGCAAAATAATGATTCTGGATTATTTTTACAGATTTGTTTTTGTTGAAAATATGCCCTTTTAAAAATATAGTGGGCCAAATCTAGTGAGCTTTTTTTATTGAGGTAGTATATGCTCCCCTGGGCAAAAATTGCCCCCTCCGGCAGTGAATCCTGGGTACGCCACTGGACTGAATATTACCCTTAATGGAAAAATATAAGTTATTGGTGTACCTACTTCCTGTTTCTAACTATTCCAGTTGCCATCCATATTCATCTTAGCATAATTATACAATGGATTACATTAGCCAGGAATGAAGTAGTTTTATCATTATTTTGACTTGCACATCTTCCATATATAATATACAACAATTGCAAATAAAGGTCCAGATTAATTCAAAACAGCAGTTAATTTGCAAGGTAGAGTTATACTTTAAATATAATTTACCTAATTTATTTTCAAACTATTTGTATATATTTATGTACTTTCACCCTTCACAAAATATTCAAATTAAAGTGATTTTTAGTCTAACAAGAGATATAAACTACATTCCATGAAATGTTCTGATTTGAATTGAGGTAAGAAAACATGATGCCTACCATTTTGCAGTCTCATATTTTGTTGGAACAGTACATGTGGAGTTGGCAGCTTTACTGTGCACATGCTGGTCATGGTATCGGTATGTAAAGGCTGTGCTTTGTTTCAGATGCAGTCAACCAAGGTTGCTGTTGTGACTGGATGCTCCAGGGGCATAGGACTGGCACTGGTCTCTGAGCTGGTTAAGAACAACTACAAGGTACGCTAAGCAGTCAACATGATTACATCATATCTTCATATCACAGATCCATGAAATTGTTATTTTAAATGTATATATGTTGTTACACTGCCTCTGTGTTGTCAGTGCCTTAAAATCAAATTGAAGGGGCAAACTTTGCTGTATATTTGCATCTGTGCCATGGCACACATCATGACAAAGCTGCCTTTGCTCTTTAAAAACCATGTGCAAGCTGCTAACTTGAATGTCTAGCTTTTGGCTTTGTTTTGATGTTTTTCATTGAAAGCTGTCTATCAGTTGCTGCAACTGCTGCCAATCTCCTGTGTGTGTTATTGTTGTTAACTCTTCCAACCACGTACAGATTGCAGGTGTCGCTACTGTCATCCGTAAGTGCTGCAGATAGCGCTGCTGTTCGGGGAAAGGTTTATAGATGGCGCTGCCGTTCGGGAGTGTTGCTGCTACCACTGTCGACCGATTCAAGGGAATGTGTCACCTTTGACCTTTGTATTAATTTTAAACTGAGATAGCCATTATCTTGGGCCGTTGTTGAAATGTCCAACTTACTAAGGTCATTTTTCCCAAAACTTAACCGTTTTTAAGCAATTAAATTTACCATTTGCAAAATGACTCCAAGCTGGTGCAGTCGCTGATTGGCTGACAGCAACCTTTTCAGCCAATCCCACTTGGTCAGCCAATCGGCGGCGGTCTATAGCTCAATAATGACGTCATTCGCCCAAATCTAAAAACTTAATTTGTATAAAGTTAAGTGTAAAAAGTAAACTATCGTTTTCAGCAACACTTACTTCATATTGTCTACTACAACCAGCGTATATTTGACAGCTTTCAGAAAGGTTAAACATTCCCTTTAACAGCTATGATATTCTAGCAAAACTAAGTTAAAAGACAACAATTCCGTTGGAAGTAACTTCGGAAGTTTTGTGTGCGTTCGGTTCAAGTTGTGCCAATGATGATATGTTGGAGGACTATGATGCTGTGTTCAGCTGTTGCGGTGGAGTGCTGAGCGACTGATTCGTGTCCCGTGTTCTGACCCGTGTTCTGACCCGTGTCCCGTGTTCTGACCCGTGTCCCGTGTTCTGACCCGTGTCCCGTGTTCTGACCCGTGTCCCGTGTTCTGACCCGTGTCCCGTGTTCTGACCCGTGTCCCGTGTTCTGACCCGTGTCCCGTGTTCTGACCCGTGTCCCGTGTTCTGACCCGTATCCCGTGTTCTGACCTGTGTCCCGTGTTCTGACCCGTGTCCCGTGTTCTGGCCCGTGTCCCGCGTTCTGACCCGTGTCCCGTGTTCTGACCCGTGTCCGGGGTTCTGACCCGTGTCCGGGGTTCTGACCTGTGTCCCGCGTTCTGACCCGTGTCCGGGGTTCTGACCCGTGTCCCGCGTTCTGACCTGTGTCCCGTGTTCTGACCCGTGTCCCGTGTTCTGACCCGTGTTCCGTGTTCTGACCCGTGTTCTGACCCGTGTTCTGACCCGTGTCCCGCGTTCTGACCCGTGTCCCGTGTTCTGACCCGTGTCCGGGGTTCTGACCCGTGTCCAGGGTTCTGACCCGTGTCCGGGGTTCCGCCTCTGCCCAGGTGTTCTGACCCGTGTCCCGTGTTCCGGCTCTGTGCCCAGGCGTTCTGACCGGTGTTCCGTGTTCCGCCTCTGCCACCAGGTGTTCGCCACCTGTCGCAGTCCGACGCTGGCCGCTCAGCTGAGCAGCCTACTGACGTCACTGAACCAGCCGGCCGCCACACGACTCGACGTCACCGACGAGGCCTCGATCCAGGCGGCGTACTGTGCGGTCCGCGCCGCCGCCGGCCGCGTCGATCTGCTCATCAACAACGCAGGTGGGTGGAGTCGCCGCCGGCCGCGTCGATCTGCTCATCAACAACGCAGGTGGGTGGAGTCGCCGCCGGCCGCGTCGATCTGCTCATCAACAACGCAGGTGGGTGGAGTCGCCGACGGCCGCGTCGATCTGCTCATCAACAACGCAGGTGGGTGGAGTCGCCGCCGGCCGCGTCGATCTGCTCATCAACAACGCAGGTGGGTGGAGGCGGCGGTGGTGGCGCTCCTGGTGGGAGAGATGGTATCAAGGGAAGTGCCAGGACATGGGGTAAATGGTGCTGGAATTACCCAGTGTTGCGGTCTCCGGCCTGGCATGACCTGACCTGACCTGACCGGACCGGACGAGACATGCTCTGACCCAAGGGCGCCGCCACTTTCCGAAAGTTTGGGGCACGGAGGCATTCTGATTTCTGAAGTCGATTCTTTCCATGCAACGCCCATAGGTCTAATGTTAAAATCTGAAAATGTTGGGGGATGTGTCTCCGTCCCCCGGCCTCCGACGTCCATGCTCTGACCTCACATGACCTGATAAGATACGGTCTGACTTGACCTGACATCGCCTTCGCCGAATCTGTCCTGACATGATCTGGCATGACCTTACCTAATTTGACTTGGCCTGAAGTGACATGATCTGATCTGGGCTAACCCGGCCTCCCCTGACCTCGTCTGGCCTGACCTGACTTCTGATCTCACCTCGCTTGGCCCGGCCTGACCTGACCTGGTCTGACCTGAACTGGCCTGATCTGACCTCATCTCGTCTGCCCTTACCTGATCTGACCCGCTGAGCACTACCGCCAGGCGTGGCCACCAAGAGCCACCCGGTGGACCCGAGTGAGACCGCCGAGGTGTCTGAGATGTCTGATGATCACTCCCGCCAGGCGTGGCCACCAAGAGCCACCCGGTGGACCCGAGTGAGACCGCCGAGGTGTCTGAGATGTCTGATCACTCCCGCCAGGCGTGGCCACCAAGAGCCACCCGGTGGACCCGAGTGAGACCGCCGAGGTGTCTGAGATGTCTGATGATCACTCCCGCCAGGCGTGGCCACCAAGAGTCACCCGGTGGACCCGAGTGAGACCGCCGAGGTGTCTGAGATGTCTGATGATCACTCCCGCCAGGCGTGGCCACCAAGAGTCACCCGGTGGACCCGAGTGAGACCGCCGAGGTGTCTGAGATGTCTGATGATCACTCCCGCCAGGCGTGGCCACCAAGAGCCACCCGGTGGACCCGAGTGAGACCGCCGAGGTGTCTGAGATGTCTGATCACTCCCGCCAGGCGTGGCCACCAAGAGCCACCCGGTGGACCCGAGTGAGACCGCCGAGGTGTCTGAGATGTCTGATGATCACTCCCGCCAGGCGTGGCCACCAAGAGCCACCCGGTGGACCCGAGTGAGACCGCCGAAGTGTCTGAGATGGAGAGGCTGTTCTCCACCAACGTCTCTGGCGTGGTGCGGACCATCCAGGTGTTCCTGCCGCTGCTGCGCGCCAGCCCGCAGCCCCGAGTCATCAATGTCTCCTCCACCCTCGGGTCCATCACGTGAGTAGCTGGGGTCCTCCATCACGTGAGTAGCTGGGGTCCTCCATCACGTGAGTAGCTGGGGTCCTCCATCACATGAGTAGGTAGCTGGGGTCCTCCATCACGTGAGTAGGTAGCTGGGGTCCTCCATCACGTGAGTAGGTAGCTGGGGTCCTCCATCACGTGAGTAGGCAGCTGGGGTCCTCCATCACGTGAGTAGGTAGCTGGGGTCCTCCATCACGTGAGTAGGTAGCTGGGGTCCTCCATCACGTGAGTAGCTGGGGTCCTCCATCACGTGAGTAGCTGGGGTCCTCCATCACGTGAGTAGCTGGGGTCCTCCATCACGTGAGTAGGTAGCTGGGGTCCTCCATCACGTGAGTAGGTAGCTGGGGTCCTCCATCACGTGAGTAGGTAGCTGGGGTCCTCCATCACGTGAGTAGGTAGCTGGGGTCCTCCATCACGTGAGTAGGTAGCTGGGGTCCTCCATCACGTGAGTAGGTAGCTGGGGTCCTCCATCACGTGAGTAGGTAGCTGGGGTCCTCCATCACGTGAGTAAGTAGCTGGGGTCCTCCATCACGTGAGTAGCTGGGGTCCTCCATCACGTGAGTAGCTGGGGTCCTCCATCACGTGAGTAAGTAGCTGGGGTCCTCCATCACGTGAGTAGGTAGCTGGGGTCCTCCATCACGTGAGTAGGTAGCTGGGGTCCTCCATCACGTGAGTAGGTAGCTGGGGTCCTCCACGTGAGTAGGTAGCTGGGGTCCTCCATCACGTGAGTAGGTAGCTGGGGTCCTCCATCACGTGAGTAGGTAGCTGGGGTCCTCCATCACGTGAGTAGGTAGCTGGGGTCCTCCATCACGTGAGTAGGTAGCTGGGGTCCTCCACGTGAGTAGGCAGCTGGGGTCCTCCATCACGTGAGTAGGCAGCTGGGGTCCTCCATCACGTGAGTAGGTAGCTGGGGTCCTCCACGTGAGTAGGCAGCTGGGGTCCTCCATCACGTGAGTAGCTGGGGTCCTCCATCACGTGAGTAGGTAGCTGGGGTCCTCCATCACGTGAGTAAGTAGCTGGGGTCCTCCATCACGTGAGTAGGTAGCTGGAGTCCTCCACGTGAGTAGGCAGCTGGGGTCCTCCATCACGTGAGTAGCTGGGGTCCTCCATCACGTGAGTAGGTAGCTGGGGTCCTCCATCACGTGAGTAAGTAGCTGGGGTCCTCCATCACGTGAGTAGGTAGCTGGGGTCCTCCATCACGTGAGTAGGTAGCTGGGGTCCTCCATCACATGAGTAGGTAGCTGGGGTCCTCCATCACGTGAGTAGCTGGGGTCCTCCATCACGTGAGTAGGTAGCTGGGGTCCTCCATCACGTGAGTAGGTAGCTGGGGTCCTCCATCACGTGAGTAGGTAGCTGGGGTCCTCCATCACATGAGTAGGTAGCTGGAGTCCTCCATCACGTGAGTAGGTAGCTGGGGTCCTCCATCACGTGAGTAGCTCTGGTGCATCAGAACAGCACCGATAACGGAGTCTCGGTACTCCGCTGAGAAACTTAGTAGCGTCGGGTGCGTGAACTGATGATGGTTGGCAGACGTAGTTATGTGTCGCTCACTAGATGGCAGTGTGATGTAGTATAATCAAGGCCCGCTGGTCCGGAGAGCAGTGGTACCATAAAGCTCAGGCTGCACTATGCGTGATTGTCCCGCAAATCACGCGCGTGTTCTCCGTGTTTCCAGAACTTCCTTGACGTCCGGGATCTGCCGATCACGCAACTCGCGCAAGGAAAATGGATAAACCACTGCATTTTGTAATCGATAAACCACTGCATAAATATCTACCAGCTTCAACACAAGTTTCAACACTCACAATTTGCTCAAACGCTTCTTCATTCATCTTCCGCCACGATACACAGCACAAATTATTACAGTTTAGGTCTATTATAGACTACAATACGCGAAATCAAGGAAAATGATAAAAACCCTGCAACACGCAATCTCGGAAAACACGACAAGTTCAGAATGTTGAACTTTTCATTGTTCCGTCTGTGACGTGTCTGCAGAATTTCCTTGACGTTTCATCCGGGATCTGCGTGATGTGCCAGTGTAGCTCACCCAATGCATTTACTATCAGCTGAACTTGCTCTGTCATACAAATCCCGACAACACGGATAACACGCACGTGATTTTCAGGAAATCACGCATAGTGTAGCCTGGGCTTGACCGGGTTTTTATCATCTTGCTTGATTTCGCATATTGTAGTGTATAATATGGTTATCCTAACCTAAACTTGAACAATTTGTGCTGAGTATCGTGGCGGAAGATGAATGGAGAAGCGTTGGAGCAAATTGTGAGTGTTGAAACTTGTGTTGAAGCTGGTAGACATTTATGCAGTGGTATATCCATTTTAAAAATGTCGTGGTTTATCCATTTTCCTTGCGTGATTTGCGTGATCGGCAGATCCCGGACGTCAAGGAAGTTCTGCAAACATGGAGAACACGCGCGAGATTTGCGGGAAATCACGCATAGTGTAGCCTGGGCTTAACAGACGCCAACAATTGGGAGGTGGTGGAGGCCCTGGCTTCTGGAAGGCGGCGAGATGCTGGTTTATTTCATTCAGACCGCTGTATTGACTGTGCGCTTTGTTTCAGCCTGTGCCAGGAGGGCGCGGGACAGGGAATCGGTAAACTCTCCTATCGCCTCACCAAGGCCGCCTGCAACATGACCACGGTGTGAGTGTGCCACGGAATCAGGCGGCTGTCAGTGTCACTGGTGTGGATATGGCGGCTGTCAGTGTCACTAGTGTGGATCTGGCGGCTGCCAGTGTCACTGGTGTGGATCTGGCGGCTGTCAGTATCACTGGTGTGGATCTGGCGGCTGTCAGTGTCACTGGTGTGGATCTGGCGGCTGTCGGTGTCACTGGTGTGGATCTGGCGGCTGTCATTGTCACTGGTGTGGATCTGGCGGCTGTCGGTGTCACTGGTGTGGATCTGGCGGCTGTCAGTGTCACTGGTGTGGATCTGGCGGCTGTCGGTGTCACTGGTGTGGATCTGGCGGCTGTCAGTGTCACTGGTGTGGATCTGGCGGCTGTCAGTGTAACTGGTGTGGATCTGGCGGCTGTCAGTGTCACTGGTGTGGATATGGCGGCTGTCAGTGTCACTGGTGTGGATCTGGCGGCTGTCAGTGTCACTGGTGTGGATCTGGCGGCTGTCAGTGTCACTGGTGTGGATCTGGCGGCTGTCGGTATCACTGGTGTGGATCTGGCGGATGTCGGTGTCACTGGTGTGGATCTGGCGGCTGTCAGTGTCACTAGTGTGGATCTGGCGGCTGCCAGTGTCACTGGTGTGGATCTGGCGGCTGTCAGTATCACTGGTGTGGATCTGGCGGCTGTCAGTGTCACTGGTGTGGATCTGGCAGCTGTCAGTGTAACTGGTGTGGATCTGGCGGCTGTCATTGTCACTGGTGTGGATCTGGCGGCTGTCAGTATCACTGGTGTGGATCTGGCGGCTGTCATTGTCACTGGTGTGGATCTGGCGGCTGTCATTGTCACTGGTGTGGATCTGGCGGCTGTCGGTGTCACTGGTGTGGATCTGGCGGCTGTCATTGTCACTGGTGTGGATCTGGCGGCTGTCGGTGTCACTGGTGTGGATCTGGCGGTTGTCGGTGCCACTGGTGTGGATCTGGCGGCTGTCAGTGTCACTGGTGTGGATCTGGCGGTTGTCACTGGTGTGGATCTGGCGGCTATCCGTGTCACTGGTGTGGATATGGCGGCTGTCAGTGTCACTGGTGTGGATCTGGCGGCTGGCAGTATCACTGGTGTGGATCTGGTGGCTGTCAGTGTCACTGGTGTGGATCTGGCGGCTGTCACTGGTGTGGATCTGGCGGCTATCCGTGTCACTGGTGTGGATCTGGCGGCTGTCAGTGTCACTGGTGTGGATCTGGCGGCTGGCAGTATCACTGGTGTGGATCTGGCGGCTGTCATTGTCACTGGTGTGGATCTGGCGGCTGTCAGTATCACTGGCGTGGATATGGCGCTCATCCAGTCTGACGCCGGTCAATTGAAACGCGGTTCGGCATTCGCAGGACATTCAGTGAAGCATGATGTCGCTTGCATTTACCGAAATCTGCGATGATCACGACTCCGATACCCGTAATTTGACATCCGCGGCCGATGAAGTCGGAGGATGTTGCTGGTGTTTCATTTTGTGCGTCTGTGTTTCTATATGGGCAGGTCTCTGACCCCCCCCCCCCCCCCCCCCCCCGTTCTGCAGTGTGATGGCTAATGAGATCCCAGAGGTGGAGTTCCTCGCCATCCACCCGGGCTGGGTCATCACCGACATGGGCAGCTCGGGCGGCCGGGCGGCCGACATCGGGCCCGAGGAGAGCGCTGCCGGGCTGGTGCGGCAGGCGCTCCTCCCGCAGCGCCGCTCCGGCGTGTTCATCGACTGGCGCGGCAACACGCTGCCCTGGTGAGGGGCTGAGAGCGCAGCTGGTCCCCGCGGAGCGACTGGAGCAACACGCTGCCCTGGTGAGGCGCTGAGAGCGTAGCTGGTCCCCGCGGAGCGACTGGAGCAACACGCTACCCTGGTGAGGCGCTGAGAGCGCAGCTGGTCCCCGCGGAGCGACTGGAGCAACACGCTGCCCTGGTGAGGCGCTGAGAGCGCAGCTGGTCCCCGCGGAGCGACTGGAGCAACACGCTGCCCTGGTGAGGCGCTGAGAGCGCAGCTGGTCCCCGCGGAGCGATTTGAGGCTTGTGAGGGGATTGAAGCCTTTTGAAGGGAGGCGTCTGTGGTGGAAGATCGAAGTTTGGGGAGGATAACAGACTCGCGCAACATACATTGTACTCCAGCCAGCGATGTGTGTGTGATCAGTAGTTTGGAGCGGGGACACTATTCAGCGATGATGTCTAACTGTTTAATTGGATTATTTTGAGGTGCATGCTATCGGAGGTTAAGGTAGCCTTTGTATCAGTTCTTTATATCGGTCTGATTCAGGTGTTACGCTGCTCTCCTGGCCAGACATGTGCATGGATCCCAGATCTAGATCCACATTGACGAATGGATCGGACCATGTATTTTACAAAATGCAACGTTGGACCTCTGACATCAGTGGAGCTCTCGATGAACTTCCGCAGATATTATATTTAACCTGATACTGTGATGAAACTTCAAGCGGGGTCTGGGACGATGTCACCGATTTTTTATCCAACTGGTTTCCACGGTGCAACTTCCCAAGTTTCCAACGTTTTAACATATCAAGGCGAACTTTGCCAATTGGTATATGAACCGATCAGGTCCATCAAAAACGAATCGCGTATCAGTACCATGTTCCGAAATGGTGAATATTTTGTATTGGATCCGTTGGATCTCTTAACATAATTGGGAAAGCGGATATGAAATTACTTTTGAATCCGTGAAGAAAAAACTCCTCCAGTGCTGAATGGAATTCGTCGATTCTTAAAACAACTCTATGCTCGTACTGGTATTATGCTGCGGTTCCAGCTCCCCGGGTCAGTTCCTAGAGTCCGTCTGTGAGATCCGTGCTCATGTCTGCCGCTGGTGATATGCGAAATGTGAGGGTGTTTTAATTACTGGACGCTTTTCAGAAGCTGCATACGTTGCGTAGAGCGGCGTTAGAATCGGAAACGTCTCGGGAAGGCCTCTTGATTTCGCATATTGTAGTATAGGCCTCTTGATTCGGTCTTGTTCTGCGGCTAACTAGCTGATACCATGTGTGGGGCTCGATATATATGTGTACACGTGTGATGCTGATACTCCGTTATGCCTTTGTGGAGAGTTTCGCCGTGCGTGCGGCCGCCTCTGTATCTGGAGTGCGGCTCTCCGTCGCTGGGGGACAGGATGAGAACCTCGTGGCCAGCTCTCTAACAGTGTGCAATCAGCTGTCAGTGCGTCCTGGGCTGCGCAATACTTGTACAACCAGAGGCCTGTCAAGGCGCTGTGACCGCCGCTGCTCCCGCGGCCGAAAAGGCGGGGCTTAATCGTCAGCCAATCACGAAAGAGCAGGTCCGGAGGGGTGACGTCATACTTGCTGCGGCTCATGCGGTTGCTCTGGAGCAGCCGCAAAAGAACTTCGACATAAATGGGGCGCGTCCGGCAAAGGTTGCGCACTGTTTTGTTGGTATCGCAGTTCACTGGTGGTTGTTTGACCAAAAATGACAACTCGTAGGACTCGTAGATATTCATGTAGTTAGATATTCATGTAGTTAGATGTTCATGTAGTTGAGTGGCTTTGGAAAACATTGAGGGTTTCCATGAAGTTGCCTATTCGTTGCGAACGTTACACGCGCCATCTATCAGACTCCATCAGTGGCCGCAGAAGTGTTCAAGGTTGTTCAAATTAAGCTCCGCCTTTTGGCCGCGGGAGCCGAGCGGCGGCCGCAGACGGCTTGAGCAGGCCTCGGGCTGTTACTTAGGAAAGGTGTGGGCCAATAATCACTCAGGTTATGTATTGCTGGACCACCTTATTAGTTGTTATGAATTCGCCTATGATGCCTGATCCTGTGATAATGCGCGATGATGATTTGTGACCGAAAATTTGCAAAATAAAGCCAGTTTTTTTCACAACCAGTTTTGTATGTGTGTGTCTATAGATGTGATTCCCAGGGAGAATTATGCAGTGTCCTAGCATTGGGAAATTTGGGTGGAAAATGACACCCTATGGATATTGTTTTTCCACTCTTTTCCCGAGTTTTCCTGTGAGTTTTCCCACTCCTTATTGTAAAATGTATTGGATAATTGGAACCCTGATACTGATTTATAGATGTATTGATAGGGACAGCCTGTGGAGGGAAATACGGGTAAGAATTGACAGGTAATAACTATTTCTGGTGGGCGGGTAATTGGGTATTGATAAAGCCGGTGACATGTTTTTGGTTGAATTTTCCACTCTATGCTTATTTTTAGCCAGAATTTTCCACTCCGCATCCTAGCTCCAAAACAATCCTAGCACCCTGGAATTATGATAATTATATCACAATTATCACTCCAGCGTGTGCTAGTGATAATCACAATACACAACTACACAGTGCACCAGAGGCCATTCTTATTTTAAACAAATCGAGCAGTGGTTCGATTTTTTTTTAAAGAATGGCCTTAGGACTGGAAATTTGTCCTAAATTTGGCCTTAGGACTGAATGTTTGGGCAGTGTGTAAAATACCTGCATATTATTTGGCTCTGCTGCTGCATTTCCGATGCGCTGTTTCGACGCTAAAAATCTCCCGCGCCGTGTCCTGAGGTCATTCTTCTTTTTTAATCGAGCCACGGCTCAATTTTTTTATAAGAAAAAAAAATTATCGAGCCACGGCTCGTTTTTTTATAAAAATGGCCTCAGATCTCAGTTGTTCTCTAGAGGTCAGTCGTGACTTTGTCTTTGTCGAGTTGCGTACGGTCCACACTGGGTCAGGGAGACTGTTCCAGAATCCAGAAAGTTTGTAACAAAACGGCCCGACTCATCCGACCTCGACAGTAGGGGGCGAGCAATGTGCGTGTGTGTGAGGACGTGTCACGTGTTGTCGCCCGCCGGGCCAGCTGCTGATATAGTATACATAGGGCCTGTTCCAGTGGGGCCTCTAACCTCCTCCAAGTTGCTCCAACTTGCAACTGTCTGTGCATTAGTGTAGGACAGTTGCAAGTTGGAGCAACTTGGAGGAGGTTAGAGGGTTATCTATTACCCTGGTTAGAGGTGCCACGGGAAGAGACCCATAGTGGGCTACACAACAGGAGGAGGCAGGATGTGTGGGAGTGCCGCCACCCCTGTCAGCTGGCTAGCCCGGCACGGCACCAGCTTATACAGAAATATTA
The DNA here is from genome assembly GCA_036785665.1 of Chirona hameri. Classification (NCBI taxonomy): domain Eukaryota; kingdom Metazoa; phylum Arthropoda; class Thecostraca; order Balanomorpha; family Balanidae; genus Chirona; species Chirona hameri. The sequence continues at coordinate 22,976 of JAXIVJ010000153.1, read as the reverse complement.
ACTTCAGTCAGGGTTCAATCAGGTTTTGGTTGCATTATAAACGTATGGCAACGTTGTACGAAGGCTTGTCAGCTGGCGTTGCACGCTTGGTTAAATAGTTTTACTAGCGTCACCTATGTGTAGATATTGTAACTTTCAGTTGTAATGCCCTGCCATGAGATGTCGCTACCGCTTATCGTAGCTGCGAGAGTGGTAACTGGTCGCTGTGCTGTGTGAGCGAACTTATTGCTGAGGCTGAGGTGCCCCTGCCTGGCGGGCGCTCGTCTCCGTATCTTCGGGACTATCCATCCAGACCCGAAGCAGCTGCGAGACGGCGGGGCCGTGGCGGTCTTGGCCCGGGGCTACCTGGCTCACCGAGAGCCTTTGGGCTACGGTCGGCCGTAGGGCCGACCCGAGAAGACAACAACAACAACAACTTATTGCTTCGCGAGAAGTGCAACAGAATCAAATCCGCCGGCACTATCGGTCAAATATGGGTTTTCTTTCTTTCTTTTTAAATTTTGGGCATTTAACAAATATCGGTGTTCGTGTTTCAGTCCACAAATTTATATGATTTTACCATTGCATTTACTATGTATTAGAGGTGCCACTTTTCTACCTGCTTACCCACGATACGTGGGTAGTTACTACTTACTACCCACGTGGGTAGTTGTGGGTAGCACAAGCAATCGTTTGGCCGAAGTGGGTAGTTGGCGGGTAACAGAATTTTCAACTTTTCAAAAAAGGAAAGTTGTCAACCTTATTTCAGTGACTGCGCTTTCATATCAGCAATATCATTCAAGTTTGTTGCATGAATTTGCATAATTTAAAAGAAATAGTTCACCTTCAACATTAGTTTTAAACTGAGATAGCAGTTTTGTAGCCCATGTTGGGAAACCCCTATCTGCAAGTTTTCTTGACTGAAAAGACTCTCCAGCCGAATATATTTGAGCTTTTGGCGAAGGAATGCGGTGCTGGCGAAAGAATGTTGTACTGGTTCTAGCCCGGGCAGAGGCTATACCATCAGCCAATCAGCTTGCAGCTGGTGCTAGCAAACGAATCGCCGGCCGCCGGTTTGCACATCTCCAATGCGAGTCTATCTTTACGCGACTACTTTTGAATCTGATTGGCTGAACCATTTTTTACATTCGCGTGACGTCAGGACTCTGACTCAGAGAGTATGCATATAGTTTTGATAAACAATAAAAATGTACGGCCTTCTGTCCTGAATCGGCGCGATATAAGGCCATTTTTGACAATATAAAAAGAAATTGTATTAACAAATATAATCAAATCGTGTTGGGTAAAAAAAAATTCCAAGGTGAACTATTTCCTTTAAAGGTTTTTGCTTTAATTTTCTTCAATCCCAAAATAGTACAATTTATGTTGAGGGTAGTTGTGGGTAGATGACAGCTTATTTGAGCACGTGGGTAGTTGAACATTTTTGCGGCGCGGCGCTGGTAGTCTCAGGCCTGAAAAGTGGCAGCTCTACTATGCATCATCCTTTTATTTGTCGTCAATTATTGCACTATGGTTAATCCAATCCCTGGACAACTTGGAACGAACATCCAGTTTATATATACATTAAAATGTAAATCAATTTTTCACGTCCATATCACATAATTTTTGGGAAAATGCATTTTCAGCATCGAATGAAAATGTTAGCAGTAAGTTAGTTGCCGCTTTTGGTTAGCAAAAGCGGTGCTCTTTCAAAACTGACGCAAGTAAAGCTGAGCTTACACGAGAAATTTAATCAGAAAATTAAGTTTAATTATTTGGTAGCTCTCCAGAATTGCTAGGCGCTCTTGGGTTTGTTTCCGCTTGTTTCTGAATGTATTCCGTCAGCAAGCGCATTTCGCGCCGTCAGCACCAATCGTAGCCCAGTATTGTGTTTGTGCCTATGCATAATCACCATAATTTATCTGTCGGAGATATTTCAAGAATAAAATAATAATAGCTCACGTGGGTAGTTGTGGGTACTTGGGTAGCACAAGCAATCATGTGTTTATCACCTCAACTTATCACAATAATAACCGTTTCTTATTATTTCGCACCTATAACAAGGGTACATATCTTGGCTAGTTACATATCATACACTTACACTAGCAGAGATAAGAACTAATAGAAGCAAAACAATAGGACTATGCAATTAGTTTTATATTTTTCGAAGTTTTCAAGAGTATTAAGGTGTAAAAACAAATATTTCAGAGCTCATTGTGGCGCCTTTCTCAGTGAGTGATTGGTGCAAGGTACCTTTTTTCTAGGTCAACGGGTACCTTGCACCAATCACTCACTGAGGAAGGCGCCACAATGGGCGCTGACATATTTGTTTTTACACCTTAATACTCTTAAAAACTTCTAAAAGTATAAAACTTACTTATACCTGAGTAAAAGTAACGAACAAAGTATGACCCTAAAGTCTTACTTAGGACCGTGCAAACCACACAGGGCAATGAGCCCGTTCCGCAGCGAGATCAACGGACAATAATTGACAAGATATTGGAAATATTAATTTGAAGAGACCGAATGCACCAGTTCAGTAATGTAATTATTCGTGCTGACTGCTGAGGGTTGAAAATGAACACATCGAATGACCGTCACTCAGCTAGTGTGACGTCACAGCTTTCGGCTGTCATCGAATGGAATAGCGCCGAAGTTTGGCATTGCCTAGCCTAATAACGATGCGCTACCCGAGGAAAGGCCTAGGAGCTGCGATATGGTAGCATACTACAGTTTTTTCTTCTTCTAGGTTATGACAACGCGTATACGTGTAAATCACACCTATTTATCGTGTGAATGTTTGTCAGTATGTTTGTACTCAATTTAAATTCTCAATTGTCTGATATTGGTGATACACTGAAGTTGTCTTTACATTGAGGTATTTAGGGCTAAGTTTATCAAATTGTTAAAGGCAAGTTCCTGGTACCAGCTGTATGTGCTTAAATTAAAAAGGCAGTTGTAGTACATGCAGGAGTAATATGCTGTTTCAGCCTCTTATTTGATTGTTGTTGGGTTTCTCTTTCCTTCAAGTCAAAGTTGAAGTGATGCTGATTTCAGTTGTCAATTTCTTTGTACCTGCCAGTTGACAACAATCCTAAATAATCCATCAGTTGTTGCATGCTGGTATTCTGATTCTGAGGCTGCTCAAGATGTTGCAGCTGCCACTGCTCCTGCAGCCAAAGAGGCTGAGCTTCATTGTTAGCCAATCAAGAAAGGGCAGGTCGAGGGGAGACATAATTATTTTATGTGACTTGTGGTTAATAACCAGTAAGACTCCTTAATCAGCGAAGGACAAGCAAGCGTGACATGGTCTCGGACTCAAACCACACACCAAATTTCAGCTTAATCGTTCCTGCTGTTTCTGAGTTACAAAACAGGTGTGCATGTGCGCACATGCAGTGTGACCCAGAGTTTGACTTGTGTGACATTGCCAGTAGTGTGGTCTCAAACCACACAGTAGTGTGATGAGTGATCCCAAACCACTCACCAAATTTCAGCTTAATCTGTCCAGCCGTTTCTCAGATATAGCAGGATAACATGTTCTGGCACACCAGGCGCGCCATGTGCCACATGCCATGCTGACTCCTCACATGAGACAAAACATGTCAATAACATAATTGATTGAATGGGACTATTTGATGGCGAAGACCGCTTGTCAATCATGCGGTATTCCAAAGATATAAGCTCCTCAAAAGAGTTATGGTCGATCAGGTCAGCAAAGCATTATGGTTGGTTGGGTTGGCCGATTATATGTGATAAAAATCTTGTATTCAGTGAGGACTTGCGAGTGCTTCGTGCTCGCTCGTAACAAGAAGTTGCAAACAACTTTGACATACATGGGGAGTGTCTTGTCAAAGTTTGTGTGTCTCTAACATCAGTCGCTTGTAGCTCTTTACCCGAAAAATACAATCAATACTGTGTAGGTATATATTCATGTGGGTAGGGTAAACTGTCATAACATTGGACTTTTCATGATACCAGAATGTAAACAATGCTGACACAATGTGCTTCAGTACATCAGTATCGTCTACATTCTGATAGCATGAAAAGTGAGGTTATGATGTGCCTGAAGATTTGATATTTACCCCAGCTGAGTGGATTTGAAGAGAGAAAAAACAGGTTTCCTGTGAAGGGTCAATTTGTTGTAAATGTTATGCTTTCCAACTATTACACTATCAGGCAGTTGCAAGAGTATTCAAAGTGTTCAAAGTTGTTCAAAATAGCTTCCTGACTGGTTGTGGTGCTGCAGTGGCTGCAACACCTGGAATGGGCCATGACATTATTCTGAGTGTTTTTTTTTACTAAGATTACATTGTATCAGTTTACACTTTACAATATTTAAAAATCCTCAGAAAAAAGTCTGACTGGTATTATTGGTTCCAAAATAATGAACCACTGGGTTGGCTGACACAGCAGTTAATTTGTAGTGAATACCGGCTGTTGTGAACCGCCTGAAAGGTTAGGCTGTATGGTGCACTACAATGCTGTGCAGAACAGCCTATACAGGCAGAGTGTAGCGTCAGTGTAGCCAAGCTGTATAGGCTGTCCTGCCAAACACTAGAGTGTGTTGGTCAGCCTACCTCCCAGACCGACTGGGAATGGCGAGAATGCAGGTATTCACTACAGACTGTCGTCTAACCCAGTGGGCACTTATTTTGGAACCAATAATACCAAAATATCAGTTGTCAAAAAGTTATGATTGAATTTGGTGGTTAAATCAAGCAATGAAGCGATCATTGATGGACACAAAAAATTGACTTGATATTGGTGGTGTACAGTGTCCCACAATTAATTTCTGGCTTGGGTTTTGGAGTGGAAAATTGGAGCCCAAAAAGACTGTGGGAGTGGAAAATTGTGTGAAAACAAAATCATCCCAACTATGTTGTGATGCTAAACTCAACGAATATCAGTACCTATCCTATGAAAGCGTGTAAATGTTTCCATATTTTCCATAGAGTGGAAAATTTATAAAAAAATGGGATGAGAGTGGAAAATTATTGACATCTGGGTGTCGCTTTCCTCCCAAATCGACAAATTGTGGGAGACTGGTGGTGTATCAGTGCTTTAGTTTGTCAGTATCATTACATTGTCAAAACCATGAAAAATCAGGTATTGTGATTTATCACAATATCATTGTTTTCCTCAATAGATGATCTGGTGGTTGATATATTTTAATTTTGACTTTTGAAGATTTCCGAGACAATTCTGAGCTAATTAATGGTGCATGATTGCACAATAAGTTGTGAAATTGCTTCCATCCAAAACAAAGCATTGTGTTAGCATTCTATTGTGTTCAACGAACCAACAGTACATACCTATTATGTGATAGGCTCATTAATGCGTTTGATATACATTTTACAAATGCATAATGGCAACTGTGTCTTTCAAAAACTCATGATCTACTTTAAAGCATCAGCTGTCAAGTTTCATAGAGCTGCCTTGTAAAGGGTAGGGATGAAAGGCACTGATACCATTGTCTTCCATTAACACAACGTCTACTGAGTTGTTGTGAGGGCATGACCTGTCCATGACATCAGTGTTGTGTTGACTCTTGGATGTTTAAGGCCTAACATAAAGTTTAACACCATACCATGATCTGAATTAAAATGGAAAAATTCCCTCTGGAAAAGTTTGGTGCCTGCTTTCAGTGGCTTAACCATTAGAAGTTTCATCATTTCAGTTTCAGACATCAGTTTCAGATTGGGTTACTGGATTTATTTATGTTGATGAAGTTCATTACCATCAACAGGCTTAATAGTTATTTTGAGTGATGAGTCGAGTGATGAGGTAAAATGAGTAGAAAGACATCAAATTACAATGTTGCATTCCAATTTGCACTTTAAATCACACCCTTCATCATTGAGTTGCCTGTTATGGAGTATATACTGGTGTAGAGGAATGTCAGAGCAAATAATATATCAAGATAGCATCACTTAAAGGGAGTGTGCCTACTCACATCGCTTAGTTGGGGTTATTGACACTGGTCTATAGAACACAATTTTCTGAATTGAACCATTAATTCATTTCTCCAGATTCACCCTAGTTGCTGAGATATTCAAAGACTCCAGTAATTTGCTTGGGAGCAAAATGTTATCGGGTAGACTCCAGAGGGCTTCCGCTACTAGAAGCACTGCAACTATCGATTAAACTGCTAGCGTATTGTTAGCGCCGGCCAATAGCAATTCAACAAAACAGCTTGTGCACGTTGATAGCAGCAGCCGAACAGAAACTGGACGACCATCATGTTTTTCGATGATGGCCGTTTCGATGATTGTCGATGGCCATTTTTTGAAGAAGATATAAATTTAGAGCTACGAAACTTGCACATAATAAAGTTCACAGTGGCAAGAACGTGCTGTGCAAAACTCGTCTTTCTATCTTGCATGATGTGACCGTAATTGTATTGTCTTATGTGCGCCGTTTTACATAACATCACCATAGTGGCGATCGTTTTATAGATATCGAAACAAAAATAAACAAAAAACAATATAAGTGAAAATTCAACTAAAGGGGCTCCAGGTGTGAATTTCATCATATACAACAATCAAACCAACAGCTACTTACCGTATTAAAAATATTTTTGACATTCCAAAATAGTAGGCACACTCCCTTTAATCAAACTTGTGTATTTTGTACTTCCATGTCTGTGGTTGTGTTATACTTTGCAGAGCTGTACCGTACCATGCATCCCACATCACACATTTCTCCACAGTCAGCATACTAATGTCAGATCGTACTGCTGGATGTGGGTTTCACGTCCCAGATTGTACTGGAGTCCACTGGATGTTGGTCTTATGTCCCGTATTACCCCGCCTTCAGTCTGCTGGATGATCGCTCGCGCTGGCTTCCAAGTCGGATGACAGCAGCCGACCGCCGCCGCCTTACGGCCGCGGCGGCGGGCTCAAGTTCCGGAAGCGCGGCACAGGTGGCAGCACAGGCGCGGCGGACGGCGGCCGGCCGGCGCGCCGCGAGAACGGCAGGAAGTACGAGAGCGAGCGGCCGGCACGGGGCAAGTATCGACCGGAGCGACGCGGCGCCGGCCGCGGAGCCGCCACCAGGGAGGCCCGAGAGCCGGGTATGTACCGATCAACTCGTGACTCCTGCGGCTGCAGCTGTAGCAGCTGACTAGGACAGTAGACACTGCCTGGCCAACAGTCACTCCTCTGCCACTCAGGTGGTGTCTATCATGGTGTGACGTCATCGTGTGACCGTGAGATCGGGTCGTGTTCATCTCTCGGACCGGATGGGACTGATGCCGCTGTTGTTTGTACAAACACACCGTTTGCCTGGCTGACTCCTCCGTCAGACAATGCTCCACGAGCTGAGATCAGATCTGTGACCTGAGCTGAGATCAGATCTGTGACTTGAGCTGAGATCAGATCTGTGACCTGAGCTGAGATCAGATCTGTGACCTGAGCTGAGATCAGATCTGTGACCTGAGATCAGATCTGTGACCTGAGCTGAGATCAGATCTGTGACCTGAGATCAGATCAGACCTGTGACCTGAGCTGAGATCAGATCTGTGACCTGAGATCAGATCAGACCTGTGACCTGAGCTGAGATCAGATCTGTGACCTGAGATCAGATCAGATATGTGACCTGAGATCAGATCTGTGACCTGAGCTGAGATCAGATATGTGACCTGAGCTGAGATCAGATATGTGACCTGAGATCAGATCTGTGACCTGAGCTGAGATCAGATCTGTGACCTGATCTGAGATCAGATCTGTGACCTGATCTGAGATCAGATATGTGACCTGAGAGTGTCGATTAGTACCGACCGGTGCCCTGTGAGGTGAGGCGACGCTAGCATGGAATGTCCCGCCTCTGTGGAGAGATACGTTAACATGGAATGTCCCGCCTCTGTGGAGAGCTACGTTAACATGGAATGTCCCGCCTCTGTGGAGAGCTACGTTAACATGGAATGTCCCGCCTCTGTGGAGAGCTACGTTAACATGGAATGTCCCGCCTCTGTGGAGAGCTACGTTAACATGGAATGTCCCGCCTCTGTGGAGAGCTACGTTAACACGGAATGTCCCGCCTCTGTGGAGAGCGACGCTAGCATGGAATGTCCCGCCTCTGTGGAGAGCTACGTTAACATGGAATGTCCCGCCTCTGTGGAGAGATACGTTAACATGGAATGTCCCGCCTCTGTGGAGAGCTACGTTAACATGGAATGTCCCGCCTCTGTGGAGAGATACGTTAACATGGAATGTCCCGCCTCTGTGGAGAGCTACGTTAACATGGAATGTCCCGCCTCTGTGGAGAGATACGTTAACATGGAATGTCCCACCTCTGTGGAGAGCTACGTTAACATGGAATGTCCCGCCTCTGTGGAGAGCTACGTTAACATGGAATGTCCCGCCTCTGTGGAGAGCTACGTTAACATGGAATGTCCCGCCTCTGTGGAGAGATACGTTAACATGGAATGTCCCGCCTCTGTGGAGAGCTACGTTAACATGGAATGTCCCGCCTCTGTGGAGAGATACGTTAACATGGAATGTCCCGCCTCTGTGGAGAGATACGTTAACATGGAATGTCCCGCCTCTGTGGAGAGATACGTTAACATGGAATGTCCCGCCTCTGTGGAGAGCTACGTTAACATGGAATGTCCCGCCTCTGTGGAGAGCTACGTTAACATGGAATGTCCCACCTCTGTTGACAGATGACCGGGCGCGTACGCCGCAAAGGGGCGTCTCCGACTCCGGCTCCGACGACGGAGGAGGGGGCGGGACCGACGCCGACCGGCCGCGCAGAACCACCGGTGAGTCGGCGGCCCGGCTCAGCCACCCCCCGGCCGTGGCTGGAGACACTCGCTGTACAGTAGGCTAAGTCTCGGGCAGACCAGGGCCCGGGAGGATAATCAGGTTGCTGGCTAGAGCCAGCAGCAACCTAAGCAGCAGCAGCAACCTAAGCCAGTTAAGCTTGTATTGCCATCAGAGAAGTGATTGCCTGGGTTGATAGTTTGGTGGTGCAGTGGTTGGTCTGGGGTCGTACCGCTACTACAGTGAATGACAGACCGGTTGGAACATTAATTTTCGGCGATAGCTTTTGAATCCATCAACTGCCGTTAGCGAATTGCTCGCAATGGATGTTTCAGACCGTGCGCTAATTTTTAGTGTAAAGATTGGTTAGTGTCAAACGAAAGTTTAGTGCACTTTCCATTCACTCTTAATGTTAAATTTAGATACTATGAGCTCGGATAGAGGCTAACGCCTGGTTGTTGTTGTTGTTGACTCCTCGGGTCGGCCCTACGGCCGACCGTAGCGCGAAGGCTCTCGGTGAGCTAGGTAGCCCCGGGCCAAGGCCGCCACGGCCCCGCCGTCTCGCAGCTGCTTCGGGTATGGATGAATAGTCCCGAAGATACGGAGACGAGCGCCCGCCAGGCAGGGGCACCTCAGCAGGACGTGCTCCGGCGTGTCAGGCTCCTCCCTACACACCTGACAGAGCGCCGCCGGGCACGCGAGATCGCTGCACTGCTGGCAGCCCCGGGTCGGTTGACGGCCGATTCGGTGCAGATAACTCAGCGAGCGGGTCCAGTGACCCGCTCGCAGATGGTGCACATTGACGGCGTCGTCTCGCTCGTCGGAGAGGACCGGTTTCAGGAGCCGGCCTCCCATGATCCGCTTGAAGAGGCATTCAGGCCAGCGACGTCGCCAGGCCAGAGAGGCGGCGCGGCCGACTGCCTTGGTGAGGCTGCGGACGTCCACAGGAACATCTTCCTGTGGGAGGCTGGAAGCCCCCTTAGCCAGCTAATCCGCCCTTTCATTTCCGGGTAGTCCACAGTGTGCCGGGACCCATTGTAGGAGCACCCGACTACCCCCCGCCGCGGTTGCCAGGAGCAGGCGCCAGATCGTCGCCCCCAGCGCGGTCGTCTGCCCTCCGGCGCCGCTCGCGAGTGTGGCGAGCGCGGCCTGGGAGTCAGTGCATACGACCACCGGGCTCTCGCCCAGGTCGTCCCCCATCTGTTGCACCGCCTCCAGCGCCTCGCGTATAGCCACCAACTCGGCGCGCGTGCTGCTGTATACCACGCCGGCCGGCGCTTGGACCTCTTGTTCCGCACCGGACGGGAGGGCGATCAGGGTACCACCTCCCCCGGCCGTGACTCCGCCCTCCGCCGATCCGTCGCTCCAGATCCACACGGCAACGGCATCCTCCGGCAGGGTTGTCAGGTGTTCCTCGGCGGCCGCCCAGCGTACTTCGCCGGAGGCCGTCCTCCGGATGTCGGCGCTGATGTCCAGCCGGATGCTGACTCCGCTGCAGTCCAGCCACGGCGGGATAGTGGTGTGTAGTCGCTCCTCCACGTGGAACCCGCTCACGCCCGCACGCACGGCGGCTACCGTTCCGACGTCTCGCCACCCGGTGGTGGTCAGGAGACCCCGCGGGGCCACCGCTTCAGCGACCGCGCGGAGGGGGTCGTCCGTCTTCTGGGACGCCGCCGTTCCGGTCAGCCTCGCGGCCAACACTTCCCGGCGTATCCGTACAGGGACCATGCCGGTCTCCGCCATGAGTGAGTTCCTCGGTGTACTCACGGGGCAACCGGTCACGGCCCGCGCCACCGCGCGCATCTCCCGTTCGAGAAGCTCCACGTGCGACTCCGACGCCGCAGGGAGCCAGGCCGCGGCCGCGTATTCGAGCGCTCCACGGACGTATCCGTTGGCGACTGTCCGCAGCTGTGGCTCACGCAGCCCCCACGAGCGTCCGGTCAGCTTACGGAGCTGGGCCACACGCGGCTTCACCTTGCGGAGGCGCACACAGCGTTCTCCGAAGTGGAACTGTCTGTCGAAGGTCACTCCGAGAAGGTGGAGATGCCGTCCTCCCTGGACACGCGCCCCGTCCACCCTGAGTGTGAAGCTGCGGGCGTCCTCGTACCGTTGGGACAGCACCAGGGTCTGTGTCTTGCTGCCCGCTAGCTTCATTTTCCATGTCCTGGCCCACCTCGTCATCACGTCTGCGGCCTGTTGGGCGCGGTCTCTGGCCTGTTCGATGTGCCGCCGTAGCTCAGAGTCGCCGTGTCAACGCCTGGTCGCTTTGTAGTCCCGTTCTCGACTCCGCCCACCACTCGCAACTTGACCGGTCACGGGTCGAACAGCGCCGGTTCAAGGTCAGCCAGGGCAGAGCTAAGCTCTGATGTCAGGCAGAGAGGTTGTGACCTGTAGTGCAACTGCACACTTGTCCCTGAATAATTCGAGCTGAACAAGTTCAATTGGCGTTGAGCATGGCGAATGTTGAGGTGTTTAAGATAACGCATACGACTGTTTATTCTCAACATTTACCGTTGAACTGGTTGCTTGAATTAATATTGACTCATGGCATGGTACGACAGTCACTGCACCACTGAACCTCGGGGTTTTTGGGGAGTCCTGCACCTATTGCCGACCTCGCGTCCTGTTCCTGTCCCGCCTGTCTGTACACCGATCGTATGTCCCGCCTGTCTGTCCACCGATTGTATGTCCCGCCTGTCTGTCCACCGATCGTATGTCCCGCCTGTCTGTCCACCGATCGTATGTCCCGCCTGTCTGTACACCGATCGTATGTCCCGCCTGTCTGTCCACCGATCGTATGTCCCGCCTGTCTGTACACCGATCGTATGTCCCGCCTGTCTGTCCACCGATTGTATGTCCCGCCTGTCTGTCCACCGATCGTATGTCCCGCCTGTCTGTCCACCGATCGTATGTCCCGCCTGTCTGTACACCGATCGTATGTCCCGCCTGTCTGTCCACCGATTGTATGTCCCGCCTGTCTGTCCACCGATCGTATGTCCCGCCTGTCTGTCCACCGATCGTATGTCCCGCCTGTCTGTACACCGATCGTATGTCCCGCCTGTCTGTACACCGATCGTATGTCCCGCCTGTCTGTACACCGATCGTATGTCCCGCCTGTCTGTACACCGATCGTATGTCCCGCCTGTCTGTACACCGATCGTATGTCCCGCCTGTCTGTCTATCGACCGTCCCTCCCCGCCTCTGTCTGTCCACTGACCGTCCCTCCCCGCCTCTGTCTGTCCAGTGACCGTCCCTCCCCGCCTCTGTCTGTCCACTGACCGTCCCTCCCCGCCTCTGTCTGTCCAGTGACCGTCCCTCCCCGCCTCTGTCTGTCCACTGACCGTCCCTCCCCGCCTCTGTCTGTCCAGTGGCCGTCCCTCCCCGCCTCTGTCTGTCCAGTGACCGTCCCTCCCCGCCTCTGTCTGTCCAGTGACCGTCCCTCCCCGCCTCTGTCTGTCCAGTGACCGTCCCTCCCCGCCTCTGTCTGTCCACTGACCGTCCCTCCCCGCCTCTGTCTGTCCAGTGACCGTCCCTCCCCGCCTCTGTCTGTCCACTGACCGTCCCTCCCCGCCTCTGTCTGTCCAGTGGCCGTCCCTCCCCGCCTCTGTCTGTCCAGTGACCGTCCCTCCCCGCCTCTGTCTGTCCACTGACCGTCCCTCCCCGCCTCTGTCTGTCCACTGACCGTTCCTCCCCGCCTGGCTGTACACTGACCGTCCCTCCCCGCCTCTGTCTGTCCACTGACCGTTCCTCGCCGCCTCTGTCTGTCCAGTGACCGTCCCTCCCCGCCTCTGTCTGTCCAGTGACCGTTCCTCCCCGCCTCTGTCTGTCCAGTGACCGTCCCTCGCCGCCTCTGTCTGTCCAGTGACCGTTCCTCGCCGCCTCTGTCTGTCTATCGACCGTCCCTCCCCGCCTGTCTGTACACTGACCGTCCCTCCCCGCCTCTGTCTGTCCAGTGACCGTCCCTCCCCGCCTCTGTCTGTCCACTGACCGTCCCTCCCCGCCTCTGTCTGTCCACTGACCGTCCCTCCCCGCCTCTGTCTGTCCACTGACCGTCCCTCCCCGCCTGGCTGTACACTGACCGTCCCTCCCCGCCTCTGTCTGTCCACTGACCGTTCCTCGCCGCCTCTGTCTGTCCACTGACCGTCCCTCCCCGCCTCTGTCTGTCCAGTGACCGTCCCTCGCCGCCTCTGTCTGTCCAGTGACCGTCCCTCCCCGCCTCTGTTTGTCCACTGACCGTTCCTCCCCGCCTCTGCCTGTACACTGACCGTCCCTCCCCGCCTGTCTGTACACTGACCGTTCCTCGCCGCCTCTGTCTGTCTATCGACCGTTCCTCCCCGCCTCTGCCTGTACACTGACCGTCCCTCCCCGCCTGGCTGTACACTGACCGTCCCTCCCCGCCTGGCTGTACACTGACCGTCCCTCCCCGCCTCTGTCTGTCCACTGACCGTTCCTCGCCGCCTCTGTCTGTCCAGTGACCGTCCCTCCCCGCCTGTCTGTACACTGACCGTTCCTCGCCGCCTCTGTCTGTCTATCGACCGTTCCTCCCCGCCTCTGCCTGTACACTGACCGTCCCTCCCCGCCTGGCTGTACACTGACCGTCCCTCCCCGCCTGTCTGTCTATCGACCGTCCCTCCCCGCCTCTGTCTGTCCAGTGACCGTCCCTCGCCGCCTCTGTCTGTCCAGTGACCGTCCCTCCCCGCCTCTGTTTGTCCACTGACCGTTCCTCCCCGCCTCTGCCTGTACACTGACCGTCCCTCCCCGCCTCTGTTTGTCCACTGACCGTTCCTCCCCGCCTCTGCCTGTACACTGACCGTCCCTCCCCGCCTGTCTGTACACTGACCGTTCCTCGCCGCCTCTGTCTGTCTATCGACCGTTCCTCCCCGCCTCTGCCTGTACACTGACCGTCCCTACCCGCCTCTGTCTGTCCAGTGACCGTCCCTCCCCGCCTCTGTCTGTCCACTGACCGTCCCTCCCCGCCTGTCTGTACACTGACCGTCCCTCCCCGCCTGTCTGTCCAGTGACCGTCCCTCCCCGCCTCTGTCTGTCCACTGACCGTCCCTCCCCGCCTCTGTCTGTCCACTGACCGTTCCTCCCCGCCTCTGTCTGTCCAGTGACCGTCCCTCCCCGCCTCTGTCTGTCCAGTGACCGTCCCTCCCCGCCTCTGCCTGTCCAGTGACCGTCCCTCCCCGCCTCTGTCTGTCCACTGACCGTTCCTCCCCGCCTCTGGCTGTCCAGTGACCGTCCCTCCCCGCCTCTGCCTGTCCAGTGACCGTCCCTCCCCGCCTCTGTCTGTCCACTGACCGTTCCTCCCCGCCTCTGGCTGTCCAGTGACCGTCCCTCGCCGCCTATGTCTGTCCAGTGACCGTCCCTCCCCGCCTCTGTCTGTCCAGTGACCGTTCCTCCCCGCCTCTGCCTGTCCAGTGACCGTTCCTCCCCGCCTGTTTGTACACTGACCGTCCCTACCCGCCTCTGTCTGTCCAGTGACCGTCCCTCCCCGCCTCTGTTTGTCTATCGACCGTCCCTCCCCGCCTGTCTGTCTATCGACCGTCCCTCCCCGCCTCTGTCTGTCCAGTGACCGTCCCTCCCCGCCTGTCTGTACACTGACCGTCCCTCCCCGCCTCTGTCTGTCCACTGACCGTCCCTCCCCGCCTCTGTCTGTCCAGTGACCGTCCCTCCCCGCCTCTGTCTGTCCACTGACCGTTCCTCGCCGCCTCTGTCTGTCCACTGACCGTCCCTCCCCGCCTCTGTCTGTCCACTGACCGTCCCTCCCCGCCTCTGTCTGTCCAGTGACCGTCCCTCCCCGCCTCTGTCTGTCCACTGACCGTTCCTCGCCGCCTCTGTCTGTCCACTGACCGTCCCTCCCCGCCTCTGTCTGTCCAGTGACCGTCCCTCCCCGCCTGTCTGTACACTGACCGTCCCTCCCCGCCTCTGTCTGTCCACTGACCGTCCCTCCCCGCCTCTGTCTGTCCAGTGACCGTCCCTCCCCGCCTCTGTCTGTCCACTGACCGTTCCTCGCCGCCTCTGTCTGTCCACTGACCGTCCCTCCCCGCCTCTGTCTGTCCACTGACCGTCCCTCCCCGCCTCTGTCTGTCCAGTGACCGTCCCTCCCCGCCTCTGTCTGTCCACTGACCGTTCCTCGCCGCCTCTGTCTGTCCACTGACCGTCCCTCCCCGCCTCTGTCTGTCCAGTGACCGTCCCTCCCCGCCTCTGTCTGTCCAGTGACCGTCCCTCCCCGCCTGTCTTTACACTGACCGTCCCTCCCCGCCCTGCAGAGTACAGCCGCAGCGATGACAACAAGATCTCCAGCCTGCTGCGGCGCCTGTACCGCGACGAGCTACCTGAGCGACATCTGGCCACCGCGCGGGCACTGCAGGTTCGTGGGGTGGCGCCACCGTCGCACCTGCTCGCGCATCTGACCATGTGGGATGGGATGGCTTCTCTTCGGAGTATGTCGCTCATATATAGTCGATTATATCGTTAAGCTATTTCTGAGCAATAGTTGGAAGTGTATTATGAGTACCGAAATCATGACAGCCTGCCCATGTGATGATCAAAATTCCCACCAATTCGTAGCGACTCGTTTGTGAACTCTAATTCAGCTCGCTAAACCAATTATTAACCATAGGTGGTGTTGCGTTCCACCTATGCGGGACGCCCGCTGGCCGAACCTCAGCTTCTTTTTCTGGCCGACAGGAGGCGGTGCTGGCGCCGGAGAACGGCCGTTACGTGCGGCGGGCGTCTGACTACCTGCTGAGCTGGCTACAGGACGCGCTGAAGGCGGCCCCGGGCGCCGCCGGACGGCAGCAGGTGGCCGGGGTGATAGCCCGGCTCGGACTGGTCCTGGCCGCCGCCAACGACGCCAAACGGTCAGATATAATCCGACCACGCCAAACAGTCTGATGCTCGAAACGGTCAGACGCGTTAATCGTCACACACTCCAATGGTCACACACTAATGGTCACACACTAATGGTCACACACTAATGGTCACACACTCCAATGGTCAGACACTACAATGGTCACACACTCCAATGGTTAGATACTCCAATGGTCACACACTCCAATGGTCAAACACTCTAATGGTCACACACTCCAGTGGTTACACATTCCAATGGTCACACACTCCAATGGTCATACACTCCAATGCAGTGTCCTAGGATTGCAAAATTTGGGTGGAAAATGACACCCTATGGATAACATTTGTCCACTCCTTTCCCCAGTTTTACTGGGAATTTTCCACTCCCTAAATTTAAGCCTTATCCCGTTTTCCTAACCCGTTTTCCTAACCCGTTTTCCTAACCTGTTTTCCTAACCCGTTTTCCTCCACAGGCTGAAAAGTATTATCATTTGTAACAGCCAATTCTGATGGGTCAATTTTGTCAAAGCTGAACTCATCATATGGTCTTTTTAGACTGAATATTCCACTCTTAATGCTTATTTTTGGCTGAATTTCCCACTCCACACCCTGTCTTCAAAGCAATCCTAGGACCCTGCTCCAATGGTCAGACACTCCAATGGTCACACACTCCAGTGGTCACACACTCCAATGGTTAGACACTCCAATGGTTAGACACTCCAATGGTCACACACTCCAATGGTCACACACTCCAATGGTCACACACTCCAATGGTCACACACCCCAATGGTCACACACTCCAATGGTCACACACTCCAATGGTTAGACACTCCAATGGTTAGACACTCCAGTGGTCACACACTCCAATGGTCACATTCCAATGGTCACACACTCCAATGGTCACACACTCCAATGGTTAGACACTCCAATGATGACACACTCCAATGGTCACACACCCCAATGGTCACACACTCCAATGGTCACACACTCCAATGGTTAGACACTCCAATGGTTAGACACTCCAGTGGTCACACACTCCAATGGTCACACACTCCAATTGCTAGACACTCCAATGGTCAGACACTCCAGTGGTCACACACTCCAATGGTCACATTCCAATGGCCACACACTCCAATGGTCACACACTCCAGTGGTCACACACCCCAATGGTTAGACACTCCAATGGTCACACACTCCAATGGTCACACACTCCAATGGTCACACACTCCAATGGTCACACACTCCAATGGTCACACACTCCAATGGTCACACACTCCAATGGTCACACACTCCAATGGTCACACACTCCAATGGTCACATACTCCAATGGTCACACACTCCAATGGTTATACACTCCAATGGTCACACACTCCAATGGTCACACACTCCAATGGTCACACACTCCAATGGTCACACACTCCAATGGTCACACACTCCAATGGTCACACACTCCAGTGGGCACACACTCCATTGATCACACACTCAAATGGTCACACACTACAATGGTTAGACACTCCAATGGTTATACACTCCAATGGTCACACACTCCAATGGTCACACACTCCAATGGTCACACACTCCAATGGTCACACACTCCAATGGTCACACACTCCAATGGTCACACACTCCAATGGTCACACACTCCAATGGGCACACACTCCAATGGTCACACACTCCAATGGTCGCGCACTCCAATGGGCACACACTCCAATGGTCACACACTACAATGGTCGCACACTTCAATGGTCGCACACTTCAATGGTCACACACTCCAATGGTCACACACTCCAATGGTCACACACTCCAATGGTCACACACTACAATGGTCACACACTCCAATGGTCACACACTCCAATGGTTAGACACTCCAATGGTCACACACTCCAATGGTCACACACTCCAATGGTTAGACACTCCAATGGTTACACACTACAATGGTCACACACTCCAATGGTCACACTCTCCAATGGTCACACACTCCAATGATTAGACACTCCAATGGTCACACACTCCAATGGTCACACATTACAATGGTCACACACTTTAATGGTCACACACTTAAATGGTCGCACACTCCAATGGTTAGACACTCCAATGGTCATACTCCAATGGTCACACTCCAATGGTCACACACTCCAATGGTCACACACTCCAATGGTCACAATCCAATGGTCACTCACTCCAATGGTCACACAATCCAATGGTCGCACACTCCAATAGTCACACACTCCAATGGTTAGACACTCCAATGGTTAGACACTCCAATGGTCACACACTCCAATGGTCACACTCCAATGGTCACACACTCCAATGGTCACACACTCCAATGGTCTCACACTCCAATGGTTAGACACTCCAATGGTCACACACTCCAGTGGTCACACACTCCAATGGTCACACACTAATGGTCGCACACTCCAATGGTCACACACTCCAATGGTCACACACTCCAATGGTCGCACACTCCAATGGTCACACACTCCAATGGTCACACACTTCAATGGTCACACACTCCAATGGTTAGACACTCCAATGGTCACACTCCAATGGTCACACTACAATGGTCACACTACAATGGTCACACTCCAATGGTCACACTCCAATGGTCACACTCCAATGGTCACACTCCAATGGTCACACTCCAATGGTCACAATCCAATGGTCACACACTCCAATGGTCACATACTCCAATGGTCACACTCCAATGGTCACACACTCCAATGGTTAGACACTCCAATGGTTAGACACTCCAGTGGTCACACACTCCAATGGTCACACACTCCAATGGTCACACACTTCAATGGTCGCATACTCCAATGGTTAAACACTCCAATGGTCACACTCCAATGGTCACACACTCCAATGGTCACAATCCAATGGTCACTCACTCCAATGGTCACACAATCCAATGGTTAGACACTCCAATGGTCACACACTCCAATGGTCAGACACTCCAATGGTCACACACTCCAATGGTCACACACTCCAATGGTCACACACTCCAATGGTCACACACTCCAATGGTCACACACTCCAATGGTCACACACTCCAATTGTCACACACTCCAATGGTTACACACTCCAATGGTTACACACTCCAATGGTCACACTCTCCAATGGTCACACACTCCAATGGTCACACACTCCAATGGTCACACACTCCAATGGTCAGACACTCCAATGGTCAGACACTCTAATGGTCACACACTCTAATGGTCACACACTAATGGTCACACACTCCAATGGTCAGACACTCCAATGGTCACACACTCCAATGTCAGCACATTCCAATGGTCAGACATTCCAATGGTCAGACATTCCAATGGTCACACACTCCAATTGTCACAACACTCCAATGGTCTCAACACTCCAAATGGTCAGACACTCCAATGGTCACACACTCCAATGGTCACACACTCCAATGGTCCACACACTCCAATGGTCAGACATTCCAATGGTCAGACACTCCAATGGTCACACACTCCAATGGTCAGACACTCCAATGGTCAGACACTCCAGTGGTCAGACACTCCAATGGTCAGACACTCCAATGGTCAGACACTCCAATGGTCAGACATTCCAATGGTCACATACTCCAATGGTCACACACTACAATGGTCACACACTACAATGGTCACAGACTACAATGGTCACACACTCCAATGGTCACACACTACAATGGTCACACACTCCAATAGTCACACACTCCAATGGTCACACACTCCAATTCTCTCAACTGGGTGGATTACTGGGAAATGCCCATAATGAGGGAATGCAGGAACACTGACGACGCTAAATACTCCACCGTCGTGTCCATCTGTCACAGAACTGTTATCAGCTTCTGTTTTCTTCTTCATCTTATTGAGCTAAAGCGGAATCAATGGAAGGAGTGTCTGAGTTTGATTTTGATTGCTGATGGTTGACTGTGCTGCTTCACGCTGTTTCTGCCAGTGATTTCGGTCACGGGGTGTCTCGTTTCTGGGCGACCGGCCGCTGGTCGCCACAGCACGTATGGCGAACCTCTCTGTTCCTGCTCCAGGTTTGTCACCTGGGTGTTGGACCGCTACAAACAGACGAGCTCAAACAACATGAAGAAGAACACCTGTGTCTCGCTGGAGGAGGTGAGATCCGCTGCGCGCCCGGGGTAACTGTACACCACCGACCCGGAGTAACTGTACACCACCGCCCGGAGTAACTGTACACCACCGCCCGGAGTAACTTACACTCCACCAGCCGGAGTAACTGTACACCACCGCCCGGAGTAACTGTACACCACCGCCGGGAGTAACTGTACACCACCACCGCCCTCGGAGTAACTGTACACCACCGCCCGGAGTAACTGTACACCACCGCCCGGAGTAACTGTACACCACCGCCCGGAGTAACTGTACACCACCGCCCGGAGTAACTGTACACCACCGCCCGGAGTAACTGTACACCACCGCCCGGGAGTAACTGTACACCACCGCCCGGAGTAACTGTTACACCACCGCCCGGAGTAACTGTACACCACCGCCCGGAGTAACTGTACGCCACCGCCCGGAGTAACTGTACGCCACCCGCCCGGAGTAACTGTACACCCACCGCCGGGAGTAACTGTGCACCACCCGCCCCGGAGTAACTGTACACCACCCGCCCGGAGTAACTGCACACCACCGCCCGGAGTAACTGTACACCACCGCCCGGAGTAACTGTACACCACCGCCCGGAGTAACTGTACACCACCGCCCGGAGTAACTGTACACCACCGCCCGGAGTAACTGTACACCACCGCCCGGAGTAACTGTACACCACCGCCCCGGAGTAACTGTACACCACCGCCGGGAGTAACTGTACACCACCGCCCGGAGTAACTGTACACCACCGCCCGGAGTAACTGTACGCCACCGCCCGGAGTAACTGTACGCCACCGCCCGGTGTAACTGTACACCACCGCCGGGAGTAACTGTGCACCACCCCCCAGAGTAACTGTACACCACCGCCCGAGTAACTGTACACCCACCGCCCGGAGTAACTGTACACCACCGCCCGGGGTAACTACACCACCGCCCGGAGTAACTGTACACCACCGCCCGGGGTAACTGTACACCACCGCCCGGGGTAACTGTACACCACCGCCCGGAGTAACTGTACACCACACGCCCGGGGTAACTACACCACCGCCCGGAGTAACTGTACACCACCGCCCGGGGTAACTGTACACCACCGCCCGGAGTAACTGTACACCACCGCCCGGAGTAACTGTACACCACCGCCCGGGGTAACTGTACACCACCGCCCGGAGTAACTACACCACCCGCCCGGGGTAACTGTACACCACCGCCCCGGAGTAACTGTACACTACCGCCCGGAGTAACTGTACACCACCGCCCGGAGTAACTGTACACCACCGCCCGGGGTAACTGTACACCACCGCCCGGAGGCTAACTGTACACCACCGCCCGGGGTAACTGTACACCACCGCCCCGGAGTAACTACACCACCGCCCGGAGTAACTGTACACCACCGCCCGGAGTAACTGTACACCACCGCCCGGGGGTAACTGTACACCACCGCCGGAGTAGACTGTACACACCCCCGCTCCGGAGTAACTGTACACCACCGCCGGGAGTAACTGTACACCACGCGCCGGGAGTAACTGTACACCACCGCCGGGAGTAACTGTACACCCACCGCCCGGAGTAACTGTACACCACCGCCCGGAGTAACTGTACACGCCGAGCCGCCGGAGTAACTGTACACCAACCCCGGAGTAACTGTACACCACAGCTGAGGCTAATGTGTCGAGTCGATGTTACACCCCGGAAAACATAGCTAATGTTTTCCGTACTCCGCAAATGATCTGGCTATATCTGTAAATTTGAGTGCGAGCCAAATAGCGCCCTTTTGGTGCGCGTGGTGGTGTGGCCTATCTGTGCGTGTATTGTATGTGCATATCTGTATGCATGTCTTGTACGTATATTCCTGTATGTATGTATATATGTATGTGTACGGGTTACAGGCTGGACAGTGGCCGCAGTCTGTCTGCGGTGTCGGAGCTTGTATGTCTGTCTGTCTGTATGTCTGTGTGTGTACAGGCGCTCCGGCTGGACAGTGGCCGCAGTCTGTCTGCGGTGTCGGAGCTGTATGTCTGTCTGTCTGTATGTCTGTCTGTATATCTATATGTGTGTACAGGCGCTCCGGCTGGACAGTGGCCGCTCTGTCTGTCCGCGGTGTCGGAGCTGTATGTATGTCTGTCTGTATGTCTGTCTGTGTGTGCACAGGCGCTCCGGCTGGACAGTTGCTGCAGTCTGTCCGTGGTGTCGGAGCTGTATGTATGTCTGTCTGTCTGTCTGTATGTGTGTACAGGCGCTCCGGCTGGACAGTGGCCGCAGTCTGTCGTCGGCGGTGTCGGAGCTGTTTGTCTGTCTGTCTGTATGTATGTCTGTCTGTCTGTATGTCTGTCTGTATGTCTGTCTGTATGTCTGTCTGTATGTCTGTCTGTATGTCTGTCTGTATGTCTGTCTGTATGTCTGTCTGTATGTCTGTCTGTATGTCTGTCTGTATGTCTGTCTGTATGTATGTCTGTCTGTGTGTACAGGTGCTCGGGCTGGACAGTTGCCGACAGTCTGTCCGCGGTGTCGGAGCTGTCTGTATGTCTGTATGTCTGTATGTCTGTATGTCTGTATGTCTGTCTGTCTGTCTGTCTGTCTGTCTGTCTGTCTGTCTGTCTGTCTGTCTGTCTGTCTGTCTGTCTGTCTGTCTGTCTGTCTGTCTGTCTGTCTGTCTGTCTGTCTGTCTGTCTGTCTGTCTGTCTGTCTGTCTGTCTGTCTGTCTGTCTGTCTGTCTGTCTGTCTGTCTGTCTGTATGTCTGTCTGTCTGTCTGTCTGTCTGTATGTATGTCTGTCTGTGTCTGTCTGTATGTCTGCTCTGTCTGTATGTATGTCTGTCTGTCTGTCTGTCTGTCTGTCTGTCTGTCTGTATGTCTGTCTGTCTGTATATCTATCTGTGTGTACAGGCGCTCCCGCTGGACAGTGGCCGCAGGTCTGTCCGCGGTGTTGGAGCTGTATGTATGTACTGTATGTCTGTCTGTCTGTATGTCTGTCTGTATGTATGTATGTCTGTCTGTCCTGTCTGTCTGTCTGTCTGTCTGTCTGTCTGTCTGTCTGTCTGTCTGTCTGTCTGTCTGTCTGTCTGTCTGTCTGTCTGTCTGTCTGTCTGTCTGTCTGTATGTGATGTACTGTATGTATGTATGTCTGTATGTTCTGTCTGTATGTCTGTCTGTATGTCTGTCTGTATGTATGTATGTATGTATGTATGTATGTCTGTCTGTATATCTATATCTGTGTACAGGCGCTCCGGCTGGACAGTGGCCGCAGTCTGTCCGCGGTGTCGGAG